>JAZDUH010000152.1:9450000-9855000 GCA_036419115.1 Scarus forsteni
TTGAGATCCCCCATGAGGATCTGGGAAGTGTTGCAGAGAAGAGGGACATTTGGATTTACCTGCTTGGCACTGGACTAAAACAAGACAATGGATGGATGAATTTTAAAATAATTTTGGTAGTTAACAGGCGGAAATCACCTGTTTTTCTGTTCTCAAGAAGTTAATTAATAATTCTGTTTGTACATTTGTGTGATTTTCTAATTTTTAACAGCTGTAAAGTGCTGCAAAATCTCACTGATAGTGCTTGAATGGTCTTTAAATTTGACTTGTAAAAAGCTGCTTGTATATTCTGATTCTAGTGGGTGTTTAAATGACCTAATATTATTTCATTATTCTTGAGCTGTATTTAAAGCTGTGCCTAAACTTGAAGATGAAGGTCTGATGGAGCCTGAGAGCATGGCCGCTGACCTTGGTGCTGAAACACACCCAGCCGAGCGGTGTGTGAGGTCTTTCAGTCCTTCGCCTCCGCTCTGCTCTCTCTTTCACTCCTGTGTGTGAGAGACTACGAATAAGTCACGATGAAGAGGCTGCAGGGCTTTAAACTGTAGGCGGAAAGTTCATCACGAGCGGCAACAAGCTGATCTACGCCGCATCACTCATTCAGTGAACGTACACCACCGACTGTGAATCGTGCACCAGATCTTAACTGAAATGAACCCTGAGGCTGCACGGTGCATATAAAACAGCGGGCATTGAGAGAGTGCTAGCACAAGGAAAAAGCTCTGGGAGGTTTAACTCTGCTTTTCCTTCAGCAGTACAAGCCAGTGTCCTTTAATGACGTTCTCCATGATAAACAATGCATTATTTACACATTATACTTCAAATCATAAATACCCTAGCTAGCCTCTGCTCTTCTTTGTGTCTGCGTGGAGGCTTGCTCCCTTTCTTACGACATCAATCAGAATTTGTTTTGTCCTTGTTTAGTTATTAGAGGTCTTGCTCCACATGTTTTTGAATATTTTTACAGTTAAATGTCAGTGCGTTAGTGAAGCTGCCCCTAAATGACCCCTTAATCCTCGGTGCGCTGACTCGGCCCAGACTTTACATGCTGTGTTGAAGGCTTTGATGGGGATCCCTGCAGACTCTCTGAGCATCGTTTTTTTCTACTCAGGCTGTGGATTTGCTTTAAACTTGAGACTTTAATCACTCGTTGCTCAAATATCTCCATCACTGTTGAGCTATCTCCCCCGGCCTCCTTTTTTCTGTACCTCAGCCTGTGACTTTTGTCATTTAAGCTTCTTCTTAGTGTATGAAATCTTATATATAGCCGTATTTTAATTAGGGATGGGACGATACACTTAAACTCACGATACGCCGCACCTCGATATGCCTGGGTCATGATACGAGACGACACAATACAATATCAACAAAGTAAAAAAGAAAAAATATTACTGTGTAATTACTAGGGGTGAAACAAAATTTTGTGCCACGAAATTTCGCGAAATATGAATGACGGAATAAAATTCAAAGACGCTCAAAATAAAAGACAAAATAAACCTTCTCGCCTCCTGTAGCAAAATACTTGCTGCAATATGGAGGAGGACGAAGTGGAGGAATTAGCTGACACTCCTTCGTCAAATAAATCGGTTGTGGACCTATTTTGGCTTCCCATGTAAAAGACGAGAGAACGGTGAGAAGATTGCGGACAAAACAACAGCTGTGTGCAAAATATGCAGCTACAGTTCACCGTATACTGCAGCGAGAACAACGACCAACTACCAACTTTGAACTGCAGACAGGCAGCGGCTGTATTGTGACGTCCGTCGGACGTAAAAATAAAGGCGACTCCGGCTTGTGAATACCTGCTTTATTTAACAGTCACTGTGGGCTGTGACCACGCCAACTACAATCTTAATTCAGGAACAAAACAGTGAGTAGTAATCTCTACACCTCCTGCTAACGGCTCTCTCCCTCATCGCTAACACACACACACACTCACATACTAACACTCCCCTTCTGAACTCTGACCTGCTCGCCCCGCCTTCCTGCTCCATTCATAGGAAACTTTAAAATCCACATTGAACACATAACAAGCCGTAGAACTATGTTTGTGTAAGTCTGCATAAAAAACAATATTTGATTTTTGCATCTACTGTTGAGTTGACAGAATTTGATCATACTGGAAGATCAGAAGTATATGCACTGTTATAGGCTAAATATTATAGTTCACAGTTCAGACATTTATAGGTCTAAACTGCAGCTCTGAGGACTATTTGTTTTCCTTTTCATTCAAGAATGTAGTTATCCTGATTGTTACAACAACAAAGCACTTTTTATTGAGATTTTATGTTTGTATTTGCACTGTAGTCTAAGTAAGAGGGAAAAACTAAAATTTTGTTTTTTTACAAAGAGCATTTATTTTATACTGATGCAGCAATATTTTTTGTATTGTATTATTATTTTTTTGCATTAGGAGGAAAATAAAGAAAATGAGATCTTTGCACAACTTCCTACTGTTGGGGATTTTCTATAATCTTTATTTCGTATCGTGAGTATTTCGTATCGTGAGCTCTGTTTCGTATTGCGTTTCGTTTCGTGAGTTGACCATTTCGTTACACCCCTAGTAATTACAACTTATTTATGTTTGTTTGAGTTGCACACAGGAAAACAGGCCAAACACAAACAATAACACTCTCTGCAACCCTAGAGAGGTTAGAAAGAGTGTATGCTAGCGAGCGGTAGACTCGTTTTCGCCGGGGTCGTCTTCACATTTTTATAGTGACGCTGAAGGTGGTGGTTCATGTTTGTTGTGTTGGAGGCGGTGTACGGAATGACAGCATAGCAAGTTTATACACTCTTAGTCTTGTCAGTTACTCTATTGTCGTCTTCGTCTTTTTTAATGAGAAAGCCAAAATACTGCCAGACAGATGACTTGTATCCAGGCGGAGCGTCCTCAATTTTGACCTCATTTGACTCCATCATTCAGCTTTTTGGAGGCAAGGTAGTTGGTGCTAATGTTTGTTGTCGTCACTTCTGGTCACATGCGCTATTACCAGATGTGACGTCTTTGATTCGCGATACATTTTTTTCAAAATCGATGCGTTTCGTCACGTTCTGTATCGCGATATTTTGTCAAACGATATTTCATCCCATCCCTAATTTTAATCATCTTTATGTGGAGAGAAAAATGTCCTCTAACAATTCTGAACCATTTAAAATAACATTGTCATTGGTGGACTGGATCAGAAGATAAATGAATTCCTGTTGGGATGCATTTTAATTTTGCATACTGCTGTTTTCATGGTGGATGAATTTTTTTTTTCTGTAGATGGCTTTTTAAACAAAGTGTACAGTTTTTGTCTCAGCGTGTCTTTTTTACCTTATTCTCTATATTTGAATATACACTTGAGCGAAGGGGTTTAAGTCTGTGCTTGACTGAAAATATACATTTTGATTTCAAATATACAGTTATGCAGCATGTTAGGGTATTTGGAGCAGTGAACTGCGTAATCCAGCAGAGGACTCCCCTGAACAACAGGAAGTCCACCTTGAGAAAATGGAGGACACACAAAGCCCCTCATTAGAAGCATTTTGGGCTTCACTGATGGCGAAATAAACAAAGACCAGGCTTTGTGTTTATCATGTGCAAATCTGCTGGCCCTCACATTGGTGATAAATCTGTTGGCCCATTAGTTGGCCTTCCACCCACTGCAGTCAAGTCGCCAGCTTGACCCTGTGCAAACGCTTCCTCCCCCCCAGGCTCCCTACCAGAAGTGCAGAAAAGGCCATCACGCACAAGACTGAAAGATTCATTAACATGGATGTGTGCACACTGGTGTGTCTTAAAGCTTCTCCTCCATCGGTTCTTTATGTGCTTAACTTTCTGTATAAAACAGCAAATTCTGTAATTTCAAAAAAAATCCCCGTAAAACCCTCAAAGGTTTTGCAGTTAACAGTATTAGATGGTTGGGGTTGAGATTGAAACACATTCAGTCCTACATTTTTTCAAAATTCGAAACTTTATGATATTAATATTACCTTCCGTCTCAATGGTCCTGTGACAAAGAAAAAACAAACAAACTAAAAAAAAGCTTTCTCATACCTATGTTTTTTTATTTGAATGTCTTTTGTCATTAGCGCGTTTTCTCAAAAAACGATTAAGTATGACTTGTGGGAAAAGTGACAGCTCTAGTGTCTTTAGATAAGGTTTGCTATAAACTGGCACAATGGAAATAAAGATTGATTGATGAT
Organism: Scarus forsteni; assembly: GCA_036419115.1. NCBI lineage: Eukaryota > Metazoa > Chordata > Actinopteri > Labriformes > Labridae > Scarus > Scarus forsteni. Next base: position 9,454,192 of record JAZDUH010000152.1, read on the forward strand.
TTAAGATCTTTCTTACGTTTGCAGAAAAAAAAAACTTTTTAAGGCCTCAGCACTAGAGCTGGTCAATTCATTGACTTTCAGTCACAAGAACAATTGAAGCCTCTCAAAATAAAACTCACCACCACAAAAAAAACAAACAAACCTGGTATAGGTGTAAATCAACACTCTTAAATTGTGTATATCAGCACATTTCCCAACATTTAACAGGGGGAACACCAACAATTACAGACTTTAGGAAACTGCCTGAAGCAGACTGCTTGCTGAAAGTACCATTCAACAGTTTGCTGGGTAGTTTTCAGGTCAATGTAACTGATGTTGAGTCCCTGATTAATCTGTCCACCACTGAAAACCTACATGATGATAACAGACATGGTTTCATGAATTGGAGGAAAGACAGCAGCACTTAGGTCACAATACAAGTTGAAATAGTAACACTCTTAAACCCAGTTCTTTATGACAATCTGTAGAAAATGGCTAAGAAGTTTTTCAAAAGACTGCATTGTCTTGCTTTTTTGTGCAGCTTTTTCTTCTAACTACACAGACTCTCCGACCAATGCAGTGAACTGTGGGAGGAAGGGGTCACGGATCAACTTGGATTTGTTTTACAAGATGCATGAGCAGATACAGACAAAAAAGCTGCCTTTTTATTTTTTTCCAAGAGTATTTTAAAGTGGGTGTGAGGGAAACATGTTCTGACTGGTCCTCCCAGGTAGGTATATGTTTGGGGTATCTCCAGTTCATTGCATGTCACTCAAGTTTTGATGGAAATACAGTATAATAAACTATTGCCCACATTAAGCTTTTCAGAGCATTTGAAATACAAAGATCAATTTCAATGTAAACAGTTTGAGTAAATATTTCAAGACTGCCTTCAAAAATACATATCCTGCCCTATTTTACACCATTTTGACTTCCCAAACCAGACCTGAGCATAGAAAAAATAACATCAGCACTCACTGACCTTTTCATTAGGTACACCTAGAGCTGGGCAAAAACTCGATTAAATCGATTAATTTGTATTATTTTCTGCAGAAGATTTAAAAAAATGAAAATTGAGATTTTCTCTCTTGCCTTAGTCCAATGGCAAGTAGTTGCAATTTTTGAAAAAAAAAAAAGACAATTTTCATGATGGTTGGCCTTGTAGGGTTTGCACAAGCACTTTTATAGGCTTGCATTTGTTATTTAAGTAGAATAAATATTGATCAGAGAGTTTCATGTTAATACTGTTAAAAATGCCTCAGCCTGTTAGTGTTTATGTAGACAAACCTGCCTACGTTTATACAACATAATCAACCTTTTATGACCCAGACTTTGACTTTAAGAGGGAAACATTTAGACAACATAAAGGCAAAACTTGATTTGTTTCATTTTTATGTCACTGGGAGTTTTGTTTCTTTTAGGGAGGGAAAAATCGATTAAAAATCGTGAATGGAAGGTTGTGGAAAAAAATCGGGGATTTTATTTCTAGGCCATATCGCCCAGCCCTAGGTACACTCACTATAATGTCTGTTAATGTGAATACCAAATCAGACAATCAGATGACTGCAACTTGATACAAAAGTGTATTAGATGCAGTCACTCATGACTGTCTGCATGAGTTTACAGATAATGATCAAAAAAGAGAAGATATTCAGTGGGTGGCAGGTCTTCAGGCCAGGTAAGTTGTTTAAATTAATAGAAAAATCAGCATTAACTCAAATAACCACAAGGGATGTTGAAGACTATTTCTGATGCAACTTGTTTATTAATGAAGCAGATGGGCAGTAGCTAAAGACCACACAGGGTGTCACTTTTGTACACTAAGAACTGGAAACCAAGGCTACAATTTGCATTTGATTCTCAAAAATAGACAATAGAAGACTGGATTAATGTTGCCTGGTCTGATGAGCTTTGAGTTCTTGCTTGTCATTCAGATGGTTGAGTTGATTTTTGTATAAAAGTATATGGAAACATAGATTGGGGATGTTTCCTTCTGCTGGTTAACCAACTGCCACAACTGATGGCACTGCCCTGAGAGGTAAGCCCGTAACTCTCCGGCAACCAAGCTAACTTCCAAGTGTAGTTTGGTTGGAATTTGAACCGGCCACCCTCCGGTCATCAGGTCAAGTCTTTGTGACCTGAGCTTCACTGCCTCAAAGGTCAAAGGGGGCAAACGGTCATGTCACAAAGCTCAAATCATCTCAAACTGTTTTTTTTTAACATGTTCACTGTACTGGAGCGGCCTCTGAAGTCACCAGATCTTGATCCAATAAAACAGCTTTGGGATGTGGTGGAACAGGTGATTTGCATTGATGTGCAGCCAACAAATATGTTGCAATTTTGTGATGCTATCCTGTTACTGAAAAACTTCCAAGGATTGTTTCAGCACTTTTTACCTTCGCCAAGGAGGTTATGTTTTCAGGAGAGTTTGTCTGTCCGTCCATCTGTGAACAAAATAACTCAAAAAGTTAAGGATGGATTTTGATGAAATTTTCAGGAAATGTTCAGCATGGGAAAAGGAAGGACTGATTAGATTTTGGTGTTGATCCGGATCAGCGTCTGGCCGCCATCATGAAAAATGTGATTTTTGTGAATAACTACTAAAACAGATATCATTATGAATCCAGTTGCTAATGGTATGTTTTCATGGTCAAGGAATCTAAATATTTTGATGAAATAAAGGTTGGACTAATATTTATGGTGAAAATCACAATATGGGTCAGGACCGTGACACTGGCGGAGGTCTGCGCTCTCCAAGTGCTTTTCTAGTTTGAATCTGTGCTGTGAAGAAACAGGCCAGTTCTAAACAAAAGGGGTCCAACAGCACGAGAAAGTTGTACCTAACAAAGTGGACAGTTAATGTACTTCTTCGTAAATTTTCACAGCCTAAATCCAACTGTGAGCACACTGCAAAATGAAAAACAATCTTAAGGTCTGTGACTTTGAGGTCTGTGCTCTCTCTCTGTATGTTTTCCCTTCTCTCGTGCCCCCCATGGTTCTGGTTTTGGGGCACAGAGCTCTTTTGTGTCTTGCCGAGTTCTAAGTGATCTCTCATGTTTCATGCAAAGAAGCTTGTTTATCCTTTCATTTAAGTGATTAAGATGTGAGAAGCAGAAGGGCAGTAAGAGAATATAAAATCATGAAGTTCTGTTTTTTCAGTTCAGTCTGTCAGAATAAACTTTTCTCCTCGTCTCTCAGTTTATGGAGCTCTGCTTCGATGTGGGCTGCTTCTCAAGCTGGCAGCAAGCCAGTGGGCTTGTGTTTGTGTTTATGTGTGTGTACACCGAGGGTGTTTGTGTGTGTCTTGAGGGTCTTTAACACAGCAGCATTCTAGAGGAGATTTCCGTTGTTGTTATGGTTACACTCAGCTTCCTGCAGACACCCTGGCAAAGAATGGCTCCACAATCACTTCAACAATGAGGGGAGAGGATCGAATTCAAGTCTGATCCACAACTCGCACTGACACACACTACAGGAACATGTTACATAACTCTATGATAAGTTTCTTATTGAAACAATTATCACAGTACGTGGTATGCAGTGAAGTTTTAGATGGATGACTCACAACCACCCGTATTGTTAAGTTCATTGTTTGCCCCTCCCAAAAAATATGCAGCTTTGTAAAAGTTTATTGGATTTAGTCAGAAAATCAGAATCAGAATTGGTGTTTATTGCCAAGTACATTTGCACATACAAGGAATTGACTCGGTAAAGTGCTGCAAAAACAATTAACATATACTTAGGAATAAAACAAAGTATAAAAGTAGCGCAAAATTGACTTAGCTGAATATTAAAAATATACAAATATGCAACAAAGACAAAAAAACAAACTATAAAGCACTTGGAGAGTGCAGACCTCCGCCACAGTCCTCACCTATATTGTGATTTTAACCATAAATATTAGTCCTACCTTTATTTCATCTAAATATTTAGATTCATTGACCATGATAACCATACCATTAGCAATTGGATTCATTGTGATATTTATTTTAGTTCATTAGTTATTTACTCACTTTTTTGTCATGTCGGTTTTATGCCGATCTGGATCACTCCCAAAATCTAATCATTTTTTTTTTGTCCCAGTCCCTCACCAACTGGCCAGTTATTAACCAATCATTTTTCAACAGAGATGAATGTATAAACACTTCACTAGACATTCAAAAATGATCATTTTATTTTCATTACATATATACACCTTCTAGTGGTGTAGTCTACTTTATTCTAGTGGGTACACTCTGACATATGCTCTGGATGTTTGTCTGCTTAGGGCCTCTGTACACTGAAGAAATTTTTGCCATATTTTTCCTGATTTATACACCGTCCACTGAAAACAGCTCTGAGACTCACTTATGGGTTTCCATTCACAGGTTCAGAACGGCTGCACTAGTGAATTGTATTTGGAGCTTGATCTTTCAAAGATTGTTCTGATATTATGGAGAATACGTGATGCAGGAAACCTCAGAATGAATTTAACATTTATAAAACAGTGAGTGAAACAGAGGGTGAGAGCTGGACTGATGAATAGTGTTGAGTTTTGATTCATCAGGCTGGCTTATCATTTTTGAAGTCTTTGTGTTCACCCAAACAGTGCACATGCACGGAGACATTAAGATCAAATGTTCACGTGTACATGGACTGCACTGAAAAACGACACAACTGACGGACAACAAGGGTAACAGCCACACTTTAAATGTAAAATGTCAGGCCTGTACTCCACACAGTGGGCCATGGCTGCATCAGAAAGCGGAGAAAGCGTCCCCTTATGCAAAATGGGGCCCCGATGGATCGTGGGGCTCTTGGCACAGTCTGTGTTTTGTGTATAGGGAGGGGTGGCACTGATGCCAAAACTCTGAGAGCTGGGATAGTCTTCTACCCTCTTGCAACCTTGGAATTGATGGTGAGTGTCGATAATGAATGAATGATTATATCAACATTCACTGGATTACTAACAGTAAAAATGTAATCTCTTCACAGTCCACTCTGTTTTCAAAACAAATTTCTCAAGTCAGCCTTTGTCTTGGGTGCAGTAGTGCCACAGGAGGATTGTTATCACGGGGCTGAACAATATATTGTTCTTACACTGCAATGTACCCATGCCCATTGACGTTGAATATACCAACCTAAGTTGGCTTACACAGAAACCATAGTACATGCAGAGCCGAATAAAGATTTTCAACTTTTTTTTAAATCTTTGGGCTTTTTTGTATAATTTCTAAAAACATCTTATTGGTCTTTCTAAACATTGAAGAGCTGTTACATGTTTAAAAAACTGCAATTATCTGTAAATAACCCATTAAAACAATTTGTATAGCAAGAGGAAAACATCAGTATTGTTCAGCTGCAGTCAGGAGCAAGCCCCTTTAGACATGATGTCCAGCGTACACCAGGCAGTGAAGACCAATTGTCCCTCTTTAGCCACACCAAGAGCAGCTCTGCAGCCTATGCCTCATTTTCCACTGAGTGGTCTTCAGAACATTTTGGCACAGTTTGGAGCAGTTGACTCAGATCTTCTTTGCTTTTCCACTGCCAGCTGTACCTTCGCTTCATGGCAGGGATGTGAGGCAGATAAAGACATCATGCAACACAGTGCAACAGTCTGCAGTAGAGCGCAGAGGGGTGCCAAAAAGTGAGACAAAACGGGTCGGTTATTTGTGTATCTTTTCTCCTTATCTGGCAGTGGAAACACCAGTTGATGCGTGCTGGAGCCAGGCTGCTTGGTGGAAATGCAGCTTTCCTTCTGTTTCCTCTTTCTTAAATGGCTTTTTCCCTTTTTTTTCTCTTTTCCTCTTCTCTTTAACATCTTCTTACACACTTTATGGAACCACTGTCTCTATTGTCACAACAAAGAAAGCCTCCTTTAATTCAACAAATCCCTGTCAATCAATCAGTTCCCCTCATGTGTAGCAATATGTCGATTAGCATCCGGTTTATATCATGCTGGAACTGCTTCTTTGTGTGGGCCTTTCAAGCTATTCTTGTTAATACGCTGTGATTTTAACTTAATTAGAAAGCAACGATTATGTGGCCTGTGGTCTTGTTTAGGACTTTTTGTAGCATACTGAACCAGCTGGTGTTCATCAGCAATTTGAATATTTGTCAGAATGAGCAGAAGGCTGGTCTTTATTCAGTTGACTTTAATTATGTTTACTATGCCCCAACACCATATTAACCGTCCATTTGATGCATCTAGTAGGAATGTTATCAAATGTTTTTGGATTGTCTTCTGACTTGTTCTGCCCCGTCTTGGGGTGGCCAAGACTTAACATGAATTACCCAAATCCATCAAGTCCCAAGCAGCCGCTAGAGTCGGTTTGCAGTGTGAACTGATGTATTAGTGCAATTTGTTACATTTAAATTAATAAAACGATGTAACAACTTAACACCGAGGTGTCTCTACTCAACTGACTACAAAACAAAGTGATAACAACAGGAAAAGCAGACTCTCTAACAGTTTAACTTTGGGAATACAGTTGAGCTGAGATTCCGTCCTGCTGTGGTGACGTCAGCATTTCCCTTCTCAACAGCCTATCGCAGGTGGCAATGTGACAACCTCAGAGCAGTAGGAGGCGGAGGTAAGCACATGTGATCAAACAAGCACATCTCACCAACACACACTCACACTCACATCGAGGACACCCCAAGAGGACCCTCCTGAGGCAAAGCAAACAGAAGGACACAATGCAACACAAAATAGGACTGGGGTTGTACCAGACTGTAAATTTAATCTATTATGCCAGGTCTTCCGTTACCCTTTTTTATAACACACCTGTAAAGATCATACTTTAAAATAATTAACAGTAAGACTTCAAACTTTCAAAACAAGCTTTCTGATTGTGGCAGTGGTTCAAAGCTCATTTATTTCCTTCGCAATTTATCCTTTCTCTCATCTTTTACCTTTTTATCTCCTTCCTGATTCAACCCTCATCCACTGCCTCTCTGCTGCTCCCGTACACCTCTCTCTCTCACTCTCTTCTCTCTTTCCTGGGATCAGAGTAGAGAAACAGTCGTCAGCTGTTCTTGACATCTCTGGCCACCATGGTTTCCTTGAAATTCAATGCCAGCCAGCCTGTCTCTGTATTTATCGATCAGTGCTTAAAAAGGCCCTGTTAGTTCAAAGGGTCTGCAGTCCTTCTGCTGCTTCAAAGTATGTTCAAGAGACTCATAATTACAGCAGCGCTAACAAATCATCTCTCTTAAGTGTATTGATCACACGTTATGACAGAGCAGATGGCAGAGGGGTGTTGGCAAATTTTAGGGGTTTTGAGGACGAGCACAGTAGATGAAGGTCAGAATCATGAAACAGAGTAAATGAATGAGCCAACATAATCTGTTTTCTAGTTTTTTCATGCCAAGATCACAGTGCACATTGTTTTCATGCTGTTCGTAATTGTCACTGTGTTAATAAGACAGTGACAGTGAGAAGAAAAAGGAGTGGGCCCACCAGGAGAGACAAGGGTAGATAAAGTGTGTTTTCTGTTCTTTACTGTGTTAATCCAAAATCTAATGATCAATAATACCATAGCTTGATGCTAATGCTAGTGCAGATGCTATTGTATATTTGCTTTTTCGAATCTTTAAGTCCCTCTTTTCTGAATCTGCCGTAGAAGTCCCTCATATCACAGAGGCAGGGATACTTTTTCAGAGCAACAAAATGTTCCTGTGTCTTATAATCCTGGTTTCCTACAACACCTTAATTCTTTGGCTTTACCATTTTGTTTGTGTGCAGGGCAAGCCATGCTGCCATTAGCAAACTTTAGAGATGGGACATTAGAAAATCTGAGAGAATCAGTTCAATGGTAAACATGACAAATGGATTTGAGCTATTACAGTGGTTTTTGTAGTTTTTGACAACTCAAAACAACATCACACCCATTCACTCTCACAATCACTCACTGATGGTTGGAGTATGTCAGTTGTCCATCAGTATAAACTGACACATTCTGGTTCATTCATGTCCATTTACATGCCACTGATGCAGCAGTGGGAGCAACTTGGGGTTAAGTGTCTTGCCAAAGGACACATGAGACTGCCAGATCTGGGCTTGAACCTGCAACTTTCCAATTACTGGACAAATGCAATTTCAGACCGTGACACCATTACCTCAGACTGTCCAGACTATCTGTGAGAAGATAGTGTGGCTTCCCAATTGTGGTCTTTTATTGCCCTTCAACATGACTTTGTTAGACAAAAAAGGTTTAAGAGGCAGAGAAATCAGGAAAAGTTACAACTGCAACCTCCGATACTTATTAAATTTTGGAGTTCTACCTTCATATCTGGTTTAAGTTTTTAACAAACATCAATCTCAACTTAGATAAACAATAACTTGTTATAATCTGTTTCCAATTATCTGAAAATTCTACTTATCTTTAACTCACCTAACTATTATTAATCAAAACACACTTGCTCTTGTCAGCCCATTTATTAAACATTGCTTGGTACAAAGTGACACCATAGAGGAACAGTATCTAATGGCCCTTTTCCACGAGGACACCTTGGACCTACTCGACTTAGCCCTACTCAATTTGCAGCGTGTTTCCACTAGCCTGGTACCTCCTAAAACAAGCTAGTACCTACTCCGCTCTGGTTCCAAGCGAGCTGAGTCGATACTAAGAGATGACGTCACCTACTGCCGGCTCTGATTGGTCAGGCAATGTCATCATCGATGAGTCATGAGCGCGATGACCTAGCATGCTAACGGTAGCTACCATTAGCTTACCCTCATACGTCTTTTCTTTGCAGCTCGATTGCTCTCGTCCTCGACTTCATTCTGTTGTATAGCCTCCAAAACTCTCCTGATCTTCTCAAGGGGTATTTCTTCTTACCACCTGCAGCCTTCTCCTGCTTTCCTTTTTAACTCGGTTTGTGACAAAAAGCCACAGATTGTTGTGTCGCGCTCAAAATGATGTCACCGCAGTGCCACTCAGCTGTTCACAGCGACACTGCACCCCGTTGGGCAAGCGACTGGGGCTTATGGGAAAGCAGCACAAGGAGACTAGAGTAGAGCCGGGTAGAGTAGAGTAGGGCTAATGGAAAAGGGTCATTAGTCTTCACATTTGACAAGTTTTAAGCCTCCAACCCTGTGTGTTATAGTGTTGAGGTGGAAATGAAAGAGTGTTTGTCTAAGATAGACTCTGACAATGATGTTTTTTGTTGAAGTGTAAGAATTTAGGATACCCAATGTTTCAATTTAAATATTTTGGCTCACTTTCAGTGATGACTCCTCCAGTTTTTAGTCCGTGACCCAAAAATCCCTATCTCAAGCTTTGGGGGAAAACCACTGCATTATTGATTCACAGACTGATATTACCTGAATAGTTCTCCATTCCACTCATGAAGTACTCCTGTCTGTCTGATGATCCACGACCCACTGCGGCCTCATTGTTCGGTTCACTGCCCACCATGTATTCCCTGGATTTCTGTGCAGTGACTCATGCTTTGCAGAGTCTCCACACACAGCACCAGAGGTACATTTTAATGAGCCTGGACCCTGAGGTGAGAAAAACATTTACTTATTCAGGCACCAGGGTAGAGAAAGTTTACCGCCCCCTCATTTAGACCATGTTTGTCATTATTCCTGTGTTGCACAAAAAAAGATTTCTGTTTCTTTTTCTTTAACTCCGTGTTGCCCTGAGCCTCTCTGCCTCTGCGTGGACGAGGAGACAAATGGTGGATGACACAGCAGGCCGGGGGGGCACAGCGCCATGGCCCGATTGTCCTTGTGTTTACTTCTTTTCTAAGACTCCTTTTTCTCTCCTGTGTTTCCTTGGTCTGATTTGTGTCTCTGATTGGTTTGCTGACCGACCAATCAAAGTGTCCCCTGTCATGGCAACCATTGCTCAGCTTCTTATGGTTAGACAAACTTTACCCCCGGCAAAGTCTTTTCAGGAAAACAGTGACCTTAATTTCATTACTTCAGCTTTAAAAGGTGTGCTTGGGGTGAATGCAGGGGTGACTCAAGATACAGTATGTATATGGCCCAATCTGGTCGTGTTAAGCCCATAGTTAAGCTGCAATAGGCTCAGACTGCCATGGATTTTCAAAATGAGCTCCTCCCTCTCACTCTGTCCAAAACTCTCTCCCCCTCCTCTCTCTTTCTCTTTCCCCAGCTCCTGCACAACCACTTTTTAAATAATCTTCATGACTTACTCCCTCTCTTACTGTTATACTTATGTTTATGTATGTGTCATCATTAGCAAGTCAGTGAATGGACATCAGTCGAGATTTTTGTGTGTAGTGTTCTACCAATTTAATGCAGACAGCTTAGACTCTTAACTGCTGATTAAGAGAAGGACTTTTTATACATCTTGCATAAGAAATCATCATTTTGGACAAGCTGTGATCTGTATTTTTGACCAGACGTGAGAGAAAATGTTTGCTTTGTGGTAGAATTATGCAAAAATACATAATGGTAACAACATCAGCATTGGCATTTATCAGCAAAGGTATATTAAAACATCATTATCAGTATTCGATTTTTACAATATGTGTATCACAAGTTTTAGGTTATCCTTTTAAACCCTACTGTATCTCGTCTTAACTCACTGAATCCAACTTTATGAAACAAAAAAAAAAGATTTATAATGGAAAACTTTCTTTAAATTAAAGGGGCCAACAATGGGATTTTGTCTGATGGAGTAACAGTTACGAACGAGAGTTCAACCTATGCCACACACATCTCTTATCTACAACTGTATTTTTTTCCCAGTAACCCCTTTCCATCCATCCATCCATCTCTCACTTAGTCTAATGAATATTTCACACAGTAAAACTATTTATAGACGTGACATCCTTCCTCCGCTCCATCCATCAAGCTCAGCTTTCTCATCTGCACGGATTATTCAGTGGTTATCAGACTGAGGTCCAGTTTCCTGTCGCTGTAAATCATCCTCAATTCTCACAATAAATATGTCTGCCTTTCAATCACTCATGAGGATGAGGTTTTGGACTCTCATTTATTTAACTTAATTTAACTTTTATCAAAGGTTTTTTTTCACAGAGGAGGAATCATGGGACTTGTTTTACGGTTTCTGAGTGATGATCTGTTTCTCTTTACTCTACCGTAGTCTCTTTTCCTCAGAGATCGTTCTGAAGCATGCCAGCAGAGATACAATGTTGTAAGACGCAACATCAGTACTCGTCACATATTAAGTTCAGCTGAAACTGGTTGATTTTGGGGTAAAGTTTGATGAGATTTTACAGTTCGCAACACCATAACAATAGAAGAGTTGTGTGTTGTAGCCTCTTGCTAGCTGCAGGGGCTTTAGCCGCAGTCATTGTTCTAGCTTTCCAGTCTGATGTTGTACTATTTCCTGAAAACACACAAGAGTAATATTAGGTGGGGAAAAGCTTGAGCAGACATGATTTATGAAAGAGGATTGAAGGCTGGTGTTGCTGGCAGTGCTAGCATTAGCCACACTCTGCTTGATGCTCTCTAACTCTACGCTAGCTTACAGAATGTTTTTGTATTTGTCCAAATTCAATCCACAATGAAGTGCTTTTTGGTTTGCTTCTTTTGTGTCGGTCAGATGGCTTTCACAACCCAGGTGAACTGAACTCTGGTTTGCTTGGACAAGAGACTCCCCTGTTTTCAAGCGAACCAGAGTTTGGTTCTTAGATCTGCGCCAGAGTTTGGTTGAGCTTCACACCTCCCCAAAATCAAATGAACCCTCAAAAAAGCGACCTTAGAAGCTGTTCAAGAGTGTCTGTTAGGGCTGTAGGGCAGTCTGTCTGTGTGACACATACCAGACTCTGATCCCCTGACACGTCCTCCCTTTAACCCTTTACACTTCATTCACCCCACTGCCTGCTCACTCAGCCACAACAGATGCAGGCCGCATTGAATGTGGGCTTGACCGTGAGCCTTAATAGTCTGTCTCTGTGACTGTGTATACGCACAGCACAAGTAATTGTGTAAGCATGTGAACATATGAGCCATCGAGTTGAAATGTGTGTGATGAGTGTGCTTGTGTAAATGTGTTTTGTGTGTTTGCTGGAAAGTTACACAGACAAACTTGAACCTTGGAGACATTTCTGATGAAATCAAAAGAAACAGCAACATATTTGAGTGTTTTCACAGCACTGGGGCAGAAATAAATATTGACTTTGATTTTGCTGGGGCACAAAAATACAGCACTGCAGCTTCAAAATTTTTAATGTTTTTATTATGAGTCCCAAAAGTGTTTTAATCGTTTTTACGGGCTTGTGTAAACACACAGCACATCCACATTTACTCAGACATTATATGGGGTTAAACAACTGATGACTTTTATAAGCAACTTAGATAAGAGTAATTACAGTTTGTAACCATGTTCAAAAGTAATTTAGTTTGGCTAATGTTGTTGAGAGACCTCTTGATGATAGAGTTTTAATGCAGGCAGATAAAAGATTAGCTAATTTAAAATGGAAAGCATTGTGTTGCTGCTTAATTTCATCATCTGACCCTTTCTTACCATCCTCCTCTTGTGTCTGATGAAACCACTGAGGAGGAGTTATTGAAGTTTCTTGAAGTGTTGTGTTTTTTCTAAATGTGTTGACTCATGAATTGGCAGGATTGAATAAAAAAAGGGTTGTAATATATTGGCTCTGGCTGTTCATTGTGCAGTGTGATTATCCATCCATCCATCATCTATTCCTTTTGGGGTGGTGGAGGACTAAAGTTTGTCCCAGCTGACACTGGGCAAAAAGCGGGGTACACCCTGGACTGTTCAGTGTGATTATGACATATTGAAAATATTACTTGGTATGTACTTTACAGTAATGGACATTATATCTAATACCGATATTTCCAAACTTGTTTAAGCAGAAAGCAACACCAGTATATTTGTGCTGGGGGATTAATTCAGTTTCAGTCACAACTTTGAGTCATTAAAACAACATGCCTTTTGTTATACTGCGCCCATTCAATCATGTGCAACAACTAAAGCGTCCCCTTTCTCCTCTCACAGCATGACACTTTTGCTCTGCACGACTGAGCCTAAACACAGTCCTATTTTCTTTATATTTTGAATTAAATAGTCCAATTTTTGTGTAATAAATTAAAAGAGTAGTATTTTACTCTGGAGATGGCAACCATCTCTTAAGTTTTAAGCTCTGTGTGCCGAGGAAGCTTCACTGAAGCCGGCTCTGCCTGTTGGTATGCTCTGGGCATACACATTATCATTCAAGGTGACATTTCAAAAGCCCAATCAGTTTTATTCATCATTGAGACTTGCTGTCTTTTCCTGCAATTCTTGTGTGTATGTCTTTAGCCATTTATTAAGTGATTGATATGACTTACAAAGTTGTTGATCACTTTTCTTTTATGACTTTTCATTTTCTTTTCAACAAAACAAAGCAGAAACAAAACATGTTTTAAATCAAATAAATGGTGAATTAATTGACGCCTCATCTGATCTGATATTATTAAGGATTCAATTCTTGCATGTGGTCAGCATATTTACAAGACAGATTGTTCTATTTGTTTGTCAGGAGATTGAAAATCTACCTCAGCATCACCTCTTTGTCCGTCATAAGATTGACAGGAAGTCAGGTTGACATTTTTAAAATTTAAAATGTTCGCACCCGTTGATAAGACTCAGAAACCTCTTACAGTAACCGAATGGGTGACGTCATTCAGGTTTTGTACAATATTATTATTAGTCATGGTCTAACTGTGCTCACATGCAGGGTTGTGGACATGCTTTTGTGTGACTGTGTATTTGTTCAGCCTGTAGGCGAACAGGCTGTCAGCATCTCATTGAATTACTATAATGGGCTGGTAATGGGTCTCGCAGAGTGGCTGAGTGTGAGGGGATCAGGAAAGGTCCGGTGGTCAATGTGCTGCTGTGGAGGTGCAGGATTCACTGATGGGTTCTAAGTACTATCAGGTCTGATGGTCAAAGATTGATCTGTGATCTCTGCTGAGTGAACTGAGATTCTTAGAAACAAGAAATGCTGATGAAAAATTTGGCTGCTGAATGTAGGAGAGAATGTTTTGATGCTCTTTGTTGTATGCTAGTGTAGGTGGTATGCTTTATGTGACTAACAGTCAGTTTGCCTGGTTCACACCAGATGCGTGTGGCAGAAGCATGCCAGCTTGGGCAGGACTTGTTATGGCTTGCACACTAGATGTGTGTGTCACATCTCTCCAAGCATATCACACCAATAACACATTTTTATTGAAAAATTATATAGAGCAACATGTGACCTGATAAATAAATAATTGACCTGGGAAACCTGCAGAATGAAAGCATTCAAAACAATAGAGAGGAGGTTTGCTCCACAGAGAAGGCAAACAGAGTTTACCTTTTAAGAGGCACAGGCAGAAGGAGTACTTGGACATTTGTATCATTTCTGTGAGATCTTCCACCACTGTGAACATAATACCAGCTAGACAGGAAAATGTGGATCTCTATTTTTTGTTTTATGCCTCTTTTTTAAACCCTCATGTTCTTAAGGTTTTCAGAAACAACACAAAGAAAATAAAGATGAAATGTACTGTTCATCCTCAATGTCTTTCAACAATTTTTCAATATTACAAGAAGCTAAATAAGGCAAGGAGGTCTCCTGCAGTTTAAAAACACTAATCTGGTGATTAGGAGCTGTCAAACACTGTCTGAAGCCGTTTGTATTAAAGGTCAGTGATGCTTTGATGCTCTTTGGCAGGTCTTCAGTAGCTGTAAGGCTAACCACTTTTTTAGAAGTATGGCTCGGTCATTTTCAATCTCTGCCTAACTACAGCTGTTGGTCTGATTCAGTCATTAATGGAAAAATCAGTGATCTCTCAAAACTGGTTCCTGATGACAGAAAATGATAATAACATGACTTGGAAGAAGGACTAAGTAATTTGTTGAAGGTTTCAACAATCAAGCAGCATGCTCTAAAACCTGCAGACAGGCTGGCTGTCGTCTTGATTGGATCATGGCTATCACTTAAATGCCTTTAAGAAATTCTTCGAAAGCTCACAGATGGAAAATGGCTGATACTCAATGGTTCACTGTGACATCATATCCTGGAGGCTAATTGACAGAGAACACATACATGGTTAAACTCGGCATGAAAGCTTTTCCACACGAGTAGTAGCATGACAAGTCAAATGTTAATATTAGACTTTACAAACTGATAAGACTGCACAGATGATGCAATTGGTCACTCAATGAAGTCACCATTGCTTTTACCTAAAGTAAATCAGCCAAAGTGGACACATGTATCTCTCCCGTGAGGCAACAGTTGGAGCGATTGCATTGCTCTGCATGTTAAGGCGAGCGTGACTGAGCGAGAATAGAGCAGCCGTTAAGATCAGGTCAGAATTAACATCAATTAACATAAATTATAGACCTCAGTTTGAATTTTTTATCACTGTGTGCTTCATTCTTCACGTCATGCATTACTTCCCTCACACTCGCTCATCTTAATCCCCCCCCTCCCCCTCCTCTCTCTATCTGACCCCATCACGCTCTTCTTCTCACCCACCTCCCCTAACAACCCCCTTCCCTTGCTCTTCCTTTCTAATTCCAGTTGATGGACTGATGGACATTTCCATTGACCTGATTAGGCCCGCTCTATCTGCCAGTAATCGCTGCAGAGTGTGTTTGTGTGTCTGAACCTTCTGCATGTGTGCATTTTAACTTGTGTGTGTGTTAGCATGTCGGGCCATATGAGTTACTTTGGGTAACATGTAGATATCTTGTGTTTTGGTAGATCTGGATAATCTTATTGAAGCTCTTAACGTTTTTTAACCAAATGGTGATACATGAATTGGTGCAAAAATTGGAGTACTCAAGTTAGTAACTCATGAAGGTAATTGATATTATATTTTTGCTGATGTCCCGTACAGCCCATATTTCCAAACTCATTATCTTTGACTTTGATATTGATACAGACATTTTTTCTCAAAGCCCACAGCCTCCAGTTAACCAAAATTGATTGTCCGTTTCTGGACTGTAAAAAAATATCTACCCGTAAAATAGCAAATAAAAGCTGGAGCGTTTATATGCTTCAATTACTGAGCAGACCAGGCATTTATTTGGGACCAGGCGACTGTTTGGGACAGGCATTTAATTCCTTTTGCAAAAAAAGTCTTGCTTAGCCAAAAATGAAAACGTATGGTGAATATAATCAAATTGTTTATTTACACCAGTATGAATAACACCTGTACATTTTCAAGGCAAGATTACAGCAACTTAGTTATACTCTCGTCTTCTTCTTTCAACTCAGCACTCTCTAAACACTCTTAAAACTGGTAAGGAACGAGCAGTAGTTAAGTTAAGGTCATACTTCTTTTTTTTTCGCTGCAACGGGGCCAAGGAGATAAGCAGCAGTGTACCGCTAACTGACGTTAACAGCCTCCTGACGTTAGCAGCCTCCTGACGTTAGCATCCTCCTGACGTTAGTTAAGGACAAAAAAAGAAACAGCGTCAGTGGCAATGTCTTCTCCTTTGAATTTTCAAACCCCTAGTATGTAAGATTCCATCTTTCTGCACTCTAGGGGCCTCTGTGGACGATGAGTGTAGCTACACGGTCATGAAACAGAGCGCCTCAGACCAATGTGCATTTGTTGACATACAGAGGGAGGAGAAGCCGACAGGACGTCCATTGAGACAAATAAAGCATGCGCACTGTAAAGGTTCAGTCTGATCATGTTTCTTTTCAAGTGTCAGGTATCAGCTGTGAGCTCAGCATTTGCATGTGAGTTCCGTAAGCTACGTAAACTTAAACCAGGTGTTTATGCGGAACGGGCATCTATTTGTCAAAATGTACTGCTACACCGGGCGTTTATTTGGGACCGGGCGATTAATCGGAACCAGGCGTTTATTTGGTATTTTACAGTATTCCTATATAACTAAGACATTTGGTTTCTAAAAGTGTGGTGATAAGGTAAAACATAAATTTATACTTTATGCATATTACAGCCAACATACTGTAAAGGATATTTATGGCCAAATTGTATCTGCAAAAGACTGTCATATCTGTTGTCATATTTTCATATCTGCTGATAGCAATTTTGCTCTAATAATATTGTACATCCCTAATTACTTGACATATAACATTTGCACTTGCCAGATTTTAGTTGGAGGCATTAAGTTTTCTGTGTAGAGATACTTTGACAGAAATTGTCAGTGAGGTTTATTTTAGAGAAATGCTGGATAAGTACTGAACACTTTGTGCACAAGAAGACAACAGCAAAGACAGGCAACCGGCAGTCTGGCATAAATCTGTTGCAAGCACTGTTCATAGCATCTGGGATTACACCCTGTCATGGTGACAGAGTTGACAGAGTCTGCTGAGTGGAAGCGATCTGACAAACCTTCACCAAGGAATTTTGAACATTTTCGAGTGAGTAAATGTCAAAAATGTGGAAAACTACCCTATATCAC
The DNA here is from genome assembly GCA_036419115.1 of Scarus forsteni. Lineage (NCBI taxonomy): Eukaryota > Metazoa > Chordata > Actinopteri > Labriformes > Labridae > Scarus > Scarus forsteni. The sequence goes on from JAZDUH010000152.1 coordinate 9,471,525, forward strand.
AATGCCAACAATTCACAAAGAAGTCCTGGATCCACATCTGGAGTCGAATCACAACCTGAATCTAATCGATCCTTCCTTGTGCCATGACCAACAATCCCTGAAAACAAAGGGTTGGAAAATAAGGTAAAGATAGATAATAAAAAAACTAACTGAAGATATGCTCGCAGTAAGTTTTGTGAAATTTAATGGATTCAGCTTTTTTGAGTGGATTTTTAAAAAGTTTGTATATATTACCCTGTACTTGAAAAGAAACCTGTATTGTTATATATGCAATCTCAAAGTAGTGCAATGCCATCAACTTTAGTCAACAAAGGGGTGCACAGTTACCGTGACCAAATTGGAGCCTGGACCTTGTAATCCAATTAGCCCCCAAGGTGCAAATCCAAAGTACTAAGTTGTAGTACTGACTTGGCAGAGGCAGGCCTCTTGAAAAACCCAATGTGAGCTATGGTTCAACAGGCTGTTTTGACTTTCTTTGTCATGCATGTTTCCCGTTGATGAAACTGTGATTTGGATGTACATCTTCTCTTTGAGTCTCTAAAGGAATATGTTTGGAAAACTTTGATGTTGCCGCTCTTTTGTTTGGAAAAAATGTTAAGGAACAATGAATGGTTCTATTTGAAGTAAATACCATCAGTGGATGCAAATAAGGTAAATAAATAATACTAATTCAAATGTTTAAGCACTTCATTTAATTAGGAAAGAAGCTTGCACTATTCTAACTGGTAAAATAAATCTGAACAAAACCATTTTTGTGTCTTAAGGCAGGTGGGCAGGGGGATACAAGAGGGCATTATCCTCTAAAGGGGTAGTCTGCAACCTAACAGCCTAACCCATTTTTTGACTTACTCCATATCTTATTTGAAATTATATCAACTTATATTAAAATCTTCCCCAGCCGCACATCCCCATCTTCTTTAGCAGCTTTTCAAAGTTAATCACTGGTGTCATTTCTTTCACTCTGTGAGGTCTTTCCTCTCTTTAACATTTAAAACCCTCCTGTGAGGTTACCTAATCTTCCTTTAATACAACAAACTGTCAGATATTGAATTTAATAGGATTACTAAGTAGGAGCGGCTAAACTCTTCAAAGTGTTTCACTGATCTTTCTCTGAACTTCTATAACATTGTCAGAGTCAGGGAAGGATACAAATCTTTGCTGCAGAACTTGAAATATTCTTCATGTGCAAAAAGCTATCCGCTGGTGGACTATGATGTGCCCGCTTTCAGCCCTGTCTTTGCCAACATCCAATCAAAGGTTGTTGCACCTGATTGGTGTTCTGATTTTAGAGCAGGGTCATTGACCTTATTAACTAAGGGCTTTTTTTCTCCTGTCAGAAGCAACTAGGGCCTGATTTTAAGATAAAATGAATCAATACAAATATGGTGCTTAAACTGAATGATTTGTTTGAATATTCTTTATTTCCATCCTAAATGCTTGCATTTTAGCTTTTATTACAAGGGTACTCCCTGTTAGCTGAACTGCTGCCAGTGACATCTGTAAAATTCAGATATTTCAGGTACTTATTGCTCATTTTCAAAAGGAACTATTGAGTGTCAAGGGATAGGAATTCTTTTCTATTCAGTCTTTAGACATCACTCTTCTGATGCTGTCTGAAGACATTGTTAAGTCAAAGATGTCACAATGAAAGACAGGAGATGAAGTAATGATAACTTTGCACCAAATGATGCTAAATCAATGTCCATTTTGCTGTGAAATTTCAAAGCATGGAATATCTTCAGTGACATGTGATTGACCTTGTTGCCAATGAAAAGCTCTTTGAGTTTGTCCTCACAAACCTGCAGGAATTGGTAAGGAAATCGATTAGTAATAAGATTTATGACCCCTCTATCCCAACATACAGTTGTTCTTACAACAGGAGCTTTGTTGAGGAAATGTTAGATGCTTTAAAGAATCATCCTGTAGCATATTGACAATGAACATAGGTTTGTTTTAGAAGTTTTACCCTATGAATGGGTTGATTAGGCTTCAGCTAACATACTATCCCACAATGTATCCGCTGCTGTTTGCAACTGTTGTTGGCAACCATATTTATAGGCCCTTGAGTCTCGAGCAACACCACTTCCAAAAGCCCCAAACTAACCCTTTAACTACCAGGCCTTATACATTTTAAATACTGATCAGGAATTTTAAATTGTCAAGTGTGTAGTCAGCCTAAAATACAGAACCTCTGGTGATTGTAATTGTAAGTTAATTGTCGATGGCTAATGGTTATGGCTAACTTCTTTTGTCGTCCCTCACTTCTTCAAACTACGCTAACAGCTTGTTTTTTGCGATCACAACAGATCGTCTCAGCTATTAAAAGTTTCAAATGAATTTCTCCCTCTGCGTGATAAAGTGGCGGGCAGTAAAAGATCGCCTCCTTCATCCTGCTCCCAATCAGATGTGCAGGATTTAAGCTCTCAGATAGATAAGTAGGATCTGAATCCTCTCCAGTCCCAGAGGTGCTGCTCTATCTTGACTCTTAGCTCACTTTGCACAGGCTTAAGAAAATAACACTGTTTGACCTCTGGCTTTAGAACACTATCACTTTATTAAACTCTAAGTGCAGTTATTATTCTTTATCTGCACCAACTATAGTTTTTTTAAATCCACATTTCCTTCTCCAGCTGTCTACTTAGATTATAATCTTTACTCAGCCTGTCTGAGCTCCTTTTTTGGAAACTGTGCCTGAAGTTTATATAAAGCGTCAGTAAGAGCCCCTACACTGCAACACATATAATGTCTCTGAAGGAAAACAAAAACAAGTAAACAAAGTCAACAGTTTTGTAACCAAAACTCCAGTAAAGGATACCATTCTGGATCACCAGACCGGATCCAGCACATACACTGAGGTTGTTATCCTGTATGAATACAACAAATTTCGTAAACAGTACTTAATATTTTGAATTTATATGAACTATTGAATTTCATTTATGGGACTTCCCAATATTAAGTTCAGTATTTTTGTGATGTCAACTAAGATTGGATCCAGATGAAATTTACTGTGATGATAGAGACATATCTCCCCAATGTTAACTTGTTCTTGTTTGTAAATTTGGTTGTTTTTTTTTGCATTTTACGCTCAAATCTTATCATTTCTAAGTTAGGCCATTACTGTCATCTTCAATTTCAACAAATTGCATCCTGTAGTTTTTGAGTAATCTTGTGAACAGTCAAAGAAACAAAGAAAAAAACAAACTAGAAAACAGACATGCATATGACTGATACTACTTTGCCATAAAAGCAAAACTGATGCCACCACAGCTCACCCTATTAGCCACAGTGATCCTGGAAGTAAACAAAGCAGTGTAGCAGTATGATTTGATGTGAAGAGCAAAGCCTGACAGACCTATAGCTCTGTCTCCTTCTCCACTCGTGTCATCTAGGTGGTCTGGTTCAGTTTAGTATTGCTTGGTGCAGTTTGGACAAGTCAACCCTGATCTTGTTTGCGTTTCAACCTCCAACTAAACCTTCTCTTGAAGGCAGGGGAAGTGAGCCAGGGGAAGAGAGGATCTTACTAGATACTGTACGTAAATGCATGTCACAGCAGGGCGACACTGAAGCAGTCTGAAGTTGAGCACAATTGTTAGGAGGGTTTTGATGCTTTAATATGTTTTTAAATACACAATCCCTATTATTTTGCAATTCTACTGTTTAGTAGCAATACTGCAAAGAGCTAAAAATACTGTGATGTGACTGCTCCAGTGTACAGCGTGAGTTTACAGGGCTTTGGACAGTAAAGTTCTGTGATCAAAACCAAAACAAAACACATGAACATGACTTTAAGCTCGTTTCAGAGTGGTGCTGTAGTTTCAGGAGAAGGAGCACACATCAATCACACCTCCCCGTGTTCCTATAAATTCAAACCTGACCATTACCTTCCCTTTACTTGGTTCACATGATGCACCCCTCCCTCCCACTCCTTTTTCTATTTCATCTCTCCTCCTTTCCTGAGGGCTTTAAAAGGGGGGTTCCTTATGCATGGGAGCTACTGTATGATGGATCCCAAAAATTTCCAGAAATCATGATCTGCTTCATTTATCCGCTATGGTGCTCATTATCATTACGCGTAGTACATAACTGTCAAATTTACCCTGTTGATGATGTAGTCCTTGCTATTGAAAAAGTTCTTTAGGAACTTATTGGAAACACAAATGCAGATGTGTGCAGTTGTTCAGAGAATGACCATGAATCCTGTAATTATATTTTGATTATTTGTGATAACAGTGACACTCAAACAGTCCCAGTTAGCAGTTTGAGTTGTAATAGAGTAAAAATTCTTGATTTATGATTGTGAACTAAAACGGTGTGACAGTAGCTGCTCTCAGTTTAAAGAGGAAGAGCACTTATCTAACATGTTAAGAGCCCACCAGAGAGAGACCCTCGTTATGATTCTGCCAGTTTCATGTTAATGAGCCTCATGCTGATTGCCTCATTAACAACATGAAAACAATTTTTCATCGGGGCACTTTGATGACAAACACTCCAAGCTTGTCCCATGTCTGCCTCTGCGTGGTAAACAAAAAACACAAACATGAAATGACACTGTGAGGCAGGGATGCACGATGTTGACCAAACGTCAATGTATTATTTATTGATTTATATTGCTTCAGGGTAGGGGTGTGCGATATGACAATATTATATCGTTAAGGATTATAACCTGGGGATGGTCTCATAAAGCAGAAAGATCGTCAGATCGTCTGTGTGGGCGCAGAGACTTTGACGTGCACCCGACTAGTCAATCGTAGCACATCATGCGCAGTGCATGGTGGGATCTTCTGTTTGGTTATGTAGCGTGAAGCCATGGCGGAAAGAGAAAAGATAAAAGCTTGAAGATGTCTGAACAAACATCTGTTCTAAAGCAGCTGTATTATTCACGCAGATTATAGACATTGCAGTTAGATAACATTTGTTCTAAAGTGTTGCACTTTAAGAGATAATGTTGATTTTGTTCATTACCTTTTATGTTTACATTTATTGCACATTTTTATAAAAACTGCACTATTTAAATTAAAACTTGTTCAGAAAGTTTCTTCGGCTTTAATTATCTTTTTTTTGCTTTTATATGTTAAACATAGGGAAAAATGGTTAAACATGTAAATTAGTCTAGAAAAATAAAAGTAAAAAAAAGAATCGTGATAAAATCATGACTGTGATTTTATTTTTAAAAAATCGTGATATGATATTTTTACCATATCGCCCACCCCTACTTCAGGGTTATGCACAACATAAAATCTCTGTTTAAAAGTACTTACTGCTAGAACAACTTTTCTATTTTCGTCTGTGGAATTGTTTGAATATTGATGTAGAACAAAAACCTGTGTCCAAACATCTTAAAATAATAAGAAAAAGGCCTTAGGAATATGAATTTCCCAAAATACATGGATGAAGTTCATCGGTTGAGGGTTTGTATGGTATTTGGTATATATGTCGATAAGCTTTTATGTCAAGTATGCTTGTATGTCTTACTCTTAATGCAGTTATTGAATAGATCTTGTTCTCTTTATCTTTTGATTTGGCAGTCTATCCTTCATAAACAAAACTGTGCTGAGCCAAGTTATAATTGGGTCGGTTAAGCATATAGGTGAGCCACAACTAAACCAATCAGATCTTCAGCTGCAGCATAATTTAATCTTCACCACTGTTCTTCTCTGTTAAATGTTGGGTCTCATCTTCTTCCCTCTGGCTGTGAGGTTGTGAATGAGTGGTCAAATGTTGAAATCTTGTTAAAACCAACATGATAAAACTTAATTCTTGAGCTGATCCATAGTTACTTTGTGATAAGTTCAAGGTCAACCCAGGAGTAACATGTTTGTCATATTTTTTTCTTTTAAGCATTTTAAGCTACAAACACACAGGTACAGGCTGATAAGATTGGGTTGGCTTGGGTTCTCTACAGGCACTCAGGCTTCTTCCATAGACTAAAATTATGCCCATTAGGTTGATTAGTAACTACATATGTGTGAGTGAGAATGTGAATCGTTGTCTGTCTATATGCAGCCCTGTGATCAGGTGGCAACCTTTTTTGCCAAATGATAGCTGGGATATTCTCCAGCCCTCCTATGATATAAGCTGTATAGATGATGGATGAATGGATCAAGAAACTTTCCTTACTTCTCTACTGAACTCTGAGGCCATGTTCACATAGAGACACTGAGACTTAAAACAAAAAGGTTTTCATTTAAAAGATTTTCAAACTCGATTGGCAGTCAGACAGAGACGCTAGAAACGAATGAACCTGCTGTTCCAGGAGATAGCAATGTACGTCCGAGAGAAACAACGCCGCTACAGAAGGGTTAGGGTTAGTACGTGTACAAAGAAGAAAATCTTTTCACAAACAGCAATGGCGAGTGGAAACACAAAGACAAAGGAGTTTCTAGACAACAAATCTGCCTGGATAGATTTGTCTGGATAACAAACCCAGCACGGTTAGCAGCACACATGTTACTCAGCAGATGGCTGTTGTTGTTCCTGGTATGCGTGTGCAACCTTCATGTGAAAGAGCACTGCGCATGCGGTGACATCAGCGTTTTATCCTGAAACGCACTGACTCTGGTTTACATGGAGTTGCATGGAGAGCATTTTGAAAACTCTCCACCCTAAACCATGGTTTCCAAAGTTTGCGGATTCAAGCACTCCATATACCATTCCCATGTTAACGGGAGGCCAAAACACAATGAAAACTTATTGGTTTTGGCCATGTTGGCCTCATGTAAACAGCCCCTGAGTGGATTAGAAAACCAGACTCATGTGTCTTTGTGTGAAACTGCAATGTTTACTCTGCTGAACCTCTCCTCTGTTCAGAATGTTGCTGTGTGGATGAATGAGAGAGCGTCAGTAAAGCTGATACATCACACTCACAACCACTGTCCTAACTCACAGATGTCCTCTTTGAGTCTGACGCTGTGTTACAGACACACAATGCTATGAAAGGATTTATCGGTTAGCGTGACTCTGAAGTGTGTCCCACCTATTTGTGTTCATCCAGTGGGCAGGAGACCCACTCTGCCTGCTGCAGGCTGAATGCTGCATGCTGCATTTGTCCCCGCTCAACTGTACAACCAGTGTAACTGTGTTTGTGTGAGTGAGAAAGAGGGGCAAGGAACCACGCAATGGAGGTGTTTCAGTGGGGATTTTGTTGGTGTGCTTTTAGTCAGAGCCAGAGACTTCATGTGGGGAACTTAGTTTCTTTATTTTCTGCATTATTCCTTTAGTAAGTGTGGCCAAAAAAATCAAATATATATTTTTTTAATCTTATATTGATTTCAGTATTAATATGCAGCATCCTAAATTTAGAATGGATCATACACTGAATTGTATTTTCAAAGGCCACAAACTCCTGTCTACCCCTAAAACAAGCCTTTGTCATGACAGCTAACTTCTGTTGTCGTGCTTTAAAACACAAGGAGATGATTTTATTAGTCTGTGAGTTTCCATTTCTTGGTGATGCAGTTGTACCTGAGTTCATTGTCCCATTAGGCATTAGAAGAAACCAATGAAGATGTATGGGCTGATAAATTCTGTCGCAGATGTTAAAGTGGATATTTGAAAATGAAAGTGTCCTGCTTCAATATTTTTACTTGATCTTTAGGCATAAAACCTTTTAAAACCAATGGGTTATGTATTTTCCACCATGCTGATGTGGTTGTACAATTTTGAGTTTACGGATTTTATCCAGCAACCACAACATTCAGTCATTATTGAACTGTCGGAACTAACTAACCAGTTGTTGGGATGAAGAGGTATTTCCCCAATTAATTTTTCTTTTGACTTCATCATCTTCTCAGTATAGAATTCACAGTGGAGGTGAAACACGTGGAATCCTTTATTAAAGATGTAAGGACAAATGCTCTTCTTTGTGTGTTCATCCTCCTCTAACATCATCATCAGTTTTGACTGTTCTACTTTGCAGTGCTGTCCATGTTGATTTATCTTCACATCTCTTGGTCTGAAGTCAAACTCTCCATCTACACACACTGGATAAATATTACAGCTCTAATATTCTGCTGTCATCTTAGAAAAGCTGCCCACTCAGCACAGTGATGCCACCTTTCATTTGTCCTTTTACCCACAAGTCACCACAGCTGTGCTTTTCTTCTGAGGAGACCGGACGGGTGTCAGCTTACACATCCCGTGGAGATGGAGCAGTTAGCTTGGCGGATACAGATGAGTCAGCAAAATGTTCGTACCGGGATATCATCAGTCATCCAGGAGTGTGGGTCTTTCAAATAAAAGGCTACAGCTTTAAAGGAGAGAGCTTACACATGAATAATTAACTCATTAATCTTGTTGTTGAGCTCTTTATTGTTCCCCAATTAAGGCTCAGACTGTTTTCTCCTTCCTTAAGAGCCTTTACAGTCTCCATGTACCTGAAGGTAACTGGAAAATCAATAATGGTTGTAAGTTATGTGCCCTCTTTGGCCTGGAGGAAGTCTGACTGGCACCATACTGGCCTGTGTTATTCCCTTTTGATTTAGATTTCAGAGCTGACACCCTCTAGTTAGTGGATTAATTAGTTATCTCTTTTCCAGCCATAATCTCATCAGTCAAACTGTTAGCTGTCTTTATTTCTTATCAACTCTTAATGGCGTGGATTCAACAGGGTGCTGGAAACACCACTCACAGCTGGTCCATATTGACACGACAGCATCAGGCAGTTGCAGCATTAGTTGGCTGCACATTCATGATGACACATCCCAAAGAAACCCCTTTGGATTGAGATCTTATGACTGTGAAGGCCACTGGAGAAAAGTGAACTCTGTGTCATGAGATGATTTAAGTTTTGTTACATGGTGTGTTGTCCCACTGGAAGTAGTTATCAGGCAATGGGTTCATTATAGGAAGGGCATGGTCAGCAACAATAATCAGATAGGCTGTGGTGTTTGAACAATGTTTATTTGGCAAGAAGAGGCCTAAAGCATGATGTGAAAACATCCCAAACACTACAGCACCCTGTAACCAGCCTGAACCTTTGATGCCAGGCAGGGTGGACCCATGTTTTCACTCTGACCCAATCAGGATGTTGCTGCAGATGTCTAGACTCTTTAGATCAGGAAACATTTTTCCGTTATTCTACTGTCTGTGGGATTGATGATTTTTAGAAAATGTATTTTGTTTTCTCTTTAACATAATTTTTTAGCATTTAGAGTTCTTTAAAATGATTGATCTTAGTATTATTATTGATTAATAGCTTTATAACCTGCCTGTTGAAATGTTTTATTGTTCTTGTTTTATGAATGATGTCCTTATTTTGTTTTTGAAAAGTGCTATACATAAGTATTATTATAATTATACTATTTTGGTGAGCCTGTGCAAACTGTAGTCTCAGTTCTCTGTTCCTAGTTGACAGGAGTGGTGTCTGGTATGGTCTTCTGCTGCTGTGGCCCAACATTTGATGTGCTATGTGCTCAGAAATAGTCCTCGTCATACCTTGGAAGATATAGCCATTCTGTTCAGACCTCTGGCATCAACAAGCTATTTTCATCCATAGAACTACCACTGACTGGATATTTTCTCCTTTGCTGGCCATTCTCTGTAAAGCCTAAAGATGTTTATGTGTGAAAATCTCAGTAGTCCCAGTTTATGAAATACAGAGACCAGCCCAACTGGCACAAACAAGCAGGCATATTCAGAGTCACTTAAATTACCTTTCATGTCCAATCAGACCTGTGCACCTCAGGTTATCCTGACCAATGGTACATGCCCAAATGCACTGAGTATCTGCAACGTGTATGGCTGAAAAGCAATATCTACTGTGGAGGCCAGAGAGTGCATACTGCACTAATGTTGCTTTGTTTGATTAATAACTTGGTTGGATACTTTTACTGTAACATTACCCCCAGTAATTTTCTCTTCATCATTTTATCTTTTTGATACAGAAAAACTCAATAAAAAGAGAAAGAGACATCAGATCCTTCATGGTGTTTATCTCTTAAGTTCCAGAGAAGCCTGACTCATCTCTGCAGAGCCCATCTGCTCTGAACTTCTGTTAACACCATAAACATTCACACACAAGCAAGTACAACAACTCAGAGCTGAGCAATATGAAGATTTGAGACATTTGTTTATTCACAGACTTTTAACAAACTGTTCAACACAGACATTAATATGTCAAAGCAACAAATGTGAAACTTTTCCATCTTAACATAGTAGCTTCAACACTGAGCTAATAGTAGGAAGACATTTAGTGGAGAGAATAATGCCCACCTACTCCCTCTAAGCATGTGTATGGATAGCACTATGTAAGTCTGGCAGGCACATGTGGTTGTCTGGTGAGAAGTGTGTACTTCTTTCTGACATGAGCTGACATTTCATTACATGAAGCCCATCAACCAAGAAGGAAAACAGTTCATCCACTTCTGTACTGTGTTCCACTATGGCTGAGGCTAAACGATGAAAGAGGACAGTTGTGAGAAAGTGACCCAGCAAAAAACTGGACTAGTAAATGTTGGACAGACTATGACATGTTGGTGAGGGCTTTGAGGAAGAACAGGCTGCCAGACAGTGACTTCACTATGCTTTTGTTAAACTTGGTTATTTGCAGTTTTACTTTTCAGCTTTATATCTTATCAACAGTGCTAAGACTGCCTTTAACCTTCATCATCCTAGCATATATCCATACCTTATTTCTGTACTGGATGTGCTCAGTATGCTTCAGTAAAAGGGGAATCTGTAACTCAGAACAGCTGCAGTGCAACTAAATCTTAGGCTTTTAAATGAAATAAACTGCCACACTGCTGATTCTAAGATGCTAACAATGCTATTCTCTTGCTATGGTATAGTGTCTAGAAGTTGGCAGCATTAATGCTTCTTTTTGTGTGTAAAGTCTGTTAAATAGGTGTACATTCATCCCTATAAAGCTTTTGTTTTCTTTTTATTAAGTTAGAAAAAGCTTTATGTATTTTGTACCCTCCTTTTGTGGAGCCTGACATAGTGATCTGCCATGTTGTCTACTGGTGGGTTTTGGGGACAAAAAGAACAAAACAACATTTTGAATTTGGGTCCTGCTAATGCTTGTTTGCGTTACTAAAGGTTACAAAACCTACAATCATCACCTTAACTGACCTACAATACCTCTAAAGCGACAGCGTACAGTTTAAATGCAATGCACATTTTTTTTTTAGCACTGACATAATTTATTTGCAAAACAACAATTAAACAAAAAAATGTCTATTCCAAGCTCTGAGTTGATAATGCTATTTTTTAATGTCATTATGGGCCCCTCAGAGGCTTCCAGAGGGTTGTGGGCACTCTTGGTTAACCTGGTCTCAGGCATTTGGTGGCCGTCAAACTGACTAACAGTGGCCTGGTGGCAGGCGTCTCATACAGTTCAGTTAAACCCCTTTGACTTAAATGTTGTGCCATAATATAATTATCCAAAAAAATATTTTAACCAACTGATAGATCTGGTGCCATTTATTTTATTATTCATATTTGACAGTCCCATGTATAAGTTGTGAGGACTCTGATGAAAAGCAGTTGAATTTAATTGATTTGAATCTGAACACTTGCGTGTTTCAAATGCTGTTAGGACACAGTTGAAGGAAAGTTTCTGGTATATTACCTTTGACAGGCTAGCCTCTAACTTTGCGTGCATGTATGGGTGATGACCTGGTAGTGTGCAGTGTGTTTATCTCCCTTGCCTTGCTGAGAGCAGTTGCATGTTATGAATAAGGACAAAATTGTGGCGAATACCATGCACTCCTGAAAAGTGTATGACACAAAGACATAAGGTGAGCTAAAAATGTTACAATACTCCTCGGATGATGGATTCATTGGCTGCAGATTTCCTTTCTTCACGTTTTAACATATTGATCTGTAATTGTACATACTTAAATGTAAGAGGTAAAGTGGTTAATGGGTTCAGGTTGTGAGCTCAATGTGAAGAGATGAAGACACAAAGAGCTGAGTACAGAAGAAACCATGCAGACAGCTGGAGACAGAGATGGTGGTGCACAGTGTGAGTCACATTTGATGTGTGTTTAACTGCTTTGTGCATGCAGTGATCTGTCTATTGTAATGTGTCACTGCTGCTGTTTTTGTTTTCTCTGACATTGTGGCTGTTGCATTGTTGTGTATAATAGTGTTTGTATCAGCAGACTACGCTGCACCCAGGGAGGTCCTAACCTGCTGAATCAGGAGAGTGATGACAGATGAAGAGTGAGAGTTCGCAGTAGAAAACACAACTGAAAAATGATGGATACACATAGTAACTAACCCAATGTTTTTTCTTCATCTTTTGGTCAGACTGAGAATCATCTAAAGCTTAAATGCAAGTTGTATAAAGACACATTTTCCTTCCTTATTTTTTTCCTCTAATTCTCCTCTCACTTATGTTTGGTCGTACATTGCTCTGTCTGCTCTTTAAAATTACACAAATGATGCAACACTTTTATCAATCTTCCATTTTATTTGCAGACCTGATTCTGTAACATTTCCCCTTTAAATCTTCCATCAACATTACAGAAAATCCTTCTGTCAATACTCCTAATCCTGAACTCAAACCAAGCAGCTATTGTGGTTATAACACATTTGATTTGGCATGAAAAGGTGGGCACAAACAGAGAGGAAGGTAAAGTACGGGGTGAGGAACATACTGTATGTTTATGGTGTAGTGTAACTATTCATCACACTGTCCATTATTTTCCCCTTAATTAATCCCAAATGATAGCTTTTTAAGGAGATCCCCACGAGCAGCAACCTTTTGTGTTTGAAAATGAGGCCGATGCAGAAGTGCTACGAGCTGAACATAGTCAAGAGTTCATTTGAGGGAGTCTGCAGAAGCACAAAATTCATAAGCACACTCCATATTAAAAAAGAAAAAACATTTTTAAATAGAAATAAACATGTTTACAGTCTGGTCAAATTTATGTCAGTCTGAAGCTTGAATATTGTGACCAGTTTGCAGAGTGTCTTCCCCTACGCTCCCACACTCTGTGGTCATTTCTTCCCTTTCCACGGTGCTTCCCAATCCAAGCAGAAGTCTTACACTTCAGATATAGCAGTGGTATGACATCACAGAGGTAGGTCTATTTTGAGGATCAGGGGAAATCAGCCATTTCATGACAAGAAAATAACATTTATTTAACTTTCTTTCACAAATTTAACACATAATATTTGTCTGCCCGAGCCTTAGACTGAGGGTTCAACTGACTAAGTGAAACCATGGTGCCACTTTATTACATTGAGTCTGTCTGGCACCAGGGGATCTACACACACCCTTCACCCACTTGGTACCACACAAATGGTAGGATGGCAGATGAATGATGGCAGTGCCAGCATCTCTGTGCCAGCAGTGCCTGCAGTGCAAAGCTGGTGTTTCCCTGAGGCAACTTTTCCACCACTCTGACCTGCAGAGACACACACTCATTAATGTGTTAATTGATGTCGGCTTTGGCTGAAGCAGTGCCAAGTGTAGATGGCCCCACATGGTTCGTTAATAACTTAAAAGTGTTGGAGTGGAGTCAACAGAAATGAGGCTTCATTTGTTGAAGCCTAGAAAGACCAGAGATGTTTTACATTTTTTTTTTCTTTTGCAATCTTTATTATTCTTTTTGTAATGTAAAACACTGAACCAAAGCTTTGCAGAAGCCAGTGACTCCTGACCTTTAGTCCTCTGAGGATATGAATGAAATAAGACTGGAGGTATTTGCATATCTGACATCGATCTAGCATCCTGCATTCTTAAATTAGTACTGGAAAAATATTTAAAAAAAAAAAACATTTTTATCATTACACATTGTCCTCAGACTGTTATGGACTCTTAAACAGTGTGTTTTGACTTACAGTATGAAAAGGTTTAAATTAGCCAAACACAGACTAAATGGGACAAATTACAGATTTGTTATTTTATTTTCCCAAACTGTACACTGTTTAATGTTTATATATATACATACATACATATACATATGAATGTATATCTATATCTATATCTATCTATCTATATATATATATATATATCTATATTTATATATATATATATATATATATATATATATATATATATATATATATATATATATATATATACATATATATATATATATATATATATATATATATATATATATATATATATATATATATATATATATATATATATATATATATATATATATATATATATATATATATATATATATATATAGATATAGATATAGATATATATATATATATGTACATCAGAGAGCAAAAGGTTACCGTGCTGTGGGAGTATATCACACCAAATTTGAATTAGACCAATGAATAAACACACGTTATTTACTGTTTGTTGTAGTGCATGCATGTGGTGATGCATATCAAATTTGTGTAATAAAAAATCTCTTTTGATTAGCCAATAGACATCCAACAAAAACACTTACATTTTGGGTCATTGACACAAACTGAGGGCAACATTCAATGTCCTTATACCTGTGCTTTCACATGACAAACATAGTATGGGATTATGGCGTGACCATCAACTCTAAAGGTTTAAGGAGGTGTGTTTAAAATCAGAGCACCTTCACAGTGGACCATTCACAATAATTTGATTTTGATATCTTATTTAAAAGAAAAAAGATGGAGCTTGATTAATTATTTAGTATAAATGTCCAGTTTAATATTTCATCCCAATCCTTCTATACAACATATGTGACTAAGAAGTTACAGAAATATAAATTATTAATAGCGTATACTGGAGCAACGGAACATGCAACCTTCTCTTCCAGTCACTCCTTTTACAGTCAATGATTGTCCCTGTAGTAAAGAGGGTTGTGCTAAGATTAGACACTAGCACAGACACACACACACACAAAGCAGCGTAGTGCAGAGTGCTGTTGGGTGATTAGTGTGTTTTTAAACCCGTATAATGGAAGCTTAGCCCAGTGCTCCACTTTCAGGGCAGGAACAGCAAGCTCCGCCATCTGGACACTAGTAGACTCTAATGCCGCTACAAACACACACGTAGCCACACAATCAAAGAGGAGTGTGAGGCCATGCTATACAACAAACAGTCCAAACCCTGAAAAACAACATGACACTCTGAAACATATTTGTGCTAATGTGGCAGGTAACCTGGAGCATAAAAATAAACCTTGAATGTTTTATAGGATGGTGACGTTTGACAGAAGCATAAAGTCCTTAATTTAGAGATGTGCCTGAAATAATTTTCTCTGCTAATTCTCTGCTATTGTTCATGAGTGAGGTCAATACCCACATGATACTGAAACAATCATGCTTTTTATTTATTATTTCAGCTGTTTAGTCAGACAACTTAGCTTTGCCTACAGGTGGCAGCATAATCTGTTTAAAGGAGCAAAAACAACATCCTAAAAATAATCCAGTCAACAACATGCTTTTACTAACTGCATTATTCAGTGCTGTGCTGCTACACAATGTGAAAATGTTTCTATATAATAATACATTAACCACGACACTTAGTGCTGTTGGGGTCGTGGGGAGTAGGGAACCCATCTCAGTCATATAGTGGTGCAGAAAAGAGATAAAAAAATGTGGTAGTAAGTTACCATTCAACACTTTCTGCTTCCAAACACAAATGGGGTATTGATCACAATTTTCTGATTAATTTTGAAGCGTTATTGTGTTTTGAAGAAGGCAGTTCCGAAAAACTGCTAATAAGAATGGGGAAATTGCTGGGGACTGTGTTGGTAACCATTTCTGATCATTTATTTTTATTGGCAACATTTAAACATCAAAACTACAACTAGAGCTGGGCAATTAAGCAAATTTTAATCAAAATTACTGTACTGCTTCCATACATATGAAAGTTGAGTAATCAGGATTTAAAGAGGAATGGAGGAGGTCAAGGTGTGGATGCCCCCATTTTTAGATGTGAGGATAACAATGTGGTACTTGTGTCTGAAATAGAAACTAATTTATTGGAGTGCTGGGTTGGTGGAATGGTTAGCAACCATGCATGTCCCATGTACATGCTTCTGCTGGTCCGGGTTGAGTTCAGCCTGTGACCAGATGGCAGAGTGTCTTCCCCTTCTCTCAAAACACCACCCTTGCATTTCTGCATGAACAACGAATATGCATTTAATAAGAAGTGATGTCCTTTAAATTGCATGCACCAACCCCAACAAAAGAAACAATGGCAGAAAACAGTGTCCTGTCGGTGCTGCAGAGGCTTTAAAAACAAAATCTTCTGCTCCTCTATAACCACTGTGAGCAACAAAAATACACGGGGAGCAGCATATGCCAGTGTTTGTTTACATCTGACATGTTGTACGCACATTCTCTCTGTCTTCTTCTTGGATTTTGGCATTTTTGTTTGGTAGCAAATACAGCTCCATCCACAGGCCTGGTACTACAGTGTTTTCAGTGTTTTCATGCAACATTTCTTGAAATGTTGCTGTCTTGAGGAAACATTTTGAAAACATTCTGGTCTTCATTGGACGGGGACTTGGTCTCCAATTATGTTATTACAATCTAGAGGCATGTACATAGAGGTGGAGGAGGAGATCACAGGGGCTGGAAGTTGGCTAGCGACACACCAGACGGACAGATGGACAGTTCCATATCTGCCATGGAAATATTTCAGTAGTCCATCTGAAGAAGAGTCCTTAGAAAATGTTTAGGAGGGCAGAAACTTCGTAACTTAGACCATCAATCTGCCAGCCACACTCATCTTAGACCAATCCATATCAAGCCACAGTATGATGAAGCAACTAGACCCTGTTGTTAGCCTTTATCTTAAACTACATTTCAGTTTCTAGACTATCATCTAACATTAACATATACAACCCAGTTTCCCAGCAGTGATCCCCAGCTTCCTGGCTTCGTTGATTTGATCATCCATGAGGGAAACCACCTGAGACATTATAATCACAATGGAGTTCGTAGTCCTTACCATCTCTTTCACAACCAGAGGAGTCAGCTTGTAAATCAAATTCTTACCGAAATCAGTCAGGAGAAGAGCAACAACAGGGTGTTTCATAAGAAAAGCTTAAAGTGACGTCTTTGCTCCGCATTTGAAGAAGAAAATCAGCCCTTTTCTTACAAAAGCACGGATATTTACGCATTCAAGGAGACCACTTCAATCAACCCATCAATCAATCAATCAATCTTTATTTGTATAGCGCCAATTCATAACGAGTGTTATCTCAAGACACTTTACAATAGAGCATAAAGCTCTTCATTTTATGGATACACATATATGCATAGATACATATATATATACATATATAAAAATATATATATATATATATATATATATATATATATATATATATATATATATATATATATGGATACACATATATGCATAGATACATATATATATATATATATATACATATAAAAATACACATATACATATATATACAAATATATACATCCAACACCCAACATGAATCCATATAGCCAATCATGAATCCCTCCATCATGGCAGCAAGAAAAAACCTTCTGTTAAGCAGCAGGAAATCTTGGATGTGGATCCTGGTCTCATGATGAAGGCGCCATTGTTTAAACATGTGGTCGCTTCTTGCTTCGTCAGGTCTTCAGTCTCCTCCTTTCTTCCCTGATTGGGCCGTCCAGGTTTTTATGGATTGAAGTTGTTAGAGACTGGAGCTTGGCAAGATGGATCTGTGTGTTTTCAGACAATGAATCTGGCAGGTCCTCCATGCCATATGCCAATAACTGCAAGGTTATTGGAGTATGGCATGGAGGGGAAAATTGAAGAGGCTACATCTTTTCATGGCCCTTGTGATAACAAAATTTTCCAGTAAATGCCTTCAATGTAACATTGTTTGGTTGATAGTCACTTTTGTTATAGCTGCTGTACAACATTGAACCTTTTGAAGAAATTCATATCAAACAATGTGACTGTATGTTATCAGAAAACTTTAAATTAAATCTGCAGATAACTCTTTGTTATTATTGTGGTCAAGAACACACAGCACCTGTAACCTGCACTTACTGTAGATTCTCAACTGGTGCAGCTTTGACAGTCCATCAGTCCCTTACTGCTGAAGGAAGGAGACCTATTTAATTCAGCCAGTGCACACATACAATATGTTAATGCACCTGCTCCCACATTTTCACCCATGCACAATCATCCACACACACACAACACACCATGATGAGCCAACAAACATCTGGCTGATCTGCCTGCCCCACATTATTATGGTTGCACCGTGTGGGTCAGAGAGGGAGGAGGGGCTTCATGTTAGTGTGTCAGGTCTGTGTATCTTTGTGTGGGTGTATGTGTCATCAGATATTAGGGAGAGGTCCTGTTTACATGCACATACAGACACAAACAAAGGCTTTTCAACTGGACCAAGGAGAGATCCAGTGACAGCAAAATTCAAATTTATCTATCAAGAGTTCAGCATCACAGTGTTCTGCCAATAAATCACACCAACACTCTCAGACTGACAGTGAAAGTTGTTCCAAGGTCTTCAGCTTGCTGCCGTCCTGCTGCACCGTGTGTGTTTGGAGTATTTGTAGCTGTTAGACACAAAGGTTAGAAGTAGAGCCAGAGAAACAATGTGGAGAAAGACAAAAACCCCTCCTAATGTTTTATTTTTGTGATTTTTTATTATTCTTTTTGCATCCCTTGTCTTGCCTCATCGAGTTAATTAGGTAGTGGAGGGGACTAGGAGACTATAACTTCACGAAGGATAGAGGAGACATAAGAGGCAGTAAATGAAAAGAGACATCCAGACGTCAGTGTGGCCATTAAACATTAATGTTGATTCATTATGACATGTGGGACAGCTTCATTGTCCATCATTTTGTTATCATGGCATACAGCTGGCTTTAATGATCTCTGTCAGTCAGCGTAACAGTTTTTATATGACATCTGTGTGTTCTTTATTTATAAAATTTGCATTTGGGCTTGGTGACATGGCATACTTAAACCTTTATTTGCTTATTCTACATAGTTATTTTCTAGTAACTAAAATGAACCATGGTACATGGATGTACCCAGAGGGGCAGCAGGTACTGTGCGATCTTCACAGTAAGAAAGTTGCTTTTTTGAACCCTGTGTCGATCTGGGCCTTTCTGTGTGGAGTTTGTATGTTTTCCATGCACATGCATGGGCATCTCTCCAGGCAATCTGGTTCCTCCCACAGACCAAAACATGCTCTTTAGGTTGACAGGTGACTTGCCCTTAGGTTTGAGCGTGAATGGTTGTCTCTCTTTTTGTGTGTCTCATCCTGAACTTGTCACAAGCCAGTCATGGGGCCACATAGACAGGAAAAGCATGTCTACTTTTTTAAACACTATAGCCATAAAAATAGTCTGCCGCTACAAATATTTAGGCACCATCCTGTATGATAAACCAACTCAGATGCCATCTGTATAATATCTGAGGAAATTGTTTTTTTTTGATAAACTTCTTAAAGTGTCTTATTCTTCTCTTATTGAGTCCATTTATTCTTTACTATGATCTGTTGGTTTCGCCACCACAGTATTTCAAACAAAAGTACACTAAGGAACATTTTCCAGCTCTGCCGATAAACTATCCCCACCAGTCCAAATGATCTCTGATTTTATGGCTAGAGCCACTCAAGAGGGCAACGGCCATTCTGATAAACCCCCTCCATCACCTTCATGAAGAGTTATCCAGTCTAATGAAGGTGTACTTTCACTTGCAAGGTCAAATCAAACAGGTCCCTTGAATGCTTCATCCCAAAGGCCATTGATTTAATTTAAAAAGTTGGAGGGAACGATGGACAGGTGAAACTGTGCTGACTCTGTGAACTTACTTGTATTGTGCCTTCTGTATCTGTTTGTGTGCTTTTACTAGAGTATGAATGTAGAGTATGAATGTGTGCTTCAACTGCTGTTGCTAACCAAATTGCCTTTTGGGGACATTATAGATTTTTAAATCAAATCAGATCACCTAACTTTTTGACACTATCCTTCATAAAAGTTCCGACACCAAATTGAGATCTAAGGATGTCCTGATATGTTTGCTGTATCTACGTCCCTACTCATGCAACTATTTTCCCAGTAATAAATGTATTCTCACAGTGCTTCTCATTGCAGTTATAGTTACGTCTGTTTTATGTCTGAAGATTCTTTTTTACTCAGAATGAAGTTTTTTTCCTCTTCTGTTGTTGACAAAATGGCTGTTATGATGCTTTTGTTACATTAAAGCTATGGTCTATGATCTATCTGATTTGGAAGCTTGGTACATCTTAATAACACCGTTTATAAGGCCGTTATGGTGCTATGGTCCGATCCATGCAATATAAAGACCAAAAAGAATGAAAAAAATCCATTCGGTATATCTGCTGCAAAGCAGCATAATAGTTGACCAATCCGTGAGTCCATCCAATCCCCTGTCTCCCCTGCTCCGCACCGTCTTGCCCATGGTCCCGCCTCCTCCCCACTACCTCTCTCATGTACTGGTGATCATTTAGCAGCACAGCTACTGAAGCGTCATGGAGCTGGGAGGCTGCTTCTGTTACCCTCCACATGGAAGAGAAGGAAACGTAAAAGTTTGGAGGAAAAGGCTGAAGTAAGGAAGAAATATGAGCAATACAGCTCCAAACGGAGACTTAACATTGGATAATCGTACAGTGGAAAAAGCTGCAGAATGATTTGGGATTATTGAACACTGCGCCGCCGCAGCAACTGGCCGCCACAGCACTGGCACCGCTGGCGAACGGCACAGTAATCGCCGCCTTGGTTGAACAGGTAATAGCTTTGTTTACTACAGTGGGAGATGTCTGCTGAATAACTCTGGTTAGTCTGTGCCTATACTGGCTAATGACTGAACGTTGTTGGTCGGAGCGGGTAGGCTCTGTCAATAGATTTTAGCATAAGTTAGCCACTCATCCTTAGCATTGTAAACTGAGCTGGTGAGGACACGCCGAGAAAGATAAATCCTCGCCCACAATCGGCTCTGCTCTGGTGACACCAGCCCCACTTCGCCACCGGTCCAATTGAAATGGCTACCGCTGTGTGTTACAAGGGGGATGATTGTTGTGTTTGTTACTTTCAGTTGAGCTGAGTTGTTTCTGGTTGTTGTTGCTGCTGATATTTTATGCCAGTCGGCTTGTTGCTCTGTCAGAGGGGGCGTGTTGTTAGGAAGCGACACGAGCTGTGGGGCGGGATCTTGGAACATGGAGGGGAGGGGTGAGTGAAGGGGGAGCAGGCTGCGTTTTTCAAATCTGTCTTAACAGCCAAACTGGTTTTCAGATCGTAGACCCTAGCTTTAAGCAGTGAAATGAGACTTGTATTTATTAGGAGATTAGTATTTCAATTTTTTAGCAGACTTGTCAAGAAAGGTTTGAGTCACAAAAGCTTGCTAACAATAATATAAACATACAAAATAATGTTGATACTGAAGAAACTCAGCAGTAAAACTGTGTGAATAACTCATCCCTCTCAGTCAGTTCTAAGAATACACCCTCCTATTTTCATTCAGCTGTGGATTTTACAAATCTCTGCTTATATTGATGTTATTTGAGGGAATTTGCTGCAGAATAAATCCACTTTACTGCCTCTCTTCAATGTTTGCCTATTATTTAACTGTTTGAGTTTTGCCCCTGTTTCTGGAATAAACTTCAACCTGAAGGGACCCCTTCGAGTCAGAGGCCTGTGGTTTAATGCGTGCAACAAGTACTCCTCTGTCACCCCCCGAGGCTTCTGTTTGGCGTATTAGAATATATTTGTTTTCTCCTTCAGAGTGAGAGCATGAAATATGGCAACATTATCCGAGTGTAAAGAAGCTCAGCAGTTTGCCCGATGAGTTCTGCAGAGAAGAGCACCATTTCTCACAGGAATGGGCTTTTTGACATTTAGGGGAGCGTGATTTATGCGCTTCAACCCAGCTGGTGGAAACACATCTAATCCACATTTCTTTTTTTTTTTCTTCTCTGACATTTTAAAAGTTTGTGTAAAATCAGTGTGACAGCTGGGCGAGTGGATGGTTGGTAGATAAAAGAGGGGAGGGGATAATTAAGGAGGCGATGCAGAGGGGAGATAGGAGAGCGTTAAATTCAGTGGGAAGTGGGAATTCAAAATAATTTTAAATTTACTTAAGGGACTGTGAGGAGTTTCTAAGTAATTACAGAAAAGTCTCACTTTTAGATATATGCCTGATCGAAATTCACACTTTAAGATGAGTTTTATAGAATCAAAATAGGTTATCTATAAATGCTATTCCTTAGCTTCGCGGTCGGGTCGGACAGGGCTGGACTGGCCTGGATACTCAGCTTCGGGAGCAAGACAATTACAACTAGAGCAAATATATATTATTCGGACATGCCTTAGAGCACCGGGCTGTAAGTAGTGATATATAGCCGGCTACAAAACTACGATACTAAGTTTTCCAAAAATTGCTTGTTGTCACACATCAAAAACTACCACTACGTAACTAGAAAGAGATACAACATAGCAACAAAACAACAAACATAAGCTTGGTTTGGGTCATGATTTTTGGTGCGTTCCAGTTGTAGTCAGAAGTAGGACTTTCTGAGTTCCGAGTGGGAAACTGCAACTGGAGCGTCCCCCGAAGTCAGAATTTTTCTGACTTCAACTGGAACGCCGATAAGTCGGAGATGATGTCACTCCCAGTTCCGAGGTTACTGGAATGCAGCATTACGACAGTCGCTGCGCATGCTCATGGGTAGCAGAGTCTTAATGTTGTCGGTAATAGATTCTCCTCATAGCACCTTTAATTCAAGAAGTTGGTAAAAGATAAAGGCTGTATTTCCAGTGTAGATAGGAATTTTTGGGTCCTTTTCCCTGATTTGACAAGCAATCCTACATCTGAGTGGAAAAGCTCCTGAATCAGTAAAAGGTATATATTAACTAAAAAAACAAAACGGGATAAGTTGTTTGGATGGACCTTTCAAGGACCGGGGACATGCTGAGGGTTGAGAGGCTGGGGGGAGGATTGGGGTATTGTGGGGGTCTAACGGCGTGTTCACACCGAAAGCGTTGAAAGCGAATGTATTCGCGCATCAAGTGAAATCGCGCCGCGCTAGACGCTCGAGTTTTGACGCTGGTACAAATATGCAAAAAAACCCTCATCACTCGCCGCGGCATCGTCCGCCATTATCATTTCCTCATATCATTTCATCGTCGAACATGGCTCTGATTACCACCGTCGCTGCTCTGTATCTGCGGTGGAGAAGTCAGCTGCGGGCTAGGCGCCGACGTCGATACTGGATGCATGCTACCCTACACAGGCGGTGTGAGCTCGGTGAGTTCCACCGTCTCTTGCAGGAGCTGCGTCTGGACGATGGCCAGTTCCAGCGGTACTTCAGGCTGACTGTTGCCCAGTTTGAAGACCTGCTAGCCAGGGTTGGTGCCAGGATCTCCCACCTGAATACCAACTACAGGCGCTCCATTCCAGCTGCGGAGCGCCTTTCCATCTGTCTCCAGTTTAGCAGTTTGGTTAGCAGTTTGTCAGATTAGCAAGACTCCGAATCCCAGAATGCCCTGCGTCAGTGACGATCTCCACGCTGATAGGCTGTCCCGGCGCGTCAAGACGCTCGCTCGCAAAGTTCAATTATTTCAACTCGAGCGTCAAGCGTTCAGCAGTGAGTGGCGAGCGTTTTTTCGCTCGAAACGCTCGTCGCTCACCGCTCAACGCTTGAACGCTTGACGCCGCTCTATGCTCGCCCCGATGCAGCGTCAATTCGCGTCTTTACATTGACTTTGTATGTAATATCGACGCGCGAGAAATTCCCGATGCTTTCGGTGTGAACACGGGGTAAGGCTAAGTTTGGGACGTCAACTTCCTGTCTTTAACAGGACAAGTGTGAGGACCTTAATCATGTGAAAATGTGAAATGTGAAGATTCTGTTCTCCAAGTTTATCCAAGTCTCGAAGTTTATTATTGCCTGTGTCTGCAGGTCAATTTAAGCTTATGTAAAGTTGTTTTTTATTAAGTGATGAACAATATGGTTGTATTTGTCATTCAGTCTTTATCTGTATCGTGCCAATTCATAACAAGTCTTATCTCAAATGTTATAAGGCACACTAATGTCTCATATAATTTTGACTAGCACAGGGGATATTAACATTTATTCCTTTCCAGTTTCTTTCTCTTTTCTGGTTCTTCTCTCCTGGTATAAAAGCCGACAGTCGTCTCTTCCACCCATTTGCCCTTTTCTCACTTGTGGCGTTTATCTCACTGCTCGCTCTTCTGTGTATGTTCAGGAGCACTCACAGAATGAAGGACATGCTTGGGGGAATAAAGTCCCACGCCACTACTGTAAAGACAAGACAAGCTGCACAATTAAGATAGACAATGGAGAGCCATGGCAAAATGATAACGTACACAGCAAAATCTGTGGTGTCAAATTAACACTGCTGGAGTTAAATTCCTGAAAATGTACTCTCAGTTAAGCAGAAGTGGGTGTAAATTGATGTTTCAGTAATTTAAATCCATGGGTGTCACTGCTGGATCTTTATTTAAGACATTTTCAAGCTGATCTCTGAACTTGACTAACAGTTGTAAACTCATCATCCCTCCTGCAGTGCAAATATTTCAGCTTTTTTCAGTGTGTACTCTGAGTATACTTACTATCTTATTTCAGCTAGTTTTTCCATTAATACACAGTAAATAAATACAGCCATGTTTACATGTTGCAATGTTAGACCAGAATTAACACTTAAGAAGTTAAATATATTCTGTGAGAGAGTACAATTCAAACACTACATAGGAGTGTTGATCGAAGCTCACACTGACAAATGTCGCAGAGACTGAAACCTTGACTCAAAAAAGAACAGGATAGAAATTGATAAAAAAAAAAGTATTGTCATTTGACCACTTCTGCATCCTGTCTGACATGATTTTTGACTTTTTTGTTTTCATTTCTGCTGCATTTCTGATTGGTGAAGTATTTAGAACAAAGAAGAAGGAATCAATAAGAGCATTAATAAGAAATAACACTAATGAAACTGATTCTTTGATGGAGTTATCAGTTTTCAATTGGAATTGGTTTTCGATTCCCACCCTTAAAGGAATATTTCACCCAAAGAATGATATGCCTTAATTTTCTACTCACCCTCATGCTGAGCAACACTCTGGAGCACTTTTTTGATGTCTCAAATGCAGCTGGAGGTCCAGAGGGATTTTCACTGTCAACAAACGTCCATCTAACAGGGGACGACGGAGCCCGAAGAAAAAGGTCCATAAAAGTCCACAAAAACGTGCCTATTTTCCTTCATACTGCTCGTCCACTGTAATCCAAGTGTCCTGGTAGATGCGTCCATAATTAGTTAAAGCGAGGTCATTTAGTACATTTTTCGAGCCTAAACAGTGCTATATCGTACTTCCGCAGTGCGTCTATCGCGCTCCTGCACTCGTAGCCGTCTGGATTGGTCTGCAGCGGCTTCGTAGTGCAGCATAGCGTGCACTGCAACGCTTTAGCACTGTTTTTAAAAAACCTGATGAGAGTGAAAGAACAAGCACTCTAAGAAGAGTGAATACGGCACTTTGTGGTTAGGATCCATGTAGGCACTCAAGAAGTGTTAAAGGTCATTTTTTCCTTTTTCTGCAGCTTAACATGTTCAGAATGACTGGTTTAGGTGGTGGTTGCCTTCATTTACCACTGAGCCAAAGCAGAGCCACAGCAAGCACAGTAACATATGAGGACATCATGGTAGACCTACTGCGTATCTCCAGTTAAGTGGAGTGCACTGCTTCTCCAGCCATGCGCTGCGAACAGTCCTAAACACACTGGATAACTACGGGGAGAGATTTGTCTCAAAATGATTCACACAAATCTCTCCATGATTTTCACATGTGTTTTTCAGATCCACAAATATATCAATAATATTCACATGTGTTTTTCAGATCCACAAATATATCCATAATTTTCTCATGTGTTTTTCAGATCCACAAATATATATATGATTTTCACATGTGTTTTTCAGATTCACAAATATATATTTGATTTTCACATGTGTTTTCAAATTTTGTGAGTGCATTTATCATGACTTATCATTTGTAAATCTTCAATTCTGCTTGTGAACTGTTGGAAGTGCGTTTGTGGATCAACTGACACCTGCATTCATTTTTGAGACAAAGCGTAACGCAGTTTCCTAGAAATGCACACACATATTTGGAGGGATTTATCTCATTAATATGCAGACAAATATCCATGAATTTCACATGTGTTTTGCAGATCCACAAATAGAAACATAATTTTCTCATGTGTTTTTAGGATTCACAAATATTTTTACGATTTTCACATGTGTTTCTCCGATCTGCAAACATATGCATGATTTTCACATGTGTTTTTAAGGTTCACAAATATATCCACGTTTTTCACATGTATTTTTAAAGTTTGTGAGAGCATTTATCATGACTTATCATTTGTAAATCTTCAGTTGTGCTTGTGAATCATTTAAAAATGCGTTCGTGGATCAACGGACACGTGCCTCTATTTTTGAGACAAAGCGTGCCGCAGTTTCACAGAGATTCTCACACACACAGGTTGAGAATATTCACATGTGTCTCAAGCCCCGGACCCCTCCATCCACTAGGCGGCAGTGTTGCTGTCTTTGTTTAACAGGGGGCGTCAAACGGCCTGCTCCAGCTCGGTGCTGTTGAAGAAGAAGGAAGCCCCTTCAGGAGCAGAAAGGCGCCTCAACTTAGAAGCAAAAGCAGCCTAACCCAGTCCGCCAGTATTCATTTCTGGCCCTCGCCATGCTCTGGAGTGTGTCTTTTATATGTGTATAATGTTTATTCATTTTTCTGAACAGAACTTTGACGATCATTAACAGATGAACGTAAACGCACCAGGCACAGCATTGCTGCAGACCGCTGAAACCTCCTCCTGCTGACTGGGCAAAGTCAGAAAGATATTCACTAATCTGACCCTCTTTTCAGTCACTGTCATGAAGACTGGAAGCTACAGCCCGCTTTTTCCTCAAAACGAGCCGTTCTCCGAGCCAGACAGCTTCTATTTGTATCAAAGTGCTGTCGGTGATGCTCGACGGCTTAGGGAGCGTCGGCAATTCACCATAGCAAAGGAAAGAGTGAATGAAAACTCAGTACTGTCACCATGAAAAACTGTAATGTCGTCAGAAACACACTACACAAGACCTTATGTTATTCATTAAAAAATGTCACAGTTTGTTAAAAAATATCAAGATATACACAGGACGTTTATGATCGGGAAAAAAAGCCAGTGCCATTAAATTTATGAGCTCTACTGACATTTTCACAAATATTTGGATGTTTATCTCCTCCACCTACAGCCATATGCTTTTTCTCTTTAGAGAAATAGGTTTAAACTCAATGTCTATGATTTTTTTTTTTTCATTTTATTTAAAGAGGACAGCGCACATCAATCATACATTACTGTAAATGTGCCAGTTTTAGCCAAAGGCTAGTTTCCAACTGAAGTCCTCTGGCATGGTGTTAAGAGCCATTGAGACATACAAGGGTCATAGTACATAATTAAAAAAACAAACAAAGACAAACACTACAAAAAAAGAGATACATAGGAGAGATAAAGATACTTAGGACAGATCATATTTAAATATTTACTTTGATGTTAATATGATTAGTTGATGCCTATAAAACTGCAATAACTCTACTGCTGTTAAATAGGCTATACCAAACTCAACCCAGTTATCAAATATTCTCTAGCCTTGTACTGCAGCCCTTTAGAGAAGAGAGCTTTTCATAAATTTATTTATATTAAATGCAGTTGAGCAATAAAAAATTCCTGGTTTGCGCTATATGTTTTTCCAACTATATTTTCATTAGTCTGTAATAGGCGCCAAAGATCCTGATAAGGTATTTTCTACAGCATTTTTTATAGAAGAGGTTTTTATTTTTTACACATATGATCTACTATTGGGGAAATGATCAAAGCAACTGAAATTGAAAGCTGTGATAATTTATTTTATATTTAACACTTTCTGGTATAACAGATTAAAAGAAATGTGTGAATAAGTACTTCTATGATCTTCACACTTATCAAACTTTGAAGGATTAAAAACTAATCCCATAGAGTATGTGAAATCAAATATTTGGGATGAAATAAAAATAGAATACTTAAGATGGTTATTTAAAAAAAGAGAAAGTGAGTTTAAATGATGGAAAATGATTAAAGGCGTCATTGAAACTGTTAATGGGATGCTATTTATTTCACATAGTATTCCTTCCTGAAAACTTTATTGTGAAAGGATAATTTTATAAATGACCTGAAAGTCAATACTGCTTGAAAAGTATTTGCCTGAAAATATATAAACATTAAACTTTCTTTAGTGAGCCGTGAAGTAGGCTAAACCAGAGATGTTTGATCCTTAAGATAAGTTCTGCAACAGTACCGTTATTGCAATTATTATAGTCATTACCTATTAACAGAAATTAATATTTTAAGAAATAATGTGTCCTGTGTATATCTTGATATTTTTTAACAAACTGTGACATTTTTTAATGAATAACACAAGGTCTTGTGTAGTGTGTTACAGTTTTTCATGGTGACAGTACTGAGTTTTCATTCACCGCTTTCCTTTGCTATGGTGAATTGCCGACGCTCCCTAAGCCGTCGAGCATCACCGACAGCACTTTGATACAAATAGAAGCTGTCTGGCTCGGAGAACGGCTCGTTTTGAGGAAAAAGCGGGCTGTAGCTTCCAGTCTTCATGACAGTGACTGAAAAGAGGGTCAGATTAGTGAATATCTTTCTGACTTTGCCCAGTCAGCAGGAGGAGGTTTCAGCGGTCTGCAGCAATGCTGTGCCTGGTGCGTTTACGTTCATCTGTTAATGATCGTCAAAGTTCTGTTCAGAAAAATGAATAAACATTATACACATATAAAAGACACACTCCAGAGCATGGCGAGGGCCAGAAATGAATACTGGCGGACTGGGATAGGCTGCTATTGCTTCTAAATTAGACCACGTTTCTGCTCCTGAAGGGGCTTCCTTCTTCTTCAACAGCACCGAGCTGGAGCAGGCCGTTTGACGCCCCCTGTTAAACAAAGACAGCAACACTGCCGCCTAGTGGATGGAGGGGGCGGGGCTTGAGACACATGTGAATATTCTCAACCTGTGTGTGTGAGAATCTCTGTGAAACTGCGGTACGTTTGTCTCAAAAATAGAGGCACGTGTCCGCGTTGATCCTGAACGTACTTTAAATGATTCACAAGCACAACTGAAGATTTACAAATGATAAGTCATGATAAATGCTCTCACAAACTTTAAAAATACATGTGAAAACGTGGATATATTTGTGAACCTTAAAAACACATGTGAAAATCATGCATATGTTTGCAGATCGGAGAAACACATGTGAAAATCGTAAAAATATTTGTGAATCCTAAAAACACATGAAAATTATGTTTCTATTTGTGGATCTGCAAAACACATGTGAAATTCATGGATATTTGTCTGCATATTAATGAGATAAATCCTCCAAATATGTGTGTGCATTTCTAGGAAACTGCGTTACGTTTGTCTCAAAAATGAATGCAGGTGTCAGTTGATCCTAGCACTTCCAACAGTTCACAAGCAGAATTGAAGATTTACAAATGATAAGTCATGATAAATGCACTCACAAAATTTGAAAACACATGTGAAAATCAAATATATATTTGTGAATCTGAAAAACACATGTGAAAATCATATATATATTTGTGGATCTGAAAAACACATGAGAAAATTATGGATATATTTGTGGATCTGAAAAACACATGTGAATATTATTGATATATTTGTGGATCTGAAAAACACATGTGAAAATCATGGAGAGATTTGTGTGAATCATTTTGAGACAAATCTCTCCCCATAGATAACAGCGAAGCTCATTTGCCCCCAAACATCACAGGCTACCGCACAACATGCTGACCTTGGCTTAGTCACTGCAATGGGACTGCTGCAACTTAGCCAACCTGACGGGCCAATGTTAGCAGAATGGGTGGGGTAGTGGGGTGGGTAAAGGACTGATTGTATTTAGCCAACTGTTTAACTTCTGTTAACTAATGTAGAAATGTTCATACTTTGAAGTTTGTCCTTCAGACTTTGAACAAGTAATGTGAACAATGATGTGCAGTTACCTCCGGCTTACTTCTCTCTGCTGGTAGCATTAGCTCATAGCCATGAGCAAATTAAATATTATTAAAATACTCACATTTCCATCATCAAGTTTGGCGACATGTTGTTGGTACTGACCCCAGATTCAGGAAAAGTCTAGTTGCCAGTCCTGTGTTGAACTGACTGAAGTTGAAGAAGCAGTCGGACGTGAAGTGACACACACATACAGGTTTTAGCCGATTATAGCTGGCTCATTCCCTTAAAAAACAAAATTAATCCACTGAGCCCTTTGGTCCTCAAGGCTGGTAGCCTATATGTGAAGATATATCTGCCTGTTTACAGCCTACAACTGAGTAGTGATAGGTGTTGGGTCTACACATGCTGAACGTTGATCTCTGGCTAAGAATTGGCAGGGATACTCAAGTTGATATAGGCTTATTTAATGAAAAATGCTTGTTACGTAACACAATATCCACAAACTCAACAGCCTACCAAATACCATGAGTTAACATTTATGCATCCTGCTAAATACAGGTTTTGTTGTTGGCTGGGACCAAAGGCCAAATGCTCAAAAATGTGTTCAAAAGGCTTAAAAGAGTGTTTCTTGCATAATATGGGACCTTTAACACTAACTCTGATAGTGTTAATGTGATTTTTGCAGATTTAGCTGACTCTTTGTAAGACTTGTGGGCAGTAGGCTATAATTTCACATTCAACAGAAAATAAATGGTCCACAACTCTGAGTGAAAAAGGAAAGACGAAGAGGCGGAATGATGGGAAAAGACAGGCGTGGAATAACAAAGATAGTAGAGGAGAAAACAATGACTACAAAGGAAGGATAAAGTGTAGGAGGAAAACCTTGAGTAGCTTGTAGTGTTGGAGAGTTGATAAAGTAAAGAAGTTGGGAAAAGACAGCAAAAAGCCAGAGGAATGGTGAAATGAGTGAAATGGCGAAACTTGACTAAATTAATGACAACCAAGGAGTGATCCAAATCATGTAGCAGAAAGAGACAAAAAAAGTTTCCTTAAGTGTAACAGGGGTTACATCAGTGGGACATGGGTTGGCAGCAGCTCCACAGAGGCAAGGAGAGTGAATCAAAAATGTGTGTGAATGTGAGTGAGCAGCAGAAAGACAAGTGTGAGACAGTGAAAGCCCAAAGCATCTTCTTCATCTCTCATCCAGCGTCTGCAGATAAGTGCTACTGACCTCATTACTCTTTCCCCTCCTCCTCCTCCTGCCCTACACATCCTCTCTCTGCTCGGCTGATGGAGCAGACAGATTATGGAGTAAAGCGATGGGAGGGAAGAGAAAAGGGATGTGAACTGAGAGCATGAGAGCACAGCGGTGAGAAGAGGAGGAGAAGTTCATGCAGATTCATTTGTCACAGTGTTTCCGAGATGTGTTTTTTTGTTTAACTTGGGGAGCTTCGAGGGCTGAGCGTATCATTCTTTGTTTTCACACAGTGTGAAAAAAGACATTGAAGGATGGTAGAACAAGAAACTAAGGAAGCATTTTAATTCTTACTGTTCCTGTGTCTTAAAGTCTGTGGGGTTCTTTTTGTTTTGGCTGATGCCTAAAATATGTCTGTAACACAAGCTCAGGGATGTTTTTTTAGAAGACTCTGAGAAATGCCCAACTTTCGAATTTATAGCCTCTGCACAACTTCTCAAATGTGTTAGCTGACAAGTTGCTAACTAGGACAACAGAGTTTGTCTGGGATATTATACATCGTCATTTTTGACTATCTTGAAAAAATGTAAGACTGACAATTACAAAGCTATGAGCACAAAAATGAAAATGTTACACCCTAACCTATAGGAGCTTTTCAGAGCACAAATGTCTACCAAGACATTTCAGACATCGTGAGGTAGGGATGTATACCGTGAACCGGTACTTTTATGTACCGTTCCCTAATTGGGTCGGTACCCGAATATCGTTAAGAATCTGGAAAAACGGTACTGTTATCGGTACTTAAATGTCTCTTCAACTGTCACGTAGTTATGACACCACCACCGTCCTGTTAATCAGAAAAACGGCTCCCGCAACTAAGATTGCTTAATCTGTCCTGTCAAGTCTACCCTTTCCGGATTTGTGCCAGTTGCACAAGATGATGACATCATGCCTGTCTACTTGTCATCAGTGTGTTATTATTGCTGCCATCTGTGTGATTATTTACTGCTGTGTCCACTCTGTGGAGATAAAACTAGAGGCAAGTGTGAGGAAATTACCTGGGTAAAGTCCAGGGGAAGAACTCTTTGAAACCTTTCGAGTCATCTTGCCCGCAGATGGACAGACAGCTTGACTCTGAAACTCATGTGTCATGTCCCATCAAACAAATATTTATTTGGAGCATGAACTTTTTTTCCTCAAGACTGTCACAAAGAACTTTGCTTTGCTCTCCCCGCTCAGAGAGTCTGTAGTTACAGTCTCCAGCTGCAGTTGTGCCTCATCCCTCCCTCTTTAGGTCAGGACTTTTAAAGTTGATTTCTCATTTCTCTGTAATATTTATAAAGTGCAGAGCTTCAGAGTTTAGAGTTGGTGCAAAAGTGCAGTGCAACATGAAAGCACAAGGTCAGAGGAGCAGGTTTTTTTTCTCTGTTTCTGTCATTTTAACTCTGTCAGCCTGAGTGCTCTTTACTGTGTAGAGCTGCACAACCTGAATATCAAAGTTACATGAACACAACAAAAGGCGGTCCTGACGTTAGCCCACTTTCACTCAGCCAGCCTCGGCACACTGTGTGCCTCCTGTGGGCTTCACACGCATGTTTTCAGCTCTGCTTTGTGAAGGTTTTTATTCACTTTAAAAGCAAAAATAAAAGAGAACACCCTTTTATTTCAGAAAAAAAGCAAAGCTGTATTTTTTCAATTTTCTTCTAATCAGTCTGGTGACCTGTTTTCCCCATGAAACACTCACTCAGTGTCTCATATATGTTTTGGAGATGAGTTTGTTTTCCCACAATGGATCATTTATGTTCTTAAATATGCAGTCTCCCCTATTTAGTTCTTTTCATTTGTACATGAGGACATTAAACAAACTTTGATGAGAAGTGCAGCTGAATGTAGTGTCTTTATCAGGCAGATCCATTTTGCAAAGATTCTAGCTGAAAGATTTAGTCAAGACTGCAAAGGTATTGATCAATCAGTGCCCTTGAGGAAAATGACATGGGAGATCAGAATCAGAAACACTTTGTTAATCCCCAGAAATTTGGTTGTTTCAGTTGCTCCTACACACAGTTTAGCAGTAGAAAATATCAAAGACTTTTAAAATAGGTTGCAGGTTACAACATGAAGAATCTTCAAGCAACATCAACTTCCTTATGAAGGAAAAAACAAGTAAATTAAGTAGAAGTGACACTAAATAAGGCCAAGGAATTGACACTATTTATTTGTAATACTAGTTGTTTGTCCAAGAGCAAATTTGACAATAAGGATATTGCACTGGGTATTATGTTTGCATATTTGATTATTGCATATCAGAGCTGTAAAACAATGAAAAATGTTTTACAAGAGATACAAGCCAAGAAGCAACAACAATCATGTAAACAGTCACTGAATATGAGGTACTCCTTTGGCCTAGTGTGTAGCAAACATCCACCTAACATGAATGAGTGCAGCTCTTCGTGTGCAGCTCTCCCCCACAAGTGTGGTTTTATCACAACATTTCTTTATTTCATTGAGAAAAGGGTGGGAAAGGGGTGTAAAATATCCTGTAAATTTTCAGAAATAGGAAGTAAAGCTAGGGAATTTCTGATGTGTTCCTAATTTAAAAAAAATCATGAGAATTTATGGAAATTAACAAGAAATTGGGGGTATTTCAAACAAACTGCAATGTAGCCAAAGATTAAATAAACAATTTGTTTTGTCAAAGGCAGAAGTCCATTCAAAATTACACCACTGAAAGAATACATTATAATAGATTTATTTCTTAGTAGAAGTTCATCAAGTTTTAATTTGTTTAATTGGACGATCAATTCCAACTTCCTTTTAAGTTGTCCATGGGCTCAGGTGTGTCGCTTCAACAGTCCAGGGTTTTAGAATCATCTGTGCACAGTGCATGTAGGGGGCATGGTCAACATTATCCTGCAGTCACCAGTGTGCTATGTGCATGAGATTGATAAATAGCCGAGATTCTCGAGGATACTTGCATTATACTTGGTTGTTTCAGTCAAAATTATGTTTATATTTTACCCACTTCAGCCAATTCATCATCTGAATGACCCCTTATGAATGTGAGTGATGGAATGATCATTGGTCAGATCATCTTCCATATTTGTTTTTTAAAGTTTCTGACCTCCTGAAACACTTTATTTGGCTCTTGCTCAGGTGGAATGGTGAAATATATCCTGTAGATGTGTGGAACTGTCGATCTGGCATGTCAGGTAATCAGACAAACATAAAGATTCTCCAGTTAAGGTGCAGAAGCCAATCTCCGAATGACATTAAAAGAGTGTTAGAACTTTGGCTAATATTTTGATGTTATGGTATTTTCCAGAAAAACTCAGTTTTCTATACCTAAAGATAAAGGTCCTGATTCAGATTCTCGAAGATGATGGAACAAAATGAGATGCTGTATGTGGTATACTCTATAATGGGACCGCTGAGCTTATCAACCTCATGGAAGCCAAACTCTGTCAAACCTTCAGACGTCTTTGTTCGCTGAGAGCTGGAGGCAGCAGATAGAAGCTCCTGGATGCTCCTACAGCTCTCAGTCGTGTGTGGGAAGGCGTGTGCCATTATTAAAGAAAAGCTTTTTTTCCAATCCAAGCCCAAACACTCAGCTGGAGAGAGCAGATCCAAAAATCTCATTTTTTGGTGTTAAAAACACTCCTTTCATGTGTGTGCCACCTTTCAGCAATGGCAGCCCTCCAGTAGTACTGATAACCTTCAGCAGGAAACTCTATTTATCCTTCCTGCTGTTTGTTTCTGCCACTGGCAGATGTCTCGGATGAAACCCAACAGTTCTCTTGCTGTCTCATTTCCGGAAATCTCTGGATATCTGAGTACTGGGTTGCGTTGGGGGTCCTGGCAAACTCTCCTTCATGCATCTGCTTAATTTGATTTTACTTTGGTGGTTCCTTGCGTTTCCCCATCTTTTATCCCACACACTTAGACAAACCAAGGACTCAGACTGGCACACAGCCTCTGTCTTTACAGCTGAAGCAATCATACCTCTAAGGTTTCCACACAAATGCCTCTGCACCCTATGGACAAAAACACCTACTTTACTTTTTTGCTATTTTATAAATAGTTAAAAATATATATTTTATTGATGTAGAAATTAACACAGCAAATTGAGAATAGTAAACATGTTAAGATTGGCAAAGTTGCAGCAAAGGGCACAGTTGATTATTCTTATGATTGAGCCAAATCCTTGAAAATGTCCTTCTACCTGAAAAAACTTGGTGTCAAAAAAGTGAAGAGGGAAGGTTTCAATAGAACAAATCCATGGGTGTCACTGTGGGTAAAGTGGAACTTTTCACTCTTAACTTGATTGAACTACTGTCAATTATTCAACCCATCTCTTATTATTGGACAAGCATTCGCAACCTACAATTCCACATCATGAAAGTTACAGTGCAATGCTCCTTTTTTCCAAGGGATCTAACCAAACATGGTATCTTTATGCCATTAATATATAGCATTAAAATACAGTGGTGTTTACACTTTGCAGTGTAATATAGGGTTAACGATGCCAGTTAAAGAATACTATGAGAGAGTGTATTCCTAATTCTAACACAGCATGTAAGAGTTGATCAAAGTCACACTAGTAAATACAAACCTTTAAATAAATTTTGATTTTCTACACCACTTACCCCATTTGGGGTCGTGGGGTTGGGGTGGGGGGGCACCCTGAACTGGTGCCAGGCGACAGAAAGAGAAAGACATCCATTTTCCCTAACAAGGTCAATTTGGAGTCACCAGTCAACCTAGAGAGCATGTACTCGGAGAGGACCCACGCATGCATGGGAAGAACAGGCACTATGTACTACGCCACTGTGTTGCCCAACTTTTAAATTTTAACACCAAAAGAGTCAACAATTACAGTTAATGAGAGTTAAACTCTCTAGAAAAAGTGAAAACAACACTTTGTGGGGTTCACTTAAGAAATTTTAATATTAACAATGACAGTATTAATCTGTCCATTAGAGCATGACACGGGTGCAGATTTTCACTCCTGTCCCGTCCCACTCCCAGAGAAAAAATCCTGTCCCGTCCCAATCCCGGGCCAGAATAAAAAAATTAATCCTGTCCCACTCCCGTAGAATGACTCCCACTCCCATTCTGCTCCCACTCAAAATGACTCCCACTCCTGTCCATTTGAATAAAACCAAACATGTTGAAAAAATATTGAATTTTTTTATTTTAGTTAAAAGTACAGTACATATAAAAGGCATTGCCTTTAAGTTTTTTTTAACTTTGTGCAGCTCTCTTTTCGACATGTCATCTTCTCCCTCCATGTTATTTTGTTATGAGTGTCACTGGCAGCTGCTCTGAGGACAGGAAGTCAAACCACTTTTGTAGTTCTTTTGTGTTGCTAGTGTGGTCAAGAGAGTTGGCTCTCACTGAGAGATGACTACAAAAATGGACGCATCTGTTCATCTGGTTGTTTAACATTGCTGAAAATGATCATCTATTAATGTCGATCACACTCCTGCCTGCTCCCGTTGCTTTTTTCCCATCCCGATCATGGGATTAATTAAAAAATGACTCCCATCCCGTGGGATTCCTGCGGGAATCAGGTGACCCAAGGGAATTCCAGAAAAGTGTCATCCTGTACTGTCCATGCATATTATGTTGTGTGACTTGCATTTTCTCATGGCTTTGATATACAGTCAATGTACTGGTCCTTAACTACCAAATATCATGCTTTTGTCAAGGTTTTGTTGTTTCGATGACATAGATAATAGATAAAGCATAGATATAGTCAAAAGTATTTAAAATGTTACATGCTAGATGGTGGTGGAAACCTCTCATGTTTAACTGGAACCAGTGCTGAAATGTAAAAAACTTCTCGAGGTTGTCACATACATTTTCATTCATCATCTATACTGCTTATTCCCTTTGGGGTCACAGACAACAACGATCCATGCATACACCATTAGTATTGTTTTTGTTGCCACCCCTTAGATTCTGAAATCCATCTGTGCAACTGATGAGAAAAGCAGAAGAACATGGGGATATCAATATTTTCTCCCCTGTTACTTACTGAGTGTTACATGTAAGGGCGTGTTATCCATCTGTCAGTGATTTTGGATTTATTGTTCAACATCACAGAATGAGCTGAGAGCAGTAATGATGTAAGGCAGCCCTGGGATAAAGCACCAAGGGCGAGGTCTCAAAGCATTACTGAAGAAGTTAAACAATGCTTCTCTTCAATATCTCCATTTCTTTCATTTTCTTCTGAGATGTTTTATTATTCATGTTTTATCTAATTTCTGCCTAGTGGTTCTTATCTCTGCCTCTCTAACCCAACATTTGCTATGATATAAGACAGTGATGAAGTTGTGTTTCAGCTTCAATTAGGCTTGTTTGTAATCATTTCTGTAACTTTATCGCCCTTGAACTATTTGCCAGTAAAGTCCCTACGCAGCTCTCCACATCTATGTGATTTTCAGTGTAGTTATGAGGGCTCTTGTGATGTGGTTTGATGCTAGTTTTATCTCCAGTTTATCCTTTTTTAAGCTTACAGGCATATTCAACAGCTGTGATCCCCACTGCTTGCTCCTGTTTTTATGCCAATTACATTTCTCTGTATTAAGGGTGGGCCTGCTGTGTGAAACACTCAGTGCATCCCCATGACACTCCTCATTTTCTGGATCACTGTAGCCTTTCTCTATGCTTTAATCTCCCCTCTTTGGTTTGCTTTGTTTTAGATTTTTCCTTTCTCATTGAACACACCCAGGAATGAACACTGTGTGTGCTTTAAGAATGGCTTTATTATGAATTTGTGTTTGTACAGTGGCATTGAAGATCAGCTGCAAAATACATTTCACAGGCAAATAAGATTTTTTAACAGAACTCTTAGATGCATCTCTGAATTTGAAAGTATTTGATAAATGGATAAAATGGATACAAATTTTACTTACCGAAATGGTGGTGATTTTTGCAAATAAACAAAATGGTTAATAAGCCGTATCTGTTTGGTCGCTGTTTGCTTTGTAGTGCAAATTCTGTAATATTTTTAATACTGTCTGTGAATTAGTGTTCAAGGGGGCAGCACAATGATGCAGCAGGTCGAGCGCGTGCCAGAAGGTTCCCGGTATTATCTCCAGATGGGGCAGGGCCTTTCTGTGGGGCATTTGCATGTTCTTCCCGTGCATATGAGTTCTCTTCAACAGACCAAAAACATGCTCATTAGGTTGATTGGTGACTCCAAACTGCCCTGCGATGTGATCATGAATGGTCATCTGTCTCTCTATGTCGCTCTGTAATTGGCAGGCGACAGCTTCAGGGTGTACCCGCTTTGTGCCCAGTATTACCAGAGATAGACCCCAGTCACCCCATGACCCCGAAAAGGATAAGTGATGTGGATGATGATGGATATTGTACTGAGTTTGATAATTAGGAAGGGTCAGTATGTAGAGCAGACATTTGGAAGAGGTGTTTCAGAGAATCACTCCTGTGATTCCCTGCTACCCTGATTGTCATCTTTTGGTAAGTGGCTGAATCATATGGCCCTTTTCCATTAGCCCTACTCTACTCTACTCTACTCTACTCTACTTCACCCGGCTCTACTCTACTCGCCCTGTGCTGCTTTTCCATTAGCCCCAGTCACCTGCCCAACAGGGTGCAGTGTCGCTGTAAACAGCTGAGCGGCATTTCGGTGATGTCATTTTGAGCGCGACACAACAATCTGTGGCTTTTTGTCACAAACTGAGTCCAAAAGGAAAGCAGGAGAAGGCTGCAGGTGGCAAGAAGAAAGACCCCTTGAGAAGCACAGGAGAGTTTTGGAAGCTATACAACAGAATGAAGCCGAGGACGAGAGCAATCGAGCTGCAAAGAAAAGACTAATGAGGGTAAGCTAACGGTAGCTACTGCTAGCATGCTAGGTTGTAGTGCTCATGACTCATCGATGACGACATTGTCTGACCAATCAGTAGCCGGCAGTCGGTGACGTCATCTTCCAGTATCGACTCAGCTCGCTTGGAACCAGATCAGAGTAGGTACTAAAACTGGCTTGTTTTAGGACAGGGGTGGTCAACTTTAATGACCAAGAGGGCCACATAAAACCATTTTTCCCAGCCTGAGGGCCACATTGTTACAAAATTTCAGAAACTCTTGATGAGGAAAAAGAATGTTGGATAAGCAACATATGAGAATATAAATTTGTCAGAAAATTTGAATACCAATATTCATATATTACAACATAAATACAAGTTATTATGCATAATCAAATGAGCTTGACATAGAATCCAAGCAAATTTAGCTAGCATACATGGAATTTAAGCAATAAAATGATGAGTGTTGTTCAAAATTTTAAAGTTTAGCTAAAGTATAGTATTGAGTAATACTTGATATAATGCTCAAAGGCTTCATAAAAGAGATTTGAATACACTATTATTGCAAAATAAAGTCATAGAAAACTTGCATAAGCCAATAAAAATATCAGTCTAGATGATATAGAATTATTTCTATTGGATATCTGTGTTTTCTTCATATTTGCAACTGCTGGTTGGGAATGAATGGCGGGCCACATTTAGTGACGTGGAGGACCGCACTTGGCCCCCGGGCCGCCAGTTGCCCACCCCTGTTTTAGGAGGTACCAAGCCAGTGGAAACATACTGCAAATCGAGTAAGGCCGAGTAGAGTAGGGCTAGGGCGTGCTTGTGGAAAAGGGCCATTAGTCATTACATATTATTTCTGGGGCGTTTTTGTGCCTCTATTGATTGGAGTGTGAGAGAGAGAGAGACAGTGGACAGGCCTGTGAAGAAGGGCAAGAGAGAGCAGAGAAGACACCCTGCAAGCTGCCCACAG
This sequence comes from Scarus forsteni, assembly GCA_036419115.1. Taxonomy (NCBI): domain Eukaryota; kingdom Metazoa; phylum Chordata; class Actinopteri; order Labriformes; family Labridae; genus Scarus; species Scarus forsteni. The sequence continues at coordinate 9,511,467 of JAZDUH010000152.1, forward strand.
GCCTGATTTGAACCCTTATCTGCAAAAGCATGCACATTTGTTATGCCTGGTTGCTTACCACTCTGCCAAACCAGCGCCCCATACTGCTCTTTAAGCTGGCTGTAACATCTCTAACGCTTGAGCTTCTGGTCCAAACCCCTTTGGCGTTATCACACTCTGGTCTGACAGCACTGTGTGATGTAACTCTAAGTTAGAGTGTTGTTGTGTCAACAGGACCACATGTGTTTGTGTTGTGGGACAAAAGAAAGTCCTGCTACAATGAAGCTGCACAGTGAACATTAAAGCAGTGAGGAATTGCTGATGGGCACATTCCTCTGTCACCCCCTCTTCCCCATGTGTGTTCACTGTGACACAATGGCCATCTGACACCTACACATGCACACACAATGGTGCAGTGATGTGGAGAAACGGCACATGAACATGTGTGTAAAAGGAGCAAGAAAACCCAGTGAACTGCAGAGGAAAAACCCTCCATGTCTTTATTTTACATCCTCTCGCCTTCTCCCCTTTCCTCCCAATCTAAAATACATTTTTCCCCTTCATCATTTTTGTTTTCATGCATCCCAGCGCTAGTTTGCGTTTCATGCTGAAGACTGCTTTGCATAATTTGGCCTGAAGTCATAGACAGTTTTATAGAGAAAGAGGAATGCTGCGTCTCTTTGGATGGGTAAATTAAAGCTGTTTTCCTGCAGAGAGATACTCCCCTCAAAGCTCCACTTCATTTAACAAACAGATTTGAGGTTTAGAACACGTCAAGGGAGAATATACAGTTTACAATCAAACAGGATCTGTATGGATAATCTTTTTTCTTAATCACAAGTTTTATTCCTTTTTGTTCATCTCTGTTTCTTGTTAGGCGTCACCTTGGCTACATCAATTACTCCATGTTGTAAATGTGCATAAACAAACTGTCATATGGTTTGAACCATGTCTAAAACTAAAATATCTGAGAGAGTACAAACCCCCACATTTCTGACATTCTTACCTGAGTTAAACCATATTCACACTTGCAAAAATCCTGGCGTTACCCGGGTAAGTTTCCCACATTTCCCACGCAGCAGTTACTAATTAGGGTAATTCGCTGAAGGTGAGGAGAGGTGGGATGTAATCATCCTGAGTGACTGGCGTGAAACTGGAAAAGAGAGGGGTAAAAACAACTTACACACACTCAAATATGTGTCTAGTTTTTGTGTTGTTGAAAGTTTTGTTTCCACTGCACATCATTAAAATTCAGTTCAATACCTGCTCCAAAACAACCACCACTGGGTCTCTTGTGCATCAAAAGAGCCTTCTGGTGCTGCTGTTGGAAAAGGAGCTAAAACACTGCAGCTTCTTTTCTCTGTTTAATCCTCATGTGTGTAGTGACACTGCTTGATGTGCACTCATGTGTGGTGCAATGTGTGTTCCAACTCTTCAACCAATGCTGTTGATCCTTTATATCCTGTATCACTGAAGTAATGAAAATGGCGATCATAGTGTAAAGCTCTTTTGCTCCTTCCACTATATTATGAACACTGCATATATTTGACATTGTGTCCTGCCCTTTTTGCATTGTTATTAGAATACATTTGCAGGTTTTTCTGTTTTTACAAGTGCATTTCTTTGTAACGTTTGTTCTTTAATGTTCAAAATGATAGTGTCTTATTTATGTATGTTCATTAAAAACATTTGTCTTAAAATAAGTAATTAACAATGTTTGATAAACATGATCTCAATATCTACTGAAACAATTATGATTTTTTCCATAATAGAGCTGCTTTAAATTTAACCAAGTATCAGGAGAAAATTAACCAACTGGAAATGGTGGCAAAAAACATTTGACAGTATTTTATTATTTTAAAATGACATGTTGTTGCTCTTATTGTCAGTGGTAATAATTTTCAAAGTGAACATTTCATATAAGTATATTTCATATTATTTATTTTGATTAAGTGTGCGTAATACTAGATATGTTTTTACCTTTGCGAAGCATAAGTTTGCTTATGAACTGTATTATCCATAACAGGCACATTTATGTATCGACCTATTTTCAAACAGTTAACTTTAATTCACAGAGTTAAAAAGTAAATCCTTCAATGACTATTGAAGCAAAGTTACAAGAACTGTAAAATAACATTGAAATCAAGTATCACCATTTGAATTAATATCAAAGATAATAAATGTTTGAGTTGTAGATTCAACGGTACTTAAGCTGGAAGGCAAAGAGGCAAAATTAGATTTTTTTTGTCAAAAATGGGCATCCAGCAGCTTCATAGTGGTGTAGTTAGTGCTTTGATTTCCACCTTTTGGGATTTGGGTGTTGGCCTTGAGTCTGACTACACTGTTTACTACCCCTGAACCACCTCTGTTCTCACTCTATTTTGTCCTTAGTTATCATGCACACACAAGTACTTTATCATATGGAAGAAACATGTTAAGCACACTAAAGGGCTTAAAATAATAATGTGACCTCTCTACATTAAATTAAAAGAGTTAGGTTTAATTCACTAAATGATGCTTTTAAACTGATATTTTATGCTTGGATTTTTCTCTCATTGTTCTCCCATTTCTTGTGCTGTTATGATCTCTTGTTTTTCTAACATATGATGCTTTAGTCTTTTGTTTCCATCTCACTTTCTTGTGTAGCTGCTGGGAGCCAAGTTCTGTCTCCTTCTTCATTTTTCTTTTAATTTCCCAACACGGTTTCGCTCTTTCTCTCCCTCTGTCTCTCTGTGATCTCGAGGGAAGGTTTGTTATGTGAATAGTTGTGTGTTCCAGTCAGGCAGAGTTTATCCAGGTCAGTAAGTAGATCTGATTAAGTCAGTTTAGCAGTAACCCGAGGCATTTTTCCTCCTCTCTGCGTCTCTCCTGCTACTTACCTAAATAAATTTCCTCTCCCCTCTCCTTAATTTGAGACATTTACCCTCCCTGACATTGGCTTTATCTTTCTCAATCTGTCCAACAAACTCAGTCTCCTGTATTAAAAAATCTCGGCTGCTCGATCTCTCATGCTTTGAGATGACGTTGGTAATTCATGTGATTTCATTTCATTAATGGATGAAGAGGAATGTCACAGTGAGATTATTCCCCTCAGACTGCAGTTTGCCCACCAGCTTTCATACTGGTCTTTTAACTCTGCATGTAGCAAGTGGCACATGTTGCAGGCATCAAACAAGAATATTTTTCATGGGAATACATTCCAGTCAGCCATAATATTATGAACACTTCTTCAGCAGTTTGGGCAACATTTGCCCGTCTGTCTGAACAGATTACATGAGTTGGCCTTCGCTCACCATGTGCATTAAAGTGCCTTTTATTTTTAAAATACAGTATAAATAAATTAATTAAAAAGTAAACATATTATAAAATATGTGTTTAATGAGGAGTGTAACTTTGACCTACTCTTTTGCAAAGCTTCTTGAGATAACACTTGTTACAATTTGGCACAGTACAAATTAGGCCTGGGTAAAAAATCGCTAAGATTTAAAAATCAGGTTGGCAAGTCAAATCGATTTGTTTTTTCCTGAAACTCAAGTTTAATGATTTCTTTTTTAAATTCAACCCGTTCATTTCACATTTGCGAGGACCCAAGGCTTTCCGTAGTGCACTTCCTGCAGAATGTCACTCCCCTTCCCCGAGACGTCACGCGCATAAACAACACAGACAACATGGCGGCGGTGGAGAAAGAGGGGCTCCTGCCCAAGAAAGATCCCTCAACATGCGTAATTTGGAATTGGTTTGGTTTTGCAGCGTCTGACGAACACCAAACAACACCTCGCTGCAAATTGTGTCTGAAGGCGGTTGTTGTCGGTGGTAGTAGCACTTTGTTTCGATTTCTGTAGTGATTTTTTGATCTGGAGGCACTTTAATTGTATATTTTAAGTATAAATAAATGTATATTTTGAAATTTAATTTACAGTGAGTTGTGATTTCATTTTAAATGGGGCGGAGGCATCGAATCGTGAATCAAGTTTTTTTTTTTTTTAACGTTTTTTTTGGGGGGGGGGGGGTCGCCCAGCTCTGGTACAAGTACTGATTGATTGATTACTTGAATGACTGAACAATGTTTGTCTGCACCAGATTTCAGGAAGAAAACTTTTGCCATCTTCAAACTCTTTCCTTTCCTACCACCTCATGCACATAAGCGGTGTACTGAAAGTGTAAAAATGTCAGTGTATCATTTTAGACATGTCTTTTAAAATTTCTTTATTCATGATAAAAGAAATTTAAGACTTTCCTAATTGGAGACTTCAGTAAGAACGGCGAAATGTGTGTTTTTTTAAATGTGTAAGGTGCGCTCCAGCCTACAGGTTTGTGAAGAGCACAGAAAAGAAATATAGTTTTAAACGTATGCCAATGTACTGATGCCAATGTACAGTTTGGTACAACTACATACTCTGTTACACACCTATTACCAAAGTATTTAAGGAATTTATTATGTGTATTTATTTAGTATTTTCACATAAAACTGACTTTAATGAATACTTTGATTCTTAAGATCTTTTCATATAATGCCACAGGTTTTCAGCAGGGAAACATTTTTCATAACAGTAGTGGAAATATTTTGTACTTAAGGGAAAATGCACAGATACTGAACAGTCTCCGACAGAAGTCCAGTTTTCTTGTCCATAATGGCTCAATATTTGAACAGCAGTCTGAACTGCAGTCCCAAAAAGCATGCAGAAAGAGCCTTATATCCAGACGCACCGACAAATGATCAGTGACAGGACCACACACGCTAAATAAACCAACACCAGATCCACTCTGCTGTTGTCTCCACCTGCAGTTGGATGTTATTTTAATCTACTCTGGCAGGTGGGGCACAGTTAGCTTGCGGGGAGGACAAGAGTGGTGTCTGCTCCTTTTATTTATTTATTTATTTGTTTTTTTTTGGTCCTGTCCATCAGAATTTCTTGCCGTTAATCTGGTTTAATCCTGGCTAATGCTCCTTTTGTGCGCGGACGCATCAGCAGCGGGCCTCCCTCCCGTCCTGTTTGACATCAAACAAATCAATTACTGCACGATGAGAAGGCTGTACGGCCACCAGTGTTTACTGTTGTTCATAAATAAGCATGTTGGGATTGAAATGAGAATTAATTCAACAGGAAATTGAAGCCATAAATGTTTCATGTTAAGGAATTATAAACATGAATACTCGTCTCATTCTGCTTCTTTCAGTGAAACAACATTTCACCTGATGGATCGGATTGATCAGATCCAGCTCTATCCAACACATCAAAAAGTCATCCGTTTACAACTTCTTTCATTTTTGTTCTTTCCCCTAGTACAGAGAGGATTGGTAATCCTGCTCCTCATCAGCTGCTGTACCATTTGTTGATGAGAAATAATTAATGAGCTGAGCTGGTGGTCCTGTTTTTGTTGTCCCATCTGGTTTCTGTGTTGGACACAAACTTCGTCTAAACCATTAAATTCTTGCTTTGATAGAGTCTTTTTGTTCTATGTTGAGTTCCATTCACCTTTAGTTGTTTTTACATGTTTGTTTGACAAAGTATTTCTGTGCACAAGACAAGAGGTCAGTGGTATCTTCTCCCTATCACTGTCTTCAGCACCTGCCTGAAATGGCATATTCCCCCAGCCCCCATTGATGGACCTTTCACTGTGATGTCCTACCATTGTGTAGTCAGCAATTTAAGACCATAGAATAAATGCAGAGGCATTGACAACATGGCACAGAGCATTGCTTAAGTGACCAATTACCACACTGCAGACTGATCGGTCATAAACTCAATCTTGGCAAAAGGAGCTCAAATGCAGAGAAGCCAGGGCCGTGAGGCAAAAAGCGGGGTTTATATTCAGTCCATAATTCGGACACGAGTGGGCAAAAAGACCAAGGCAAAAGCACATACAGACAAAAGGCTAAGGACTGGGTAAAGGCAGAAAACCAGGTCAATGATCAAAACGTCGCTTTGAATAAGTGCTGGACAGAAATACGAGGATCGACAGTCTGGCAACAAGACAGGGGACGACATAAGGGTTAAATATATGAAATGATTGTGGGTGATGAGACACAACTGGGGAGGAACCTTCAGGGATCAGGTGTAACAATGCCAGACAGAAAGTAAAACCTACAGAGACAAGGAAAGACAATGAAATTTAAAAATAAAACAGGAGGTACAAGACTAGACAACAAACATGGGGGCAAAACGGGTATTTAACTAACCAAAGTGTTTGATCATGACATGATCAACCAATCAGGGTGGATTGAGCCTTAAGGGAGCATGAGTTTTGTCATTGAGCAGCTGGATACAGCTGGATCAGTGTCTGGGTGTATTAGAACCAGTTTTCACACCCCTCTCCAGTGGAAAAAACTGCACTGTTATAGTGACATACCATGCTGTCTTGGCTCCAGTACAGGGATGAGCCAGCCAGAGCTTCTGTCTGCTTTGTCTGCCACCAGCTCAAACATACTTCACTCCTGTAATCCGTTTATTCTTGCTTTTCTCGTACTTCATTTGATCCAAAATAACCAGCTGATCTTGCTGATGGCTTTGGGGAGATGTTCTCCATGGTTGAGTTTTGACTCTTCTTGAGGATGTGTTCCATGTTTGTTGATGACTAGCCCATTGTCACAGACATAATATCGATTCAGCACTATTTGCTATTATGGAACATCAGTCAAAGTCCCTTTCCTTTTTTTTCTTTATCTCAGGAGGTACATCAGTATGTATATTGCATTGCAAAAAGAATCACTACAGCTGAATCAGGATATACAGTATATTTGATTTGATTCCAGAGTATTTATGTGCTTAATTTGATTCGAGCATTTTTATACTTTATTATAATCACAAACCAAACAAGTTTAGTCTCTTCAAAATGGAGAGGATTTTGTGACCCTGAGGGACTCCTTTATCCCAAATTAGATCTGCCTTACGAGCCAACATTTGTCTTCTTGGGCTTCAAACAACTTCTCCTCTAACTATTTATTTTCCTGTGTTTGCTGCCATCTCATCCTTAATGTTCTGATCCTCAAATGGTTGACCTCATATACTGATAATATGATTGAAAAAGACCTGGTACACTTTAGGAAATGTTTATGCTTTCACACAGGCTGCAGTTTACTGAAAATAAAAATGTGTTTTTAGTTTTTTATTGGAAAGTACTTGGGTTTTGTTATAACTTTTTGAATTAATTGACTTCAGTTGTTTGACTTGTATTGCCCCTGGGCTACAGAAATCACTCTGTGTCCCCTCAAGGATGTGCTTAAGATGACACAAAACTATATGGATTATTCAAAGCATCATACATTTTCAACTTTTACTTTCAATATTACCTGTTTACAAACAAAACTGCAGAGAGGGCACGAAGTACAAGGCCGAGGTCGAAGCAGATTCAGGCTTTTACGGACCACAAAGGAGCTCTTGTTTCATCCCGAGGCCTCAGTCTGCTAATGCACTTATGCAACTACAGAGGTTTGGTTCATCCTGCTGCACATCTCTTTCACCTGTTTTCAGTCTCTTTTTTACCTTTAGATGCTGAAGATAGAGAAATACTTTGGTTTTTAAAAAGTTGAAAGTGACCTGATGAGGGTGGAGTTCCCGCTCTCCTAAAATATCTACATATTTAATCCAGCTGTATTGTATTTCCTCCCACCAAGACGCCTTGGGTTGTTTCTTCAGTGTAGGAATTTAACAGCAGACAGGACCGAGCTTACGTAACACGGAGCTTCACTCTGACCCAAATGGAAGAGACAAAGCCTGCAGCCGCTCTGCCATGGGTTACAGTAGCTGGCAAATTTAGAAGCTGATGAATGATTCAATACAACACTGGAGGCCAGCCGCAGAAATAAACAGTTAGGATGGGAGATAATGCTCCATCTCCGGTTTTGGCAGCAGCACAATTAACTCTGTGTTCTCTTTTGTTGTGTATTGTGGTTAACATGGAGATCCAGAAGTTAGAGGTCAATATGGTGAGTCGGTGACAGTGTTAATTTTGACAGCATTTATTAATTAATTAATTTAGTGTTAGTTGTAGTCTTCTGCCTGAAATATTTTTTAGTTTTTGCCATAATTTAGTCATCTAAATTGGTTTGAGTTTAGTCTAGTTTTAGTTGATGACATTTCACAGCATTTTAGTCAACAAAATCTACTGTAAAATTTTGTAGACCAAAATGTGAAGTGTAAAGTGTAAGGCAATTTTTATGTTTCCTTGAATTTCTGAGGTCATGTTTAACACTTGGATAAAATGCAACATCTAATATCCATTTATTTAATGCTTTACTGTTTGTTTGTTATCTAATCACCGACCATCAGCCAGGAAACTTAAGTGCAAATATGCAGCAAGTGTTTAGAAAATTAAAACCCTCCTCTTATTAATGGAAGAACTGGTTTATCCAGCATCATTTATCACATCTTGAAACCTAATACACTTTTGGTGGAATGCTCTTCTCAGCTGTAGGAGCCTATAAACCTTTATTGAACATGCTCATGTGAAGTCATTAGAAGGGAATGGGTTCAGACATGCTTACTTTACCAATAATGTGATACCTTATTGATTACTGTCTCACGGCTAACCAGATCCATGTGTGGACCAGAAGGTCTATGGCTGCCACAAAGTATCTGTCACACATTATTTGGTTTTTGTTTGTCTCCTCGCATCAAATAATGTCATTTTAACGTCATTTTAAGCCACCAGAAACTCACACACCTTGGACCTCCAAAAACCGGACTCTTTGGATGTGGATGTGTCTTTGTAGATTTATTGAATATTATAATTTTCCTGTCCATACTGGAGGGGAAAGGATTTTCCGTTAGATAGTACAGTATATAGACATGACATAAATTACATTATGGTGAGAGCTGTATTATTTATATCACAGCTCTTACCATAATATACAAAAAATGCGCCAGCAGTCTTTTTGTCATGTCTTTCCTTTTAGAGTCCAGGCAGTGCTTATTGTAGTTTTAGATACCTAAGAGTATGTTTTACATACTCCTCTGCCCTACAGAGTTGCTCTATGCACAGAACTTATCCATCTTCTGTTTACAGTGCCAGTAGCTTCACTGTCCCCCTGGATAGAGCCATTCACTGTCCTATCATTTGATCATCTGATCAGTTTAGGCCCACTTGCTCGGACTGGCCCACTGCAAAGACTGTAGAATGTCTGCAGAGTCACTGGCAACATGAGCAGATGAGCCCACAAGGCACAACCTTACAGTCTCAGAGAGAGAATAGAGGTGGCTCAGGGGAAGGTTTTTGAGCATTTACAGCAACCCATTACAAAAGTTACTTAGTGATGAAAGGAGTCAGAGGCACACTGTGGAAACTGAGAATAGAATCAGCTCTTACCATAAAGTAAGTAACCGTACCACAACAATGACTTTGAAGCAGCTGTTCTACGATGAAAAAGTTACAATCTGAGGCCTCTTTGGATAAATGATAGCCAAAATAAGTCTGGTTTCTGCAACTGAGGCCTGTTTAAGCAGCAGGGGCTTGTGTGTTAGTTTTTCTGTGTGCTCTGCTTCTTAGCACTTAAAATTGATCAGTGCTAAAATAGCCAGTTTGCATTCAAAAATAGCCCCAAAAAATCAATATTTGTCGTACTGCTTTGAAGGTCAGATAGATACAGCGTGAGAGCAATTTCTAGAAAACGACAGCCCAAGGTTTGATGCATTTAGTGAGAGAAGTAATATATGGAGGGTAAGGAGAGATGGAGAGTGGAGTCATATGGTCGAGAGAGAAAAGAGAGAGGGAGCGAGGCTTTATATGTGAAGTAGTCATCCATGTCACTTTGTCCTTCAGAGGATCGTCTAATCCCACATCACATGTTTTATTCACAGTGCTGAGTCAGCATGCAGATCGTTTCACACTGTCATCCGTGGACCAGAGGTCATCACACTGAAGGAGCTTTTCAAATCAAATTCGTCTTCATTTTACACCTGCAAAATTACACAGAAGGGCACCAGGAAAAAGACAACGTGGTTAATTAGAAGTTTTTGGTTTGTTTTCATTTTGTCATTCACCCAGAGTAACCCCCCACCCCACCACACACACTCATTCTTTGCATCATGTCACACTTTGGACGTGACACTTCAGGGTTGAAATGTTCTTTTTATTTGTCAATTGTAGGCATTTATTTGATTTTTTTAGCCAGTCAGTCATTTTCTACACTGCTTATCCCTTACTGGGTTGAGGGGGGCTAGAGTCTATCCCAGCTGTCATTGGGAGGGAGGTGCGGTACACCCTGAGGTCGCCAGCCTATCACAGGCCCACTTAGAGAGACAGACAGCCATCCAGTCACAGTCATACCTAAGGGCAATTTGAAGTCACCAATCAGTGGTCTGTGGGAGGAAGCGGAAGTGCCCAGAGAGAACCTGCACATGCACGGAAAGAACGTGCAGACTCCACACAGAAAGGCCCTGCCTGACCCAGGGATTGAACCACCAACCTTCTTGCTGTGAGGCATGTGCACTCACAGCACCACTGTGCTGCCCTGAACTTTTTATTGATCTCAAACTTTGGGCGCAGCAGGTAATCCACGTGCCTCACAGCCTCAAAAATAGAAGGTTCCATTCACGGGTTAGCATGTTCTTTCTGTGCATATGTGGGCATTCAAGCTCCTTTGCCCAGACCAATGAGGTTGTTTAATGAATCTAATGGCCCTTTTCCACTAGCACGCCTTGGCCCTACTCTACTTGGCCCCGCTCAATTTGCAGCGTGTTTCCACTAGCCTGGTACCTCCTAAAACAAGCTAGATTTAGTACCTACTCTGCTCTGGTTCCAAGCGAGCTGAGTCGAGACTGAAAGATGACGTCACTAACTGCCGACTACTGATTGGTCAGACACTGTCGTCATCGATGAGTCATGAGTGTGACGAACTTGCATGCTAGTGGTAGCTACCAAGCTTCCCTCATACGTCTTTTCCTTGCAGCTCGATTGCTCTCGTCCTCGGCTTCATTCTGTTGTATAGCTTCCAAAACTCTCCTGTGCTTCTCAAGGGGTATTTCTTCTTGCCACCTGCAGCCTTCTCCTGCTTTCCTTTTTTATTTGGTTTGTGACAAAAAGCCACAGGTTGTTGTGTCGTGCTCAAAATGACGTCGTCGCAGTGCCGCTCAGCTGTTTGCAGCGACACTGCACCCCATTGGGCAGGCGACTGGGGCTAATGGAAAAGCAGCACAAGGCATAGAGCCGGGTAGAGTTGAGTAGGGCTAATGGAAAAGGGCCATAAATTGCCTTTAGGTGTGAGTTTGAGCATGAATGGTTGCCTGTTACTATATGTGTGGCCCTGCGATTGACTGGCAACTTGTCTAGGTTGTATGGATACAATAGACTGCAGTTGTTTCAGCCTTTTTTTAGCTCATGATGTTGGAGAAACACGGGTAGAGGAGTGCCAGACAAATTAAAAACAACATCAGCAAAAACAACGAGAAAATAAAACAGTCTTTAAAGGCATTTCCAACCTTGTCAGGTGTGTTATTGACCAAAATGTGCAAAATCGTCCTATCTTAATCAAATCCTTGAAAAAAAAAACATAGATCTGCATCCAGATTCTGATCACCACCAAAATCCTGTTGCAGCTTCCAAGTGCCATGACCAACACTCCCTGCAGGTGTCATGAAAATCTGTTGAGAACTTATGGAGTTATTCTATTCACAATCTAACAAACAAACAAAAAAATGTAGGCTGAGATGATGGACAACAACAACAAACAGACATTTGACTTTGTGTCATGGCAGACCAGGGACATTTTTCTGCTGGTAGGACGGAAGTCAAAAGGACTCTGGCTTTTTAAGAGAAGATCCACTGAAGAGTAAAAATATCTGATGTGAGCAGTGAGCCAGCTGTGATTATGCAGAGAGAATATGGACGTTTCCTCTGCATCTCTGGTTACATATCTAAATACAGCTCTCATTTATATATGCAGTTATTTACATAAATACCCTTCAGCAATATATTTTCGAATCAACTGCATGCACATTTATGCTAAACACTGAACAAGTGCTTGTGGCATAAATGATCAACTCTGAGCCTGTAACATCAAGAATCGTCTCATGACCTATATTAAAGGAATAAGCTGCTTACTGGGACATTCAGATGCAAAACATTTGAGATAGCAGCTTCTGCTAATGCTGTTAATAAAGAAAACAATGTCCTGTCAGAAACGCACTATTCTTTTTTACACCAGAGAAACAGGAAAGGACCTCACATCTCTCCTCTGCACGAATCAGCTCATGCAGAGAAAAGTTTGTGCAGTAAACAGAACATTTGCACGCAATATGTCTCCCTGTTGGGGAAAACAGCCCTTTACAGAACAGCTCTAATAGCCCTGCTGCTGGTAGTAGCCCTAGTTTGTCCTGAAAGTGTCTCAGTAAGAGAGACAGAACAACCCTCCAGCTGCACAGCTGAATTACCAAGATTTGCAGCTTTTTTGGCTCAGTTTGAATGAAGTATTTGGACATTTTTTCTTAGCCTCCATGTTGTAAGTTATAACATGTAGTGGTGACCTACCAACTTTTTGAGCATCTATACAGATCTGAAACCCTGGCTTGAGAGCATGTGGATACTCATTCCCAAGAAAGTCAGTTACTGGTTTTAGGTTTTAATAACATACAATACGTTTGTTATTATGACCATGGGACTGGAACCAACACTGGACTGCTGATTTTGTTTAACGATGTTCTAAATTTTCATTGAAAAGTAAACAGTGAAGGCACTCTGTGGCTCTTTAATGGCTGTAAATACATGAAGAAGAAGAAAAAAGACAAAGAAAAAGGAGATAAATTTTATATTCCCTCATGGGGAAAATTAAGTCCTTACACCCTGATGTTGAAACATGCTACATATACATTACTACTAATAATAATAATACATTTTATTTATACAGCGCTTTTCAAAAACTCAAAGACGCTTTACAAGGATAAAAGTGCAAAATAAAAACAATATACAGAGACAACAAAGTGACAAGAAAATACAGAGCCAACAAGAGGGCCTTCAACAAACAGAAAAACAGTTAAAAAAATGCATGCAGAAAAAAAGAATAAGTATATATTGTTTATGAGATAATACTGGAGAAATTATAAATTAAAGGCGGTGCGAAACAGGTGTGTTTTTAATTTAGACTTGAAGGTGGCAAGGTCTGTGGTGTCCCGGATATGTTGTGGGAGTGAGTTCCAAAGAGATTGGCTGAAATAAACAGGTCCTACGATCATGCACTTAATGGAGAGATGACAGAGTGACCAAGCAGTTTTGGGGTTAAGTGCCTTGCTCAACTGTACTTTGGCGGTTCCCAGGAGGTGATTTAGCACCTCTCCACCTACCAAACCAACTTCCAAACATGGTTCAGTCGGGACTTGAACCTGACAGTGACTCATGTCCTTCTGGGCTGACCTACTGCGACTCTGTTACATTGTCATAATGCTAATAACAGCTAAAGACGCACAAACCAGTGGATTGGTTATGCATAAGGGATGGTGTGTTGTCTGGAGCACAACCATGGAGGAGAAGAGTGGAGTAAAATTGCTTCCACTGAAGTCTCATGGAGGTTTCATACCCCAGCTTTAATGGTAACAAACATACAGCTACTGTATAATCATACAGATGAGTGTTTCATATTACTAATATCACATTTTTCTTCTTTCTTTCTTGTTTCTTTTTAAAGAGATTTACTTCAAAATTACAAACATGCTCAGTTTCTTTAATTCATGGGGTTGCTTCATGGGGGTCCCCTATTCTTGTAAACTAAATAACTTTAACACAAAATATAAGTAATAATAAAATATACTCTATGTTTCCCCCTATGGGTCAAAAAATCCAATTATTATTTTTCCCACATTGCTGCATACATTAAATATTAATGAATGAAGTTCTTATGCAAAGTACTTCCTCTGACTCATGAAGTCTTCCACACCTGGAGGTCATCTCATCTAACTTCTCCAAAATGACAAATAGAGATGATATCAAACCTGTTGGTGTTTATCACATTGTTTTTCTCCCTGCTCCCTGCAGCATCTTCCTACAGTAATCAATCATTTCTTCCTCACAGCTCTTTTTAGTCCTCTTTTTCTTTACCCTGCTGTCTACCTCGCTGTCATCCTCTTCATCCCTGCAGTCTTATAGTCCCTCTCCATCCTTTCTCCATCTCTCTCTCCTGAGGCAGTCACCCTCTGTCCCAGTGCCTGCTGATTACATTCTCTGTCTTTACTCTCATGACCTCTGCTGGAATGATGCTCAGGGGTGTGGTGTGTGTCTGTAAGTGTGTGGATATTGATGAACAGTCTCTCAAGCCTCTTGTTTTAACCATTCTTTACAGAGTGTGAATGACATCCTCTTCTGCAAACAGTAACATGGAGAGAGGCACTGTCTTGATTCAAATGTTTTTAGTGAAATGTGACACCATGGATAAAGGGTCAGTCCCAATTGTACGTCTTAGCCCCACAGTCACAGCTAGTGAAGGGGTGTCCCAATTCTCAGTAAAGTTAAAGTGAAGGGTTACACAGAGACAGGCCGTTTTCGAATTCGCCTACTACTATTGTACATACTGAGTATGATAGTAGTATTTAGTAGGCACTGCATACTGCCTACTACACTGGAATGTAGCACGTAGTATGACTGTTCTGTTTATTTTGTAGTATGCTACGCTGGTTTCCAGTTTGAGCAAAGCGGAAGTATGCTACAGCTTATTTATTTCCCAAACTTAATTTTAATTGTATAAAACAAACAAACCATGTGTACATGTTGACATTTCAGTTATTAATCTGCAAAGAAATTGCCAGAAGCAGCATTTTATGTGAAACAGCCAATGGTGGAGAATAGTTATTATTTCAGTGAGGAATATTTTATATATTTTTATGTGATGGCGTATGACGGCGTATTAGGGCCACTTAAAAGAAAAAAAAAAGTTAAGGAATAAACATCACGTGCAAAATACAGTATTAAGAATGAGGAGAAGCAGGAACATTTACGGGGGTGGAAATACAGAACGTAACGGTAAAATGTCAGACTTGTCAGTGGTTTACGCGAATAATGCCGCAGGTATAGGACAGACGTAACACCACCGTCCGGCCATTACGAACCGTTAACGGAAAACAACAACAACAGACCTTTTTACAACTTATTACACACTATTACGTGTTGAAAAGGTAAAGATAACAAATAGTGGCTCATATATTTATTTTACTGTGCTGCTCCGGTTGTTGAAGTTTAGCTTGGATAACAGTAGGCGAAGCAGACTGGTCCGATGCATACTGTGAATTTTTTCCTGAATCAGTACATCATCCGGGTATTTTTTGCATACTGCAACTTCGCTTTTGTTCGCATACTGTATACTGCATACTACATTTTGGTTGAATAAGTACACACTGCTAGTATAGTAGGCGAAATTGAAAACGGCAGGACTGGGACCTCACTTGAAAGAAAGAGGTATGAAAATTTCCCCTAGTACACCATGTCTGCTGGCAAGAAAGTAGAGTGGAGACTGAAGGAAGTGCATACTTGTAAGTAATTATTAAATCATTAAGTAAATGTTAATCATGTTTTGATTTGTTGGTCATATTTTAAAATTGCTTGTAATAACCAGCTAGCTTTTGTAGCTTTAGCTATTGTTGCATCCACCTACAACACAGCCAGGTTGATGACTTGCTGGGAATTGAGTGCCATCTTGTTTCTCAGCGGCATGTTTTCACCCCTTCACTCACCTTGGCCCTGAAAGCAAAGGGCCTAGGGTAGGGGTAGACAAAGGGGTAAGACAAAGGGAAGGGCTAAGGGGTGCAATTGGGATTCACCCAAAACTAAAGACAATTACATTTGATTCAGCTAAACTTTTAAAAAGAAGAGTTCTGCCAAATAGAAAAGAAAAAAAAACACCTGAAGGGTCCAACAGAAATTGTTTGATATGACGAGGCTCAGGTTACTTTTGATCTTGACTCTCTTTGAGTTATATAGTCCTCGCACCAACCAAAATGATACGTTTCTGACATATTTTTTGTAATATCAAAATAATCAATATACATTTTTAACCCTTTATTAATATAGAAATATTAATTTCATGTTTTTGTAATAAATAATTTTCACTTTACTTGGTTTAACATTCTAAAATAGTCTGCATTCCAGTTTGTATAATGACCAACATCTTGCCAAGTTCCAATCTACAAAGATTGCGAGCAGCCCAAAGTGGATTAGCATAGAAGCTAACAGCTTCAGTAGCAGTTTTATAACATTTGGACCACTTTTCTCTATTAAATAAAAATCAAATAACACCTCAAACTTCTCTATGTAAAGGATATTTTCGCTCCACTTCTGACATGTTTTGACAAGAGTTTGTTTTATGGAGAAGCTCACATTCTGTCCTTAACATTGCAGCAGTAACACCCGCCTACTTCGTTGTCTGATTGGCTTGTAATGAATGTAATTGACATAGGGATCATCCGGTCATCTGCAAGATACATTTGAAAGAAATACATAAGAAACTAAATCACAGGGAGCATGCGTAAGCCACCGTGGACGGGCTCAAAGTACATCAGCAAAACGTGTTTTTTCTTTTTTTAATTACAGAAAGTGCTAATCTAAGTCTAAAAATAGATAATGCAACATAACACAGTAAGAAAATGAGTCACAACAAGCACACATGACTGTTAAGAGTTGCTCAAGAATTTAGCTGATGACCTGTAGGAACTGTATGACATGCTCTGGAGGCATGCTAATGCTACTTATTGTCTCCCACTGTTTGAGCTAAGCTAATCAGCAGTGTGCCAGCTCTGCCCAGCTCCTCCTTGTTACTTCAGTCAAAAGGATGATGTCTATCTGCCTGTTATGACTCAAGAGTAAGGTAAATATGAAGACTGGAAAAATGTTTGCATATCTCTTCAAGACAGCCCTTTATCCTGTATTTCCACCTCTCTCACTGTCATTGCTTCTTCGCTCGTCATCCTCCTTCTTTCTTCTTCACGCCTACAATCAGTCAGTCTCCCGTGCTGCATCTGTAGCAGAGCCAAAGAATTCAATCATCTTACTTTTATTTCCCAAAGTGCTTTTTGTGTAACTGTACCATGTGTGTGTATCTTTTTTGGTTGGACCAAATTTTATTACAGTTGCTCCTTCCAACAAAGCGTGTGTGAATTGGGATTGACCTTGTGCTCTCATGCTTTTGTCTGGCACAGAGATTATGAACATTTCAATTTCACTCATAAAATCCCTGCTCCCAGCTGGATGAAACCCTCACACGCACTGCGCAGACACGACACACACATCGTAGCTACAGGGCGGCTTCATGTTGAACAGGAGCTGCAATGTTGTGAAACAGTTTAATCATTGCAGGTTGACCTCAGACTCCAGGTCCTGGTCTGATTTAAACATATCAAACAGCAGTTTAAACAAACATTGGTGTTACCTTCAATCCGTTAAAGGTGATGATTGAATATTTTACAATAAAATAGATACTAAATTAATTTATGTTAATAAGATTATTAGATTGAGAACAGAACACAGAGCATGTTTAAAGCTGAAAGGTCTGTTTTACCAACATGCAGACACATAAAACGCATGTCCATACATCAGATTACTTCTTAATCAGGGTATATTTTAATATATGTGAACCATTTATGAATTTTAGTGTTCATTGTAGGGCTGGGCGACATGGCCGAGAAATAAAATCCCTGATTTTTTCCCACAACACTCGATTTACAATTTTAATTGATTTTTCCCTCCCTAAAAGAAACAAAACTCCTAGTGACGTAAAAATGAAACAAATCAAGTTTTGCCTTTATGTTGTCTAAATGTTTGGGTCTGGGTCATAAAAGGTTGATTATGTAGTATAAACATAGGCACTAAAAGGCTGAGGTATTTTACAGTATTAGCATGAAACTCTCTGATCAAAATTTAATCTACTTAAATAACAAATAAAAGCCTATAAAAGTGCTTGTGCAAACCCTACAAGGCTGTCCATCATGAAAATTGTAATTTTTTTCAAAAACTGCAACTACTTACAATTGGACTAAGGCAAGAAAAAAAATTAAAAGTTTTAAGTTTTCCTGGTTTCCTGGCAAACCAGGAAAACTTAAAATCAGCAATATCAGATCACTAATAATGGACTGGGGCAATTCAACTTTAATCGGATCGGAAACCAACAAATACAAGAGATGGACAAAGGAGTCTAGAGATCAGGAAACGGGGCACGGACACCATCAACAGGGATGAAGGAGCCTTCCAGCTCTCACACACCTGGGATCCTCTTCTCCAGAGGCCGCCAACGGGGGCGAGCAGCGGGACAGATCACGTGATCAATCTGTCCCGCCGGCTACTCCCGGAAACAGCTGATAAAAAGACACGTCACAGCTGTCAGGATGACAGCTTCTAAAGAAGACAGCAGAGTTACGTCGAAACATGTCAAGGTAAACCATACCTTTTTGTCTTAAAAAAGAACACTAAAACACTTATCTGTAAAGCCTGATGTGGCTCCAAGGCCACCAGTTGATGATTTCTGTACTAGCTACCTGTGTGCTCTGACACAGCTGTGTTTACGTTCCTTTTCCCTGCAATCTTGTGCCATCAAGAGGAGGAGGAACATAAAAGCAGAACAGCTGCTTTGTGAGTCTTTTCATCTTGTTATGTCTTAATATTTCTCCTCTGTTTATGTTCAGTAGGATGATATTTTTATGAACGAAGCAACAATTAACAGAAAACGTGACCTGCAAACTCTGGCCATCTTGTTCCACATTACTACTAAAAAGAGATGTGAGTACTTTAACTGAATTCTGTGTAGTGTGTTACTTTAAAACTTTCCTCTAATTAGAAACGCAAAGATCCAGTTTTCCCAAGACATCTTTTTACGAACATAAATAAATGGCTCTGTAAAGACCTGCACATACCTTACTTTAGTCAACAAACTTAATACAACCTTGTTGAGAAATCTGTTTTTCCTTATCTAGTTCAGGTTGGTAGTGCAGTGGATACAGAACAGATGGAGAGTGAGGAATATGTGGTAAACAGGTTGAACTCAAACCAAGGCCGCATGCTTGAACGACAGTGACCTCTGGAAAAGATACATTTGTATTAAGTTACGTCCTGGATTTTCAAATTACAACAATGCATGCTTGAGTAGAATTACTGTCAGCATGAGCAAAGTGGGATGGACAGACTCTGTCCCAGCTCATTGCAGCTCCAAGATGTGAGGCAGACTGAGCTCTATGGATTACAGATACAGGGAGATTTTTGGCTGCAGTCCAGTCGCGTAGTGATTATTTCACCAACTGTTGAAGTTTCTGCTTTCACTGAGTTTTTCTGGCTGTTTGATGTGAAATAAATCCTCTGTCCTGCTTGCCTGCCAACAGTGTTCGAAGAGAGTCATTGATTACTTAATGCATCTGCCTTTTAACCCTGCTGTCCTCACTGAACCAACAGAACAACATGATTTATTTGTCTGTCTACTGTTCATGGCCATTATTTATTCAAGCCTCTGATTTGCATGATTACAGTTCTTGGAATAACTTTAAAATCAAATGTGTACATGACCCTGAAAGTGTTCTTCTTTTCTGTATTAAATTTGAAGAGGGGACGGTGCTGCTGCTTAAGATTAAAGTCAAGCAAAATATGTCCTGTGCAGTTTTAGGTTGGATCCTTATTCAGTTTTTCAGTTTTACCATACTTGAGACGTATTAAGTTTTTTTTCCCTTGTAATCCATTTTAATCAATAATCTCTTTTCCTATTTAGCACTTTAATCACAGGATGAAATGACCACTTAAAGTTACTTTTAAGGTGGTTCTAAAAACTTAATCTGTATACAAAACATGGTTTTACTATACTTAAAGCATATAATGACTACTTTCAGTGACTTATAACCACTTTATGATGCACTATAAAATGTTTAAATGTTTTAAGAAGAAAGTAATTATAACAAATGTTGGTCTTGCCACTAAAAAAGCCAACATGTTGTGCTAACACCTAACCTAAATAATAATTATAAAACGCTTTAAAGTTTGTTGGATATTTGTTGTAGAGCATTATGAATATTTTATAATTTTTTTCTTTATTGATTGTTAATTGCTTAGCATTGATACAGCTCTATTTCATATGTGGTACAAGGATAGTGCACATTTCTGTAGATAGAATTAAATATAAATGGGGTTTGCATATTAAGTGTGTGATAAGTAGAATGGTAAAATACATGAAAAACAGGTAAATGTTTCCTCTAAAAATACAATTAATATGTGAAAAGTCTTATATTGGAAAAAAGTAAAACAGTAACAGATTACTAATGTTAAATGTTAATGGTTTCTTAAATCTTATCACAATGGTACTTTCAAACTGATTTTTAAGAGGGAGTGAGTATGTTTGACATGTTAAAATGCTAAATGAGTTCTACATATTTCTCATTGGGCATGATGTTTGCATTTTGCATTTGTTTTTTTTCACCTATTGAACTCACAGGCTGAACCAAAGGACTGTCATAATAACGAATCACACATTGAAAGTCATACACTGCAAATTAAAGCTTTAATTAAAGCACAATATAACACCCTTTAAGTGTGTTTGTAACTCATTATAGACACTGGCATTATAATGATTGCTCACATATTTATTATTACTGTTAAAATCATTGTACATTACTACAAGTACTTATTATTGGGATTATACAGCACTGTAAGCAAACTATGACACATTATAGACATGATGATCATTTGTTTATAAAGCATTTAACAGAGGGACTTCATTGAAAGTGATATTATTTTTTTTCAATGTCTATATTGTTACCGTTTGTAGTTTTATGTTCCGCCACAACCAAGATTTTTATAACACCATCATCACTGGAAAATGACACAGAATATATCTCTTGGTCTTCTGTGATAATTCTATTTATTCAACATTCTAAGGGGATTTTTCAGCATAAGGATTTTAACAACATTGAACAAAAGAACTTTGACAGCACAGAAGAAAAGCCCTCTTAGAAAGTGTTACCAACAAATATGTAGATGTTCTCAATCCTACTGCTTTAGATCTTGTGTGGTGTAGTGACTCAAGAAAATGACAGTTTGAATCTAAATTAGTTTCTTGTGCAGATAAAAACTTCCTCTCAGGAGCCTTAAAGGATAAGTATGGTTTCTACAGCTTCCACATTGTTTATAGAATGAAGTAGAACAATATACTCACCCAGAAGGCTTTCCTGATCCAAACAGTGCTTCGGTAGATATTTAGATCCAAAGTCGAGTGGCGGACATCTGTATAATGGTAGCACACGGGGCATGTTAGCGCCGCTCCTAAAACTGCATTAATCGTTCAAAAACTCATTAGTTTCACCAATATTTCATCATGGTCCGCTCGGGCTACTCCTCCATTACAATCTGTCACTCCAGACAGGTATTTGTGACTGTGCTGACCTCTGAACTGAAGAAGAAGAATGTTTGCCTCCGCACATGCACACTACTCTCTGGAGAGCTGTTCTTTTCTTTGCCTCCGCGTCCTCCTTTCGATGAGCTCCTCATCTGTATACTCTGGCTCGAAACTGTAATGGTGTGGCCACACTGGACGCGAATTCACCAAGACGCGCGTCGAGATTACATACAAAGTCAATGCAAAGATGCGTTTGGGGCGTCAAACGCCTTGGGCGGCGCGTTGGAGGCGTTTGACGCGGCGCGTTTGGAGCGTTCGGCGCGTTTGGGGTGTCAAACGCCTCGAGGCTCGAGTTGAAAATATTTAACTTTCGCCGCAAATTCGCGTGACGCTGTGGCGCGGCAGCCAATCAGCGATGACATTCCCCCCCGACGTCATTGGTTTGATGACGTGTGACGCTCCGGCCGCCGGCTCCTGCTCAGACCCCTCTGCAAGATGGAGGAGAGATTGATCCGCGCTGTTTGCCATCATCCGGAGCTATACGATTCGATGTGTGTACCCGACAGAGACCGGAACAAAAAGGAGCAGGCTTGGGTGAAAGTCTCTGAGGAGACAGGTTTGAAGGTCAGTTCTGTAAATATTCATTTCTAGCTGGATTTGCCTGCATGGGTCATCACTGAGTCCGACAAGCTCCGGCTCTCTACTGCGCATGCGCATTGACGCACGTCGCCCCTCAGCTTGTCAAAATGGTCCAGCGTCCAGCCTTGGGCGTTATTCGCGGCGCGTCACAGGCTTTGCGTGCGTTTAAATTCGCCAATTCGCGTCCGGTGTGGCCGTAGCATAAGGACATCCATCATATTCAAAGTTCTCCTCCACAACATCTTCATCGGATAGATATTCGTCCATTTTGCACAAAACTGGAAGAAGAAAGTCGTTGTGTAGCCGGCTGTCTTCCCCTGAAACAATGAGCCGTACTGCGCATGCGCAGAGGCAAACTTTCTTCTTCTTCAGTTCAAAGGTCAGTACAGTCACACAACATGTCTGGAGTGTCACAGACTGTAATGGAGGAGTAGCGCGAGCGGACCATGATGAAATATTGGTGAAACTGATGAGTTTTTGGACAATTAATGCAATTTTAGGAGCGGCGCTAACATGCCCCGTGTGCTACCATTATACGGATGTCCGCCTCTCGATTTTGGATCTAAATATCTCCCGAAGCACTGTTTGGATTAGGAAAGCCTTCTGGGTGAGTATATTGTTCTACTTCATTCTATAAACAATGTGAAAGCTGTAGAAACCGAACTTATCCTTTAAAGATGCTTTTGTCTATCAGTTATCATTGTTTCCTGTCTGATCCTTGTAACATGCTCTCTGCTACTCATCAAACCCTCAGTCTCACTTTCTCCACTTTCAGCTGTGATTCTGTCTTTAGCTCTGTTTGTTTTATTATTAACATCTTCAAACCCAACAGTATCGTGACGTGGTGGCTATTAGCTTTTTTCAATCCTTTGCTCCTATTAGTTGAGCTTTTTTGACTTTCCCCTTTCTGTGAGATCATACGGCTCAGTGCTGGAGCTCTCGTGTCGTCTTTGTGCTCAGCATCTCTCTTCAGCGGGAAATGTGTGTCACTGTGTGAATATCAATACCGAGGTGATGAAAAGGGGTCATGCACGCTCAGCAAAAATCTAAAAAATGCAAGCTCAGCATGACATGGATCATAAATATGATAAACAAAAGACAAAGACTGATTCATTGGTGCTGTCTCTCAGTTTTTGTCTTTGCCTAGATGCATTTTTCTGTTTTTGTGGAAATAATCGCTCTCTTTTTAAGTTCTAAAACTGTGGAGTTGTGCTAAATGGACTTTTGGATTATAATGATTGTCAGTTTTGTCCCGTAGCCCTGTTAAGTCTAGTGTTGTCATTTTACAGCAGCTTTATCCAAGTGTTATTTCACCTCATTTATTTTTAATTTGTTCATTAAGTCTGGCTGGCTGACAGCTGGATGGCTGGGATGTGGCTGTGGATAATTACTAATGATATAATCCTGTTCAGATATTCTTAAACAAAGGCTAGATGAGCATAAACATACATTTCAAAATGACACCGTCTTAACAAAATAAGGGTTATTAAAGATTTTAAAAAGATAATCATCAAAGAGAATCATTTAGTATATCATGTTTTGATAATCCAAGATAATGAATTGAGACTAAAGGTTGGGAATTATTACAAATAAATCAATTAATAAAAACAAACTCCCAATTCATGAAATTTCAAAAAATGGATGCTTGGGGTGCTGGTTTGGTGGAGTGGTTAGCAACCATTCACCTGGCCCTGCTGACCATTAAGAAGCTCCAAATTATTATTTGTTATCGACAAGCCTATAGGATCTGTATGAGGGTGTAAAGCAGCATGGGGTAGGAAGGGACACGGCTACTATGCAGCTTAAATCTTCATGACAACAGCATATTGAAGCAGCACGGTGGCACAGCAGGTAGTGCACATGCCTCAGAGCAAGAAGGTTGCTGGTTTGATCCCTGGGTCGATTGGGGCCTCTATGTGTGGAGTTTACATGTCTGTGTTCTCTTCTTGAGCTCTGGCTTCCTCCAGTTGACCAAAACCACGCCCATTAGGTTGACTGGTGACTCCACATAGCCTTTAGGTAGGAGTGTGAGCTTTAGCATAATTGGTTGTCCGTCTCTCTGTGTGGCCCTGTGATTGGCTGGTGCCCGGTCCAGGGTGTATCCTTCATTGATGGGATCTGCTCCATCCTCCTGCGAGCTTGAAAGTGAAAAGAGGTATAGATATAGCACAGTATGACCGGTAATCAGGTACACAAAAGCAACATAGGCTGTGGCTGATAGAGGGGGGCATGGAGGAGTTAGGGGTGTGTCATATTGCCTCTCAGCCCACCCTTGACATTTCAAAGACGTTTTTTCCATATACTTCAAAGCACCTCAGCCAAAACTTGTGACTGCATTTTATAATTGAAAATACTGAGGAGAAATCCTAATGTTTTAGCCCGAAAGGTTCATTATGTGTTAGCATCAAGCTAACAAACTCATAAATACATCCAATACTGTCTATTACAAAATGATGGGCCTTAAAGGATAACTTCGGTTCCTGCAGCTTTTACATTGTTTATAGAATGAAGAACAACAATATACTCACCCAGAAGGCTTTCCTGATGCAAACGGTGCTTCGGGAGATATTTAGATCCAAAATCGAGCGGCGGACACCGATATAATGGTAGCCTGTAGGGCATGGATTGCCGCTCCTAAAAACTGCATTAATCGTCCAAAAACTCATGTTTTTCACCAATATTCCATCATGATACGTTCCGGATCATCCACCATTGCAGTCTGTGTCTCTCCACACAGCGCTGTGTGGCTGAACTGACGAGTTTGGTTATGTGCCCTTTGCGCATGCGCAGTGCGGCTCATTGTTTCAGGGGAAGACCGGCAGCTACAAATCGACTTTCTTCTTCCAGTTTTGTGCAAAATGGACGAATATCTATGGGATGAAGATGTTGTGGAGGAGGACTTTGAATATGATGGACGTCCTTACAGTTTGGAGCCAGATTATACAGATAAGGAGCTCATAGAAAGGAGGAAGCGATTGCAACGCTCCAGAGAGTACTGCGCATGCGTGAAGGGCACGTACACAAACTCGTCAGTTCAGAGGTTAGTACAGCCACACAGCGCTGTGTGGAGAGACACAGACTGCAATGGCGGACCATTCGGAGCGAATCATGATGGAATATTGGTGAAAAACATGAGTTTTTGGACGATTAATGCAGTTTTTAGGAGCGGCGATCTATGCCCTACAGGCTAGCATTATATCGGTGTCCGCTGCTCGATTTTGGATCTAAATATCTCCCAAAGCACCGTTTGCATCAGGAAAGCCTTCTGGGTGAGTATATTGTTGTTCTTCATTCTATAAACAATGTAAAAGCTGCAGGAACCGAAATTTTCCTTTCAGTGACCTTGAGGAACAACTGCCCTAAATTGGAAACAAACCTCAAAATGTAGACCCAACAGGTTTCTAGACATAACTGTTGTTTATTGTGAAGCTCCTCTTTTTATGGAGTTGATGTTGATTTGTTTAATCAGCTTCATTACCTCCATGGATGCATTATAAGAACTGGATAGCGTGGCTCCGCCCGTCAAGGCGCCGCCATTGTGCAGCCAGTAGAGAATCTGGACCATATCTGGACGCAACTGTCGTAAGCGGTCACAAAACTCCACAGCATACGCCGTACACAATCATTGTGAAACTGCCGTAAACTGCGGTTATTTTTAAACTCTAATAACTGATGAAAAAGAAACTTTTCAGAAAAAAGAGGACTTGGAAAAAACTTCGCCCAATAATACTTTCATAACACCACAGCATACGGATGGGAGAAATATTTCTACGAGGTGTATTAATTTTTTGAAGTTTCACTACGGCCCGTTCAGATGAATGGGGGAGACGGAGATTTGACCTATACTGCAGCCAGTCACCAGGGGGAGCAGTTTTTGCGGCGGCTTCACAAAAGCCCAGCGACATGGTGTCCATGTTTTTTTACAGTCTATGGTTACCTCTGGCAGGAGGTTACGTTATTGCCGACATCTGTTTGTTTTTTTGTTTGTTTGTTAGTTTGTTTCTCTGTTAGCAAGATAACTCAAAAAGTTATGAACGGATTTTGATGAAATTTTCAGGAAAATCCAGATTGGGACAAGCAACAAATTATTCAATTTTGGGACTGATCCCGATCACCGTCTGGATTCGCCATGACGAAAAATTGGATTTTCGTGAATAACTACTGAACTAAAATACATATCATGATGAATCAAATTCCTAATGTTATGTTTTCATGGTCAAGGAATCTAAATATTTAGATGAAATAAACGTAGGAATAATATTTATGGTGACAATCACAATTTGGGTGAGGACTGTGGCGCTGGCGGAGGTCTGCACTCTCTGAGTGCTTTTTTAGTTTGGTAGTTTTTTTGTCAGTGTTTTTAAATCATAGTTTGATAAAAATGAAACTTCCCTTGAAATCGATTTAATCTCAATCCAAAGATCCTTCTCCATTACAAAATTTCAATGCCCAAAGCAAAAGAAAATCCCCCTCCTCTTCTAGTATTTTTATTCTCTGTTTCAGTCAAGAGGTTTCTCCTCCTCTGAATCATCAAATCAGTCAGTCTGATCAGAGTAAAAGGCCACTTCACAGCTGGCTTCATGTGAGTACGAGTCAAACAATGTGATTATAAGAAATGACACCAAATCTTACTGTATAATGTTCTGCTGCTGGCTGCTGTGGGCTCAGTCGGCCTCAGTGAACACACAAACAGACTGTTAGGGTGAATGTTTCACCCCCGGGCCAGGCGCGGCATTTTGGCGGCCTGTCTCGCTCTGTTTGGAGGATTAGTGTTTGTTCCATTTTACCCCGTGGTGGCAGTTTGGGGGGCGGGGGGGATAACAGCAGGGGGGAGTCAGAGTCATAAGTGCTGTTTTGGTTGCTTTTTGTGCCAGTGGTTTAGTAATTCTGTGAGTAATAATACCATAATGCTCTTTTGTTTTGGGTTTTATTTAGAGTCGGCCAGTAAGAAGAACTCTTTTTACACACTGTACTATGTTGTTAGTGCAGCTGAAGGAACAAACCAGAGACATATACATTTTATTGAATGTCCCAGCTTTACCATCATTTAACTAAAAATACTGCTATTTAAATTTAAATAAAGGAGAGCCATAATTTATCAGTGTTGGGAAATATGATGCTAACCTAAATTATGCAGTATCACAAGTCTAGTGAGGGCTTTTTGCAAGTGAGGTTTTAAAGAGTTGAAATGATGATTTTAAAAAATGAAAATAAATTTTAATGTTTTCGCTCAAATGAGCCAACCTTTTGATCATTCCTAGCTCCTGAAAGAGATATTTCTTTTTAAAGACATTTTAACCTTTTCTCTCATTATTATGCTTCAAATAAGGTTTTGTGTTGGTCTTGAGAAGCATGAATATAGTGCTTTTTAACCTGTAATTATTATGAAAAGATGTTTTCCTTAAAATTATGAATTTATAATAAGGGCTGGGAATTGATAAAAAAAAATATTCAGATTGAATTCTCAATTCTTCATATCAGTCGGATTCTTTAACAAAAAATAATTTAAGTTTTTTATTTTTTATTTCCAATTCAGTGAAAAATTTTGTCCAAATATCCAGTTATCCATCAACATATCTTTATTATTACACGTGTCAGAATAAAGAAATATTAAGTCTGTCATGAGATTGAAAAATGTGGAATATATTAACTGAGACAGAGTGACTCAGAGTTATATCAGTCTGTATTGATTCTGCTGTTTTGATATGCTGAAGGAAAACAGTTAACGAAAACATGTTCTTCAATTTTGAATTCTTTTTCTTTCAAACAAAAGGTTAAACAGAAGTTTGTAACAAAATATGTGTACATATATGTATATTCTTTTTCTGTTATATATGTGAACAGTGAATGATTCTTTGGTTCAGTAGCAATCGCTTCTTCATTGCAAGTTTCAGAGACCTTTTGTCTGCCTTCAGGTTTGCAACCTCACAGTTTGGCAGAATATTCTTGTTTCTGCATTTAAAGATGTTAACTTAAAAAAATATATATGCTGAAACAGTCTTCACGTCTGTGGTCTCCTTAAGATTAGGGGCTCTAATTTAGAGACCCGCGCCTTCGCCTGGACAGGGTGTGAGCGGCGCACTTTGCAATTTTCCTACAGAACCAAGTGAGGCGCACTCAAGGCGCAGAGGAGCGCGTCCACGCCCACGTCTCTGCCTCTCAACACAAATGTCAGAGTAGGAGGAGAATAGACATGAGTGGGTTGAGTGTTATCTCCACCAATCAAATGAGCGCCTCTCCTCACCTTTAAATGCACTGCGGCCGAGGCGCGGCGACTGATTGGTCTGAATGATCCCCGCTGCTGAAGACGGTCAGAGCTGCTGTCATTCAGCAGCTGGGAGAACAGACTGGAGGCCGGGCGTCACGTGTGGGCCAGCTCCCAGGACAGATGTAATCTGTTCCTTTGTCATTATAGGAGCACAAAATTAAGAGACAGTTACACCGCAGCAGGCTTATCCATTTATAATGCTTGTGATCCACCTGCACTCCTGGTTTGTCATCGCCAAATAGCAGAGCCTTTAGTGATATACTGTATACTCTCCCGGTGTCTCCGCCTCATCCTCCTTACAATAATGTACTCCATCTTTTTAGATCACGTTAAAAATAAAGACTAAAATAGAGAAATATGGGAAATCACGGGTGAATCCTGATTGACATACTTTTTTTTCTCATTTTTCTTCGTCTTTTTTCTCCCTCTTTTCTTTGAATTTAATGAAATGAGAGAAGCCAGATATATACTCAGTATCAGATGTTAAGGCTGTTTATTGTTGACTTGTAAGATGTGCATCAAACTTCCAGATGCCGTCAGGTTAAGTTTCCATTATGACAAACGGCTTTGATCCGACATCAGATGTGACGGGACAGTTAATATGGATACAAATGTATATTGTTGATTGTTTATTGCATTAAAATGTTCCTGACACTCTGGAAACCTGCCTCTGAGGCTTTGCTGACGGGTGCGCACATGTGCACCTGTCACCAAATTACAGCTGCGGAGGGTGCGCTCCGCTTTGCGCTGAGGATAGACTAGGCTGGAGCTGGCGAGCTTTCAGCGCACTTTCTGCACTGTTTTTGGCACGAAATTGTCACTGCGCCAACATGAATCTGCCAACACCTCCCCCTGGTGCGCCGTCAACTCCGCCCACTTAGAGTCCTAAGTGTGTAGCCAAACAAAGACACACCAACATATAACAATATTTTTGCCCAATACCATCTTGATGTTTCTCATGCAGTATTGTTGGATTTTATTATTCAACAGTTCACATAAAGTTGGGAAATTTGTTTTTTCATTCATCCTCTGGCCACTAGTTGATGTCCAACATTTAGCCATTTGACTTTCCACCTTTCTGTTACGTTTATTTCATCAACTACAGTTGCCCAAAGAACATCTTTTGAAACAGACAATGTGGGGGCAGGAGTACTGAAATAATATACAATTTTGCGAGTATTTTGGTCTAATTAGTATGATGGAGGATTAGGGCTATTCTAAAAACATGGAAAGTTACGAGAATAAAGTCGTAAAGTTAAGGGAGTAATCTCATAGAGTTATGAAAATGATTTCATAGAGATACATGTATAATGTCATTATGAGGGCTATTTGTCAAAACTTAAGATCAATTTCAGCATACCCTAATCAAGAAGACGCTCTTTTTTCATCCTCTTTGCGTGGACGGATGGCTGCTCTACTGGGAAAACCTTTGAGAATTTTTTTTTTTCTCAAGTTTAATTTAAAAAGAATGCAGACTTTATTCTTTTATTTTAATGACTTAATTCTCATAAATTTATGACTTTATCCTTGAGACTTTATGAGGTTTTTCTTGTAACTTTACCACTTTATTTTCTTAACTTTTCTTTTTGTTTTTTAACATACTTTTGTCCTAACTTTATATATTACTGTTGTCATTATTTTCTAACCGTCTGTTTTTCTTGGCCTTTAATTGTGGGATCAGTCCATAACACACAAGCCTCTGGCTGGATTTTTGGGGAAATGATCAGGCAAAGAGCCATTCCTGATGAAATCTCTTCCTGTTTAATGCTGTTGCTTTAATATTTGTAGGGATATGGTGAAAAATACCCTTAAATCATTCAACATATTAATCATTATATTTGTATATTTGATGATATTTTGAGGGCCAAATGGTAGTCTGGGGGCCTGATGTGACCATTTTGATTACCACCACAATAACTTAATAAATGTTGCAGAGACCAAGTTTTATATATGGATGTAAACTGTTTTTTATATCTAATATACTGTGGGTTCTTGTTTCTTAAAAAAAACTGAAAAAACAACATTTCAAGTTATGAAAGGTGATTATTACCTTGTTTATCGAGACACATGGGGATATTTTAAGTCAGTTATGTACAATATGTGTTTCATTCCCAGATTCTAGCGAAGTGAACCCCTGTTAAGATTTAGAAAATCTCCAGTGTGTGATCAGGGTATAATGTCCTCATTGAATCTACCTCCTGATCCACAGCTTCTCTCTTCTTCATACGTCCATCCTCACTGAAGTGTTATGCTAAGGAGTGGCTCAACTCTCTCCACTGATTGACTTTTGACAGACAGAGCGATGCAGGCTCTCAGGGAGATAAAAAACAGACCTCGTCCATGATAAGTTCGGGATAAATAGCTTTGAGAAGGAAAAATCCTCTCTGCAGAGTTATCCATCAGACAATAAAAGCCTTTTAACACTTATTCCCCCCATTTCTTGACTTTAAAATATGCTGTAAAGTTGCTTGTTCTCTCTTTTTTATCCATTTATTTCTTTTAGTATCTCATAAAAACCCAAGCAGCGTATTCACCCCTTTGCCAAACACCATCTTCCATCCTCTCTTTGCTGTATCCATCCTCTATTCTGTTGCATCTTTTCCTCTGAACACAAACCTCTGTATCTTTATTTTTATCCACACTGCTTCCTCCCCTCTGTCTTTCAGATTTGCCCTCATCTCACCGCGCATCCTTGCAGATAAATCCCTCCCTCACCCTCGGCACATCTGCTCCCCTCTATCGCTCACACCCTCATCTGGGTGGCACCTAATTCTCCTGGGATATTGTTGCTGTATATCAAGTTTCATGGCCCTATTGCTGAGGCCTTAACATGAGTTTCTCCCTCTGCTGTTCCCTTCCTGACCTCCTTCATCATCTCCTCCCTCTTGTCCTCATCTTTACCTCCTCCAGAACATCTAAATCCATGGTGATACTTCCGGGTCTTAACATCCATCAGCCCCTTATAAAACCACAAAACATGTATTTTCTCCAATAAATCAAATTTCTCCATCTTGCCCTTGTTCTTTTGGTATTTTCTCTTGTGTAATATAGATCTATTACCTGGGGTTTCTTCCATTTGCTCATCTTTTATCCCTTGTTTTCTTGTCTTTGTCTTGTTTTGTGCCGTACTCAGAATTACTCACTCATTACTCATGTTTGAGAGCATCTATCTTCATTTTCTATTTCTATTTTTCCCGCAGATTATCTCTCTGAGTCATATAAATCACCCTGTCTTAATTGATAACCTCCACCAACACTCATCCATCCCTTCATCCCTCCTCCTCTCCTCTTTTGACATTTGTCCATCTGTCTTGTCTTCCTCCATGCCTGATATTTTTTAATCCATCTGCTGTTTTCTGTCACAATTTTAACAGCCCAAAGACAAACAGAGAACAGGATGGATATGACCCATCAGACACAATCTGTCAGTCAGTGCTGGAGTTTTGTCTTCGGTTTTTATGAGTTTTATGGTTGGATCACAATAAGCCCCCCAAGGGATCAGTGAATATCGGGTTTATTTATCCACGTCACCATCATTGTTTACTCTGTGAATGATGGACTTGCATCCCTGGAGGGTTTGGATTGCAGGAGATTTTTAAACTCACAATTTCAGAAAATAGAAATTCAGACAGAGATGGAAAACAAACATAAAGAAAGACAAAGGAAAAGTCTACAATAACAGACAGAGTAGATGCTTTAACACATTTAAGGCTTTTGGTAATTCTGTGTTAACAGAAAAACATTTTTCAGTACATTTTGTTTACACTCTAAATAGGGCTGGGCTTGAAAAGTCAATTTAATCGATTTTAATAGATTTCTCTTTTAAATGGTTCATAATCAATCCATAAAATCCAAAGATTGATCTTTTAACTTGGGTAGATTTTTCTTTATTGGGCGTTCAGAGCAGCCTGTGGTATCAACCCTGCTAGTCTCTCATGATCAGCGTTTAGCACTGCTTTCCACAGAACAAGATCTCGTGATACGTTACTGCAAGCTGTCAAACAAACATGGTGAAAGCGAGTAGCACTACTGGGGCTCCACTGGCGAGTTTAAAAGCTGATGTTTGGACATATACTGGATTTAACAAGCATGAAGGAAAAGACAAGTTAGACTGAAAAACAAGTAATAAGCAGAATATACATTAATGTATGTCATTAATATATGATTAATGATATACATGAATGCATTTGGGTTCAGTTCTTAATGTTAAAACAATTTGGATAACGTACCAGATCAAAGGGTCACTTTTAAAAGTACAGCATTATTTTTTTTTAAATGTATTTTTTGGGCATTTTGTGCCTTTATTGATAGGAGAGAGAGACAGTGGATAGGCTTGTGAAAGGGGGAGAGAGAGTAGGGGAAGACACTCTGCAAACTGGTCACAGGCGGGATTCGAACTTGGACCGGCAGAAGCATGTACATGGGGTGCTAACCACTCCGCCAAACCAGCACCCCATATACAGCATTATTTTAACTGAGAAATAAATATCAAATTGAATCATGAATCGAATTAAGCCTTTGATTATATTGAATCCAATTGATCCAGAAAGTCTAAATTGATACCCAGCCCTGATTCTAAAATATATATAAAATACAGTATATCGCTTAATAAGTTTGAGACTGGCTTATTTCAGGTGATTAGCCCCAAGGTACCAATTGTATGTTTTATTGGAAATCTATCATGTGTTATCATACACCATTATGTTATTACCAAGTTATGACCAAGGAGGTCATGTTTAATGGCTTATGTTTGTTTGTAAATGGTAAATGGACTTGTGTTTATACAGTGCTTTTCTAGTCTTTTGACTACTCAAAGCTGCTCTACACCACAGGTCACATTTACCCATTCACAGCGTGTTCTGGATTATTAACAACATCCCTCTTCTGCAGGGATGTCCAAAATTTACATCGAGGGCCATATGAGGAGTAATACATGGACAGCTGACCCACTCCCTAAACCTCACTTTATTAAGGGTTCATTTAAGTTAAAGTTTTAGGGTTTATCATCTGCAAGGGCTACCATTGGATCACACCTAGTCAGGGTGAAAATGACCTTCTGAGCAGCAGAGGTGGGGACACTGATGGCTTATCTTCACAGTCAGACACAAAATAAGAGTAAACTGCAGAAAAGCTGGTCGTTGAAGTTGAACTTTGTAATATACTTTGTAAATGAGACCTTGTGACAAAATAAATACAGCACGAAATGTGCATAATTAATTACCTCCGCCAGGAGGTTATGTTTTCGGGAGAGTTTGTTTGTTTTTCTGTCTGTCTGTCCGTCTGTGAACAAAATAACTCAAAAAGTTATGGATGGATTTTGATTAAATTTTCAGGAAATGTTCAGCATGGGAAAAGAAAGAACTGATTCAATTTTGGTGTTGATCCAAATCAGCGTCTGGATCCGCCATGATGAAAAATGTGATTTTGGTGAATAACTACTGAACTAAAATAGATATCATTATGAATCCAATTGCAAATGGTATGTTTTCATGGTCAAGGAATCTAAATAGTTTGATGAAATAAAGGTAGGACTAATATTTATGGTGAAAATCACAATATGGCTAAGGACTGTGGTGCTGGCGGAGGTGTGCGCTCTCCGAGTGCTTTTCTAGTTGTATTTGCTGCTACAATCTAAATGTCTTAATTAGTTCAACTGTTTCATGGGCAAATTGAAAGTGGGCAGTGGGCTGCATTTGGCCCTTGGGCCGTAGTTTGGACACCCCTGCTCTACTGTATGTACAACTTATCCCTCTGGGGTCTTGGGGGGCTGGAGTCTGTCCCAGCTGTCACCGGGCGAGAGGTGAGGTGCATCATGACTGGTTGCCAGCCAATCACAGGGCTGATTTGAAGACAATCATTCACACACATGTTTGTGCCTAAGAGCAATTTGAGTCACCAGTTCACCTAATGAGGACGTTTTTCCTCTGTGGGAGGTCCCACTTCCTGCTGCAGAATTATTAGTGACTATTCAGAGGAAATATTTCTTTTTTTGTTTTGTTTCATTGTTTATAACATTTTGGTGAAACACATATATCTAGCCTTTCTCTATTCACGCTCTCCGAAGAAATCAAGCAACAGACATATTTAGCATTTTCTGGGTCCAGTGGATCTTTATTTTTGTTGTTGCCATAGTATCAAAATATTTTTCACATGTACTTGTATGGTTTGAGTTTCTATCCTGGTATCATGGCAACTCTTGCAGAGAGCAGAAGTGCTCTAATGAAATTCATTTTATTGAAGCTGTTCGATCAGCACCTAAACAAATCTGAAGCGCTGCAGGGCAAACTGTAATGTGTAACCTTTGTTCAAACTTTGTTTTCATTTAGTGACTTGTACATGCTCTTCGTTGTTTTTGTGGTAGTTTACTACTGACCATTTTACCACAGACCAGGGTAAGAGGCATGTCAGTTCAAAACCATTAGTTTAAAGAATGATGTGTATGAGCCTCCAATCAGATAAAATGAAAAATAATACAGAACAACAGACAACACAGCTCGTAAAATGTAAAAACCTTCAAAGACATAAAGAATCAGAGGCTCAGCTTCTTAAGACTCTGCACCAAAACAATGCAAATGTCTTCTCACGGAAACTCTGCAACTGTTCTAACAACTCTGAACATATTTATCACTTCACTGAAAAAGCTTTCACTCTGCCTTTCATGTTTTTGCTTCTTTTTAAACCTTATTGATTGCTATGTTTTACTTTGCTTTTACATTTCTGTGAATTTTTATCAGAGTCTACCTGCTCTGGAGTTTAGTGCCTGTTTTGGCTCTTCATCTTAATTCCTGGTTTATTTAAGAGTATGTGGCCTTGAGTCTGTTTTCATTCATTCTTATATTCGCTCTGTTTAATATAAAACACTGGAAATTGTGTTTCTCAGCTGTGAAAGTTTCTTCTTTCAAAACAGGTTTTATAACTTTTATAAGTTCAGAAGTTTCTCAAGTCAAAAACATTGTTACCGTTCTACTGGCAGATATTTATTCGATAGTTTTTGTCACTGCTATGAAGCAGTTGACAAAGAAACGGGTACAGCAAAGTCCATCAAAACAGAATTCTGATGAACAAATGAAAGGCTTGATATTTGGTGGTGTAATCCCACCCTAATATCCCCCCATCCCCTGCAGGACAGAATGAATGAAGCCGTTATAATCTTAACAATAACAAAGCACTGTTACTCACAGCATGGGGGGTTTCAGCCTGTCCTGGATTCACACAGCGTACACACTGGCTCTGACTTAATATTAGTACATTGTTGGCGTTGCTGTGAAATGACTTTGGCATTGTGAAGATAAGTGTGACTACCTGCAGCTTAAGCTGTTTGGACCCTGACCTCAGAGAAGCTGGACTGAACTCACAGAGTAAAGTAAGGCAACTTTCCAGAGGCTATGAGGTGAAAGAAGTAGGCGTGTAGGACCAGGGGGCCATGTTTAAGTCTGACAGTGAGGCAAAGGCAGAGCAGAGAAACTG
This sequence comes from Scarus forsteni, assembly GCA_036419115.1. Taxonomy (NCBI): domain Eukaryota; kingdom Metazoa; phylum Chordata; class Actinopteri; order Labriformes; family Labridae; genus Scarus; species Scarus forsteni. Next base: position 9,547,097 of record JAZDUH010000152.1, read on the forward strand.
GAAGTTATGCTCCGTCATGTGCTCCAGAAGAGCTCAGTGATTGTGATGCAGCCTGAAACTGCGCTGCAGCTCCTACACGTGTCAGAATGGTCAGACTTTGTATTAGCATATGAACATCACTTATATGAGTGGAACAAGACTGGCTGTTCAGTTGAGCAGTACTGAGGCCAGACCACATGACCTCTTTCTCTGTTATAATAGCTTCTTTGTCAGATAATACACTCACAGAAACACGAATTCATGCATTATGTTCAAGTGACCCCAAGATGTTTTCTGTAGTTTGTCATAAAAGTTTTAAGGATGCCACAATAAACTAAGCTTTTTGTGTTTTTGCCTACAGTTTATAGTAGCACTCTGTCACAGGACCCATGAGGCTCAATAGGCGTATTAACTAGGGATGGGAATTGATAAGATTCTATCAATACCAATGCTGTTAACGATCCTGCTAATCGATCCGATACTTTAACGATTCCCTTATCGATTCCTGCAGATTTTGCGAGTGGGCAAATATTGGTCTGATTTTCAGTGGCAACAATGCCAAATATGTCACAGCATAGATATCTGCTTCTGCAAGTTACTGGTGTTTCCACTCACTTAAGGTTGTGTAGTAGGTGCAATGAAAATTAAGCCACAATTCTGGTGCTTCTGAACCCTGTCAGTGGAAGGAATTGATAAGGGAATTGATAAGCAAAAAGATTAATGACATCGATTCTTCGATGGAGCTGTTAACGATTCTCAACTGGAATTGGTTTTCGATTCCTATCCCTAGTATTAATAAGCTAAAAAATGGTTGACTTTAAGGTTTAGTCAGTAATGAAGTATCTTTTCCTTACTCTGACCATGATTAGAAGAATCAGGGACTCTCATATTGCAACTGTGGGTGCATATTGCTTCCTTTTCTCTCAGGCAAATACTGTTGCTTCTTAGTCCAACTTTAGCAAATTGCTACTGGGGACATAATATTGCTGTCACAGCTGATTGGACTCAAAAAACCAGTTGTGTAACCAAAGAGGTGATATCACTCATCATAGGGCATTGGTGGCTCAGTTTTCTTGGTCACTCTATAATTAGCGTGGGTTGGGGGCTCAAGATGAGATGCAGCTTTCACATGTTGATGTGTTCTTGGGCAGAAAACTTAACCCCAAATGACTCCAACTGCTGCATTAGAGGCTTATGGATAGCTATGGAAGCTCATGGATGTGTCAGCTGACACTAAGTGCATTTCCATTACCCTTGGATATGCGCAAAATGTAAATCGATAAATTAAAAAACTGGTAATGGAAACACCTGAATTTCGAAAAAGCCCTAAAATATAGCAAAAAAGTTTCACGCTTTCATGAGGTGGCTTTTCAGACGTTTCCATATTCAAATACTTCGCAAAAGCGCAAAGGAAACACTTTTTCTGAAATGATACGTCACAGGACGTGACATACCTGGTCACATGATCACTTCTCTTGGAGTAAACATAGCGCAGTACGTCTGGACAGAGAAGGAGACGGAGACTTTTCTTGCAATTATTCTCGAGAAACACACAACTGCCATACTAAACAGCGAACAACAGAGGAATGCAGAGTGTTATAAGGACATGGACGGAAATGAAGGAGAAAGGGTTCAACAAGCCTTGGCATCCATATTCCTGCAGTGAAATCTCGCGGGATGATATTTCATGAGAGTTACGACGCTCCTGCCGAGAACAGCCTTCAGTGGAAACACGAACTGGAAACTGGAAACCCAGCTATTGATGGATAATAAACATACCTTAGACATCACTGAGTGAGTGTGAGATTGACTGGGTGTAAGAAGGAAGTTGAGACCTGCCGACTTTGGGTAGTAAGAAAGACAAGAAAAATGCCGACGACAAGCTCAAGTCCTTTCACTCAGGTTTGTTCACAGTTTTATAATCTGTTAGTAGCATCTGTCATTTTTCCACTGCAGATGTATTATCATGGCGACTGAGGTGACGATGTCAAAAGAATTGGAGAGAATTGAACTTGACAACAGCTGATAGACAAAAATATGATGGTATTTGTTTTTTCTTGCTGTGAATTTTGAAACTGAGGGTTTATATTTTTTTTGTCAATCCTGTTGTTTTGATAAATGAAACATTTACACAAAGGTCCTGTGAACCCATGCAGGCCTTTTAATTACTCTGACTGATAAGACAAAGACAGGTTGAACACAAGTTGAGAAATAATAAGTGACATTTGGCAAAAAAAAAAACTTTATCACAGCCCAAAGGGTGCATGAGAAGAGAATTGGTTTAGGTTAGCAAACAAAGCATGAGAGGAAAGAGCAGCTAACAGTCCACTGTGTCCTGAAACAACCTGTGTGTAACTATCCTCCATTACAGCTTTGATGAGGACCTGTTTCCATTACAGACCCACCATTAAAGACCCAGACTATTACATTACACAGCAGATGTAACTGTTATAGCAGAGAAGGTGTGTTCTCTGCTTGTGTGCAAACTCTTACACAGATAATTTGATGTTTAATGTACACTTGGCTAACAGAAAAGTCATGATTCCTCTCCTTCTAATTGAGTATTTATCACATTATTACCATCATATGGAAAAGTTTGAAAGCAAGGATAAGTGTCCTTAAAGCACCACTAGACTTCACTCCTGAGGGACCATTAAAGGCTTGATTAAATGCAGTTTCCTAAAAGCCATTATTACTTCGATTAAGCTTTTATCACAGGCCTGATAGGGGCTTCTGCTCAAAGATAGATGAGAGCAGGTGTGAAAGCTGCCAGCAGCTTCATCTACCCAAACTACTGCCTTTATCTTTGGAGAGATAATTAGGAGGATAGGCTGATAGACACTTAAAATAATAGTGGGAACTTTCGGTACAGTTTCAAATTTCATGGGATAAAAAAAACCCTCACATCTTATGGGATAACTCTCACAGCCTTTCACTATCTCTATCTCTTTATCTTTTCAGAAAATAAAGTCAGATTTAAATCCAAATTTCAACACCATGTCTAAACTCCGTGCAAGTAAAGATGTTGCAATGAATTGCTCAGTGTTGCATGTTTACTGTCCACATTACATCCGTTAATAAGCTCATTGCATGCTCCATGTTTCCTCCTCTAAACAGGACAAATGGTTTTTATTGTACCAGAGGAAAAAAGTGTTTTACTATCTCCAGCATTAGCAGACTACTACGAGATGAGAGCCAAAGAAAATTGATCCCGCATCTTGTCATTTTGTCAGTCTTCCCAGCAATGCAAGTGACAGAGAGAGATAAAAACAAGGTCTCAAGGCAAAACACTTTTTCGCTGCAAGAACGGCATAGCTTCAGGCCATGCTGCTCCAGGCAGTTCAACACTCAAATATAATAAAATATGATCAGCTTTATTTGTCTCTGATGCTTGTTTGAATCATGTTTACTTAGGACACAATTTGAGACTAAAGATCTGAAATTAGGTCAAAGATTAAAGTCAAAACTATTCAAATATAGTTGGGATCCAGAGTAAAAGTGGGAATTCTAAAATAAAAAGACAGAAATTTTAGATTAAAGCTAGAAATCTGTGATAAAAGGCCAAAATCTATGATTAAGTCATATTTTGATAATGAGGCTGAGAAAACAGAGTTTAGAAGAAAAAAAAACATTTTAAATCCTCGCAGTCAGGACCAATAAAAAAGAAAATTGTTATAATTCGGGTCAGAATTCTGATGTTATTTCAGTAAAAAAAGGGATTATTCTGAGGGGAAACGTCAGAATTATCCGATTCTTTTGTCTTTGAAGTCTGACCCGAGTGGTCTTGTTTTCTTTCTTGTGTCATCCAGCAACAATGAGAACTAGAAAAGCACTCGGAGGGCACAGACCTCCGCCAGCGCCACAGTCCTCACCCATATTGTGATTTTCACCATAAATATTAGTCCTACCTTTATTTCATCTGAATATTTAGATTCCTCGACCATGAAAACATACCATTAGCAATTGGTTTCATAATGATATCTATTTTAGTTCAGCAGTTATTCACAAAAATCCCATTTTTCGTCATGGCGGCCAGACACTGATCCGGATCAACACCAAAATTGGATAAGTTCTTTGTTTTCCCATGCTGAACATTTCCTGAAAATTTCATCAAAATCCATCCTTAACTTTTTGAGTTATTTGTTCACAGACGGCCAGACGGACAGACGGACAGACAGACAAACAAATCTCCCAAAAACATAACCTCCTTGGCAGAGGTAATAAAAACAGACAGTTTCATGATTTAATATTTGTTGTATATTTGTGATTTATTATCCCATTATTTATGACTATCCAGTAGAACCTGGATAGTCATAAATCCTAGAATTTTTGTGGATATTTTGGTTAGGATGAGCACTGATTTAATCAATATCTGCAGTCCTGTGTAACTCATCAATATAATGTGACTTAACTCTTCATAACCTTAGAAGGACAATGAAGTACATATCCATGTGTGATAACGTAATAGATGAAACTTGGTTGTTTTATGTGATGTAGAACTTTAAGATGACTGTGTTAATCTTATCATATACACAGAGGCATAAACTCATGTCTTTTTGGGTTAAATAAGTCAAAATTAAGCTCTATTAAAATTTCTGCAGAATTCCTCAAACTTGGTTGAAGCTGCTCAAGTAAACTTTTGTGCCCCAGAGTGTGCCTCCTGATTTAAATTCATCCTGGTGGTCTCCTCCTGGGAGCTGCCCAGCACCCCAATCACTGCTCACTGAGAATCTCTTCGGGGACAGTTGGGGGTAAAGTGCAAGTTGTGTATTTTTTTTCATTTAGCCTATTAATAGCAGGGAGCACATCTCCAGGCTCCATGTTATAAACTGAGGTCTGCAGCCCATCTCTGTGTGTGAGGGTTCATCACAGCTGTCTGTGGGTTGGTGTGTGTGCTGCCTGTGCTGTCCCACTGAAACCTGATGGTTCAGGGATGTGGCCTACTTCTGCTGATGTTGATGCTGACAGTTGTGAAGACTTTCTCTGCACCTTTTCTGTTTCAACACCGTGATTTAAGCCTTTCTTGTGCTCTCTCTCGCCACTAGAGCTGCCCTTTTTGAGTGAGAACTTTCCATTATTGGTGATATTTAAGGAGAATATTTTATCAATCTGGGATTCAAGCTCCTAATCAGAACCAAACCACTTGTGGTGTAAACTCAGGTGTTTGTGGCTGAGTGAAGCATTGTGTGTACACTGCATTGTAATGACGTCTTCTTTAGAAGCAAACATACAGTCTTTAAAGGTACAGTGTGTAGTTTTTAGCGGCTTCTAAAGGTGAGGTTTGAGATTGCAGCACTCCGGCGCTCCCCCCTCCCTGTCGGAGAACCTCCGGAGCTTCGGTGGCCTTCCAAGGACAAAAAGTGTTTTTAGCTTAGTTATCAGCCTATGTTTTGTCTTACTGCCACAGAAAATGAATAAATCGTGGAGTTTTAGCACGACGTTGTCTCCCTATTGTCTTTCAGTCTTGCTAACGCTCACACTGGTCGTTTGGAAGAGACAATCATTTTAAAATGCTTGTGGCCGTGAAATAAGCCTCGCATAGCAGATACATTCTCTGCGTCTTCCTCCGACTTCTCTCGAAAGTAAACAAACAAATTTGGCTCCATATAAGAGTACAATTCGACACTTAGTCTTACCTGTCCAGCAAAAAAACAGGCAACTTCGGCGTCTGTCTGCAAACTTATCCTTCAGGGACTTCCTCTGGGAAAGGCAGCGCCGATGTTGACCCTGTTTTTTTTGTTTTTCTGTCCCGATTGCGTTTGGCTTCATCACATTTTCGTTTCTTTGACAAAGATTCACGCTCCACTGATGGCAAATTGTATGTGTGGTCCTCCATGTTTGTTTGTATTAGCACAGCTGCTTGGTAATCACTCTCTTCTTCTTCGTCTATTTCACAACTGTGCATTTCCGGTAGGCGTCAACAAAAAAACGCGAAAGCGTTTAGTTTGTCCGTTCTGAGTTACGGTAGAAAAGATGGCGACGCAAGATGGAAGCCACCATAAGAGAGGACCCGCTCCTATGTAGATATAAATGACTTATTCTAAGGTAACGAAAACAAAACATTAATTATTTAAGGCTGATTAGAAACTAATTTAAATATAATTTTAAGTAATCTATTCCATTTTTTACCAAGTCTGTTATTTTAGATAGCATTTAATAATACACACTGTACCTTTAAAGCACAAATGCACTGAGAATAACATGAAACAAGAATCCAACACCTTCTATATGTTTAAAAAGAAAAGAAATAGAAATGTCTTTAAGCTGCATTTCCACCCCTAAATCCCCCTAAGCAGACAGATTCTCATTGAACCTTCTTGCTGGGAGGCAACAGAACTAAAAATATGTGTGGAAATATCAGCACACAAATACATGAAGAAGCAGTGATCTGCAACAATTCCATTGTGCAACAGAGTAAATGTTTTATGACTTGTTTCTAAGACTTATTTCGCTGTTTACCCTATTGAATAGTAATTGACCCTTCGCTAAGCCCCTCCCACAAACAGCTACTATGTGCTAATGTTGTCTTACCCAGCTATGTGCTGGGTAAGACAACATTAGCAAACAAGGAGGTCTCAGTAGTTGGTCACTTCTGTTAAACCTTGAGCCACTGGGTAATATTTAGGCAAAATAAGTACTAGTTACAGCAGAGAAGATCTGACATACTGTATCTGTTCGCATTTTCATAAACAGATGCCCTAGAAAGGGGCAAGCACAACGATATTTTAATGTCCTCTACATTTGAACTCATTTGACTTTTGATTTGGTAAACTAAACTCTCAAAAGCATACTGGGGATGTTTCTGTCCTTTCCTTTTTGATTTATCTGAAGAAAATGTCCAGAAAATTAGCAGATATTTCCTTAGGAATATCACTCAGCAAACCACTAAAAACTCCATATTTCTCATTCTACAAGGCAAAGCTTGACAGACGTAGCAACAGTAACCAAGGGGGCGGGGCTTAGCGAAGGGTCAATTGTGTAATCTTATATTTTCAGTCTGTTTAAAAGACTGAATTAATGAATATTCACATTATGCTATTCAGTTTTCCATAAAAGTAACAATAGTTACATGTCTTCTAAAAAGTTTTTTGTACTTATCTGTTGAGCAAAATCTGTAAAGGCAAGCAGCTGACTGAATCACTTTATCAGGTTGTTCTGCCCCCATCGAAGGTTCCAGTATGACAAAGCGATAGACTGACTTAACGCTTAATCAGCTGCTGTATGTAACACTTAGGCCTGGACCACACGAATACAATATATTCCTAAACGCACATTTTTCCATCCAGCTGGGCCTCTAAACCACACAAACATGGTGATTTCACCCACATAACCTGAGATATTTTTAAATGGATACAAAAGTGGAGAAGTAAAAATTGGATTGAATTGTGTAGCAATGTTAAACAGAGCTGGTGTTGACGTGATGAGGTCAAGCACTAAACGACAAACCACTAGCAACGGTTGTCAACAGCGACAACGATGGCCGATATGTACCACGTTATCTGTGTGCTTTGCAGTTTTTGCCCTCATTACAGCTCTACAAATGACAAAACACTATTTTGTTAGTTTTTTTTTGCCATCTTCTTACTGGTAACTTCAGCTGTTTGGTTAGACCATTACTGCTTCTTCTGTTTTTGACTGCACATGCTCATAACGTCCTTCTTCTGTTGTTTTCACATTTTGCTCCCTATCGGCCAGACATGGTATTGCAGGCTTCAGAGGTGATCATTTTCAGTTTTGCCTCTTCATATGGAGAGAGATATTTCTGTGGTGAGGACAGAGTTTGTGTTTTTTAATATAGGACGAAGATATCCGGTTAGAAAATATCCATACACATGCAGTCCAGGCCTTAACTGTAGTGCCGATATCAATCAGTCTGATGATGTCTTAAGCAACTGCAAATCCAACTTAAACAATGAAACTGTCGTTAGGTGGCATGGTGGCATAACAGGTGTCTCAAGGCAAGAAGGTCTTTGGTTCAACTCCCCTTGTCAGCCAGAGTTCTCTCTGTGTAGAGTTCTCCCTGTGCCTGTGTGGGTTTATTTATCCAGGAACTCCCGTTTCCCCTAAAGACCAAAACATGCTCATTGGGTCTATTGGTGACTCTTAATAGGTATGAGCGTGATTGGTTGTCTATCTCTCTATGATGCCCTGGGTGTGCCCTGCTGGGTTAGACTCCAGCCTACTGCTAACCTCAAAAGGATAACTGGTATAAATGATAGATGATGACTACAATTTACAAAGCAGCGAGAAACAGTCAAAATTAAGTAGTATTCTTGTATCCCATCACAGCATCAACAGGTAAACAAATGATGTTTTTAAATCATTTGAAGTGTACAGCCTTAAGTCATATAAACTTAACATCCATATTTGTAACTGTGTTGTTACTCCCTACTTAACTCCAATGAATTTGTCAGGCAAAATCTGACATAACCGAAGTACAACAGACTCAGCTCCAGATGAGAATACTGCCAGACTCTTCCTGATACTACAGCCCTGTAAGTTTGCTGAATGTTTGTTTACGTCAGGGTTTAATGGCATTTGGGAGGCCAGGAATCAGCCATTACAGCTGCAGTGGTTCCTCACGATGGTTAGCTGTGTTTCAGGCTAGACTGAGAATTTCATTTACATTTCATGTCTGCATTTTAAAATAACAACATTGAAAGAATTTGCAAATCTGGCAGCAGCTATTTTTTATCCATATTTAAGCTGGTTATCTGTGCACTTCCTGCTGCCTTATGATTTGTTTTTTTCTGTCTTTAATTTAATTTTAATACCTTGTAATGCTTAAAAGCCAACAGGAAGCCTTTCCCACATACGTGTACGCAGCTGTACAATCACTGCTCACGCACATGTGTATGAATAAATAAATGAACATGTGCAAAAAGCCCTCTCATCTTCATCCTCAGCTCTGCATTCCCTGTGAATTTTCCTCAACTCATCACGCTGATGAACCCTTTACACTCTCATCAGCTGTGGAGCTGCAGCAAAGAGAGGGGATGGGAAAATCTCTCTCTCTCTCTCTCGCTCTCCCCTGGAATACACACACACACACACACACACACACACACACACAAGCTCAGTCCAACTCACACACACACAATCCATCTGCTGCGGTGCTGAGTGCACTTGAGACTTTGCCTCCATGTGCCTGTGGGCATCTTGGAGGATGTAAAAATGACAAGCTTCATGTCTTAATTAGGATGAGATCTGGTCACAAGGCTCGGTGATACACATACTCACACGCACAGTAGGGCTGTGCGGCATAACAACCTTTAAGATATAAAGATGTGTTTTCAAATGATATACAGGGGAAAACACTATCATAATATCATACTGATATTGATTGAAAAGAGATGTGAGGCCAAATGCTCAATAAAAAACAATAAGTATTTAGGTGAAATTGTCAAAAAATTTTTATCATTTTATGGTGCCACTGTATTGATGAATGTGCAAACTTGATATTATATTTTAGTTGATCATTTATAGATATTAAAGGAATTTGCTGTTTTGTAATTCAGCCTCTGGTCACTCGTTGGAAGCGAAAACTGCATGATATTGCTCTGTCTTTCTGTAACATTTATGTTTTTTATTGCTGTCACAGAGACCAATAATAAAATATTTTCACCTTGCAAAGTCTATGCTTCATATAGAAAATACAACACACTCCACAGATATTATCAAAAACTAAATTAATTACAAAAATACAAATTTGATGTAGAATATAGCTTTTTGTATTTTCAAAAGCATGATCAGAAATCACATTGATCCCCAAAGGAAAATTCAGTTGTTTTGTTTGCCTTTTACACAGTATGGAATATAGAAATTCAAGATCAAGATTTAAATAAGACTAATGGGTACATTTTTAATCTAAATGCCAAACAGAATCAAATATTTTCTCAAGTAACTTTAAAAAGGAGAAGGTAGATTCCACTCTGCATTTTATTAACTCATATTTGAATTTATTTTTCTGTTTTTTATCTTAATTTAGGTTATTTTTTTAAAAGATTTATATATATATTTTAAATAGTAATAATACTTATTATTATTATTATGAAAAATATCTGATTTCAGAATAAGATTAATATAATTCATTTATTGAATTGAATTGAATTGAATTTATTATCATTTCGAACATGCATGCAAAGAACAACAAAAAAATTGTGAAATGTCATTCACATACACGAAAAAAAGGATTGTAGCAACCACGTGCTCGAAAAGGAGTAGGAAGAAGTAAAATACTTTTTTAGTTCCTACCCCTTATTACTGTTCCTCATAGGTCTTATAAAAAATAAATTCATCATTTATCATTATTTAATTGAAACGAAGGTATTGACAAAATAATAGTACTTGCAGATGATATATGAAAATTTAACTAATTGTTCAGCCTGTATTAAAACTTAAATCTAAATAAAGTTTTTGTATGTCCTGGTGTAGGTGTGTAATGAGTTTGGAAATGTTTGTGTATTGGGCATATAAGCCTCCCTTTTCAACTATTTTATAATTTTGATCTACATTACTCTTTACTTATTCGCACAATAACACTCTCCACCAATGGGCATTCTTGTGTATCCGTTAGCATGATAAAAGAGACACATTTGCATGCAGAACGAGCAAGTACAAGCTTGTTGTTTCTGTGTTTTTCATCTCTGATTTAATACAGAGATGTGTGTTTTTGTGTTCCTCCTACTATCAAACAAAGAAATATATGAACACTGCACCCAACAGTTCCTTCTCTCTTCATGAGTAAACTCTCAGTACTCAGGCCGTTCAGATTTGTAACAGCTGAATCAGATTTGTGCGTGAGGGAGGACAGAATCGTGAGTGTGACAGATGATTCAGGCGTGCAGGAGGGATTGTATAAGTACATCTGAGCGAGCGACAGAGATTCTCATGCTCGTCATGATCAGAGCTGCTCACTTTCACGGGATTCCCAGAGCTTGACTTCAAACCGAGAGCAGAGACTCACCTGGTCTCTCTGACCTGAAAGTGAGGAATCATCCAGGGGGACTTCAGAATGAAGCACTGAGGCATGCCTTTGCTTGTGCTGTTATGCTCTGTACTGGAAAAAAAAATCCAACTGATTTATTTAAATTTCAGATATATAGAAAAAGTTCAAAGACACCAATAAAAACCCTGGAGCGTGCTCCCAACAGAGATACCACCTTGAAACCATCCTCACATTTTCTCACACAGTTTTTGACAAATCTCTTATCAAACCCTTCTGGGGTTTCACATTTGCACTTAACAATGGGAGACTACAATGGTAGAAGAGTCTCATTTATAGCGGGTAAGGTGAGGTAATGTGCCCTCCTTTTCCTCGTAATGTACTCACTTACAGTGGATACTCACTTTGTTACACTACTTCCCTAAAGTTGAATTTTGCATATAACATGAGTCTATTTGTATAGCAAACTCACAGTAAAGTAATGAGTCGGGAGAAGTATAAAAATATATTTTTAATTAAAGCTAGGGTTTACGATCTGAAAACCAGTTTGGCTGTTGAGACAGATTTAAAAAACGCAGCCTGCCCCCCCTTCACTCACCCCTCCCCTCCGTGTTCCAAGATCCCGCCCCCCAGCTTGCGTCGCCTCCTAACAACACGCCCCTCCGACAGAGCAAGAAGCCAGCCGGCAGAAAATATTCATTGGCGTTGAAGATAAATGAGATTTCTCATAGCTGAAAGTAACAAACACGACAGTCATCCCCCTTGTAACACACAGCGGTAGCCATTTCAATTGGACCGGCAGCGAAACGGGTCTGGCATCGCCACTGTACGATCAGAGCAGAGCCGATTGTGGGCGAGGATTTACGTTTCTCGGCGTGTCTTCACCAGCTCAGTTTACAATGCTGACAATGAGTGGCTAACTTGTGCTAAAATCTATTGACAGAGCCTACCCGTTCCGACCAACAAAGTTCAGTCATTAGCCAGTATAGGCACTGACTAACCAGTGCTATTCAGCAGACATCTCCCACTGTAGTAAATAAAGCTATTACCTGTTAAACAGAAATTCGGCTGTCTCAGCGTCAGTTTTCAGTCCCAAATCATTCTGCAGCTTTTTCAACGTTATATGATTCTCCAATGTTGAGTCTCCGTTGGGACCTGTATTGCATTTCTTCCTTACTTCAGCCTTTTCCTCGAAACTTTTACGTTTCCTTCCCTTTGATGTGGAGGGTGACAGAAGCGGCCTCCCGGTTTCGGTGCTGATCTTCTCTGGCTCCATGATGCTTCAGTTGCTGTGCAGCTTGCTGCTCACCGGTATATGAGGGAGGTAGTGGGGAGGAGGCGGGACGATGCGGAGCAGGGGAGACAGGGGTCTGGATGGACTCACGGACCAATCCGCTGTTCCTGGCGGTTCGGATTGGTCAACTATTATGCTGCTTTGCAGCGGATAGACTGAATGGATTTTTTTCATTCTTTTTGGTCTTCATATTGAGTAGATCAGACCATAGCACCATAATGGCCTTATAAACTGTGTTATTACGATGTTCTAAATTTCCAAATCGTAGACCATAGCTTTCATATGTGCTTTCAGTGTTGTTTTTTGGCCTTTCTTTTGTGAAGTAATGTTGTTCATTTCCTGCCCCTGAAGCAGGTAGAAACAGCTTATCTTTGTACCAGTAGCCATTAAGGCTTGGAGCCACTCTAGATGTCTTTGCACTTATAACTTTACTTATGTAGCACCTTTAAAAACAGATGTTTACAAAGTGCTTTAACAGACAAATTAAGGCAAAAAGCAGAACTCCGGGTACAATAAAATCAACAGTTGGGTCAACAGGGACCAAAAGAGTTGAAGAAAATGTATAGAGGGTTTTGTAAATTAAAGCAACAACAAACAGCTGAAGTAATTTAGGGAGTATACTAATTTAGAACAGCTTATTATATTAAAATGCACATACTGCATGAAGAGCATTAGTGGATAATCTTTTTTATATAATGATAAAGAGACAACATAAAAATAGTTCATAGATTTATGGATACATGGATACATTGACAACAGTTGGAAGTTGACCCTTTTGACAATTGATCCTCAAAGGATTCTGATTGGTTCATGCCTCTACAGACCCAGCTTCTGGTTTGGAGCTTTGCTAGATGGATCTGTCGAATTACAGCTGCTTACTTAGTTTAGTGAAACAGAAAAATCTACCTCATAAATTACAAAATGAGAGCCAGATGGTACAAACTGATTTAAATGATATGAGAGCAGATACATGAATCATACTGATTGGTACAGACTGACACACCACACAGTGTGCCATGCTCTTTTAGAAACACGCTCAATAAAATCTTTGAAAATTATTCACTTTAACAAGTAGTTATGGGGTTTCTGTTGCAGTTTTCAAGTCTAAAACTGTTGGCTTGAAAACTCTTTACCACCAGTTGTCCTCTCTGATTCTCGTAAGTCCCTGTGCTGTGGACAAATGTGACAGCAGACTCAGAAATAAGTGCCGGAATGTTTTGGATTACTCTCAAATCTCAATCTGCTCTTACAAATCTGTTCACTTGAATACTGACTCAAGGACTGGCGACACTCGTCTACATCCCTCTCCTCTTTCAGCCTCACCCTGAGGAGCTGTACTTTAAACTCGTTCCTTCCACTTTCCTCCCCACTCGCACAAACAAGCACGCACACACTAACAGCCTCTGGTGCAGCTCCGACACACATTTAAGAAATTCCTGTTTATTCCTTTTCATGTGCTTAAAGCTGGAACACACACAGCTAAATGTGTGTAATATGTTTGCGAGGCAGCCTCATGCTGCAGCAGCAGACTCGTGTGATGAATAAAACATGAACTCAAGTTACACAAAAAGCAGAGTAATGTGCATTTGTCCTGTTTACAGAGAGAGAAAGATCCATTAAGATACTTGAAAGGGGTGTTTTATTATTATGCATCGTTTGGCTTTTAGGTAGGACAGTTATAATTAAGTGTTATAAAAAGTTTTACACTCACCGGCCACTTTATTAGGTACACCAATTTGCCATCATCATTAGTGATGAAGTCTTTGTGGCATCCATTCAGCGAGGTCTTGAGGATGTTCCACAGAGATTTTGGGGATGATAGCATCACACAGTTGCTGCTGTTTTGACTGCGACTCATCCATGCTGAATTTTCTCAACTGGATTGAGATCTCTTGACTGTGGAGGCTGGTGAGGTTGGGCCCTAATTTCGTGGCGCTGGCCTCCCGATCCCCGCAATGGCCAGTCTGTTCTCCCAGTTGCTGAAGGGACTCTGACCGTCTCCGCTACCAGGAATCAGTCAGACCAATCAGTCGCTGCGCCTCGGCCGCAGCGCAGTTAAAGGTGAGGAGAGGCGTTGATTTGATTGGTGAAGACAACGCTCAACTGTGTTAAACCCACTCACACCTTTTCTCCTCCCTCTCTGGCACTTGCGCGGAGGGGCAGGGATGTGGGCGTGGGTGCGCCTCTCTGCGCACTGCTGGAAACTTGCGAAGTGCGCTGGACACACCCCTTTGGTGCAGGTGAGGCACAGGGCAGGGCAGGTGCGTCTGAGCCTTCGTCTGCGCCTGGTCTACGAAAGTAGAGCCTGTTATGTTTAAGAAACCAGCTTGGGATGAAGTGAGCTTTGTGGTATGATGAGTTTACTTGCTGGGATTAGCAGTTGGTAGATGGGCACACTGTGGTCATAAAGGGATGGACAGAAATATCCAGGTAGGCTGTGGTGTTCAATGAGGCTCAATAGATGCAGGGGCCCAAATTTTGTCAAAAATTACCCTCTACACCATTACATCACTACCAGCAGCCTGAACCATTAGTAAAAGGCAGGATCGATCATGTTTCATGTGGTTCATACCAAATTCTGACCATAAAATCTGAATCTGATCTGTTGCATCAGAAATGGAGACTCATCAGACCAGGCAAGATTCCAATTCTCTCTCTTGGGGTACTGGTTTGGCGTAGTGGTTAGCAACCAGGCACCCCATGTACTTACTTCTGCCGGTCCAGGTTCGAATCCCGCCTGTGACCAGTTTGCAGAGTGTCTTCCCCTACTCTCTCACCCCCTTTCACAAGCCTATCCACTGTCTCTCTCCTATAAATAAAGGCACAAAATGCCCCAAAACATACATTTAAAAAAAAAAGATTCCAATTCTCTACTGTCCAATTTTTGATGACCTTGTAAATGCTGGAGTCTTATTTTCTTGTTCTAGGCTGACAGGAGTAGCACCTGATGTGGTTATTGGGTGCTGCAGCCAAACTCGTCTGAAACATTGTGGTCAGAAATGATTTTCGGCATACCTGGATTGTAACAAGTGCTTCTTTAGCCACAGTGGCCATTTTCCTCATTTGGAAAATTTTAAGGGGATTTTCTCTTTCTCAGAATCCCAGTAGATCATCAGTTTCTGAAAACTCCCATTCAGTAATTACAACCGTGCCGGATTTAAAGTCACTTAAATCACCTTTCCTTCCTCATCCATCTGAGGCTCCGTTTAATCTTCATCAGGTCGTCCTGACTGTGTTTACTTACCTAATTGCATTGAGTGGCTGCAGTGTGATTGGATATATAAGCCATTTGAGTTAACAAGTGATCAGGTAGACCTTATAAAATGGCTGATGAATATGAAAAATACTTCAATCAATCAATCAAAATTTATTTATATAGCACTTTTCCTACAACATACAGTATGTCACTCGAAGTGCTTGCATGCTATTGTGCACATATTTTACGAAAATTTGTTCCTTGCAAATGAAAGAGACATTTTTAGACTTTAAAGCTACAATAAAAGTAACAATACATGAAAAGAAGTGGTTAATATGGTCTTAAAAAGTCACAAGAACCAAAATAAACTCTAAAGCATTTAGATTTTATATTTATGTTGATAGTTCATGATGTAACGTTTGAATTTATCTTTACATAGAAGTGAACAAAGAGGAGCCTGAAGAAGTAAAATAAGTTGAAAGTTTCCTGAGCTCAGTTGGTTTATGCAGTCTGCCCTCTGGTTGTTGTACTTGCGTGCAAATATTTTTCTGTCTGGCACCTGCCAAAAGTGTTTTCATCACTTCGAATGAGAGTCGTGAATCTGTGATGAAGTGAGGTTGTTTTTAGGCTTTTTAAACCCCCACAGAGGTCCTCAAATCTGTCCATCACTGCCCCATCAATCCTCGACTGTTCACACTTCTCTGTCAAAACAAAGAGTGGAAGAAAACACAGTGTTTTTGTTGATTCACTTTTGAATGATGTCCAAACACTTCTGTTCTGTCTTTTCAAGTACACCTATACATTTGACCTTTATGCAGTTGTTTATTGGTCAGAATGTGCTAATCATTCAGTGGTTATTTGGAACAAGTTTCCTACGTGATGTTTCAAAAGACACAGGTTTGTGTTTTACCAGGTTTTAGGAAACAGGTGATTTATTGCACTTTTGAGTGATGTAACTATATCACCCACAATCACAGTGATGTCCTTGATTGGGGAAGTCTGCAGATACCTGAGTACTACTGCAGTAAACTTCTTTTACACACATATTGATCTTTATGTATCTAAAAAAATTCAATCCACTAAAACAGCGCAATTTTAAAACTATTAGGTTTACCAAAAAAGGCTGTACCGTGACTAAATGAAAAAAAATGAATACAATGAAACAAAGCAAAGATAAAATCAAACATTAAAAGACACATTCAAAAGACACATAAAACCCATAACAAAGCTACTGTAATGGTAAATGGACTAGAGTTAGATTTTTTTTTAATTTACTTTATTTTTTCTGACTAAATAATAAATAATCTTAACACCATAGGCCCGATTACCCATTCACACACTTTCACAGGAGAAGTAGCAGCTCACTTAAGGACATTACATCTGACAGCCAGAGAAGCTACACACACCTTTTCTGATTCTGTTTAAGGAAAACATGGCATATCTTGTGGTGATGCAAACAAACTAGTCTTCCCACTCTGCTATAGTATCACAGTAAATCATTTCTGTAGGTGTCTACTGACTTTAATAAGTGTTCATTTATACCAGATGAAACACAATGTTATGGTCCTACTGATGAGATGGTCCTTACAACCTCTGAATGTCACACCAAGCTGATAAAGGCCACTGTGGCCCCAAATCACAGCTCATTTCACAACCAATGCTAGAGGTGATTGCTGTGGAAGAAGACAGTGTCACTCTTGAACTACATGTACACCACAAGATCAGCAAAGAAACATTTACAACACCAGTGTTAACATGTCAACATTCTTCAGTGTCTAAGTGGGTCCACACAACAAAGTGTTGTTTCAGCTTTTTTAGAGACTTGGTACTTAAACTCTCATCAAGTGTAATTGTTGTCTCTTTTTGATGTTAAAATTGAAACTTTTGTAACACTTTTGATGCTTCTGTGATATGGGTTTTGGCATCAGGAGGGACTTGTCCAATTACAAATTTCATTTATTTATTCATATTTTTTTTCAATCTAGGAATGAATACTCAAGTGTTTAGTTTCCCTTTTAGTGACTGCGGGCTAGTTAGCTGACTCATTTAGCTTGCTTAAGACCTTTCAGCTGAAACCTTAATGTATTTGACGTTTGAGCAAATAATTGATGATCTAAATGTCTGAACTGTGTTGCAGCATCACAGCAAGATAACACAAACATTTAACCTTGTGCTCCACTAACGTTTGGTTAACAACTGTGGTTAAAAGCATGGGAACCATCTTTGTTCTTGTAATTGTCTCTGCTTTGAATTATTCACGGTCACTAAAATAACGCTCAACGTCATCTTCAATTTAGGTTTTGTCAAAACAGGAGCAGAAATAGAATATTTAAACAAAGTCCTGAAGTTACACTCTAAATTAAATTATCTTGTTACAGAAAGGACCCATTCATTCACAGCATCTGCCTCTGAGTGTTCTCTCCTTTACCCACACACCACACACACACATTTAAAGGCCACGGGCTAAATGGTGTGACTGCCTCAACATTGTGAGTCATTCATCAGAGTATTGACTCAATCTGCCGTATAAACTGCGTGTCAATACCAGCAACATGACACAACGCTAATCCCTTTGTGTGTTTCAGTGTGCATGTGTTGTCCCCCCAGGGTTTTACTTTCTTCTATCATTTCTTAAATAATGTACGAAGCAAAGGGATAATAACGACTGCAGCATGTGGAAGAAATCATGTTGTGAATGCAGGGGAAAGTTTTGTGTATCTGTCAATGAGAAAAGCTTTAGTCTCCTACAAGTTTAGTTTCATATTTAAAGGGATACGTCAACATTTTCTCTGTTTTTGTCTTTCCTCACTCCTGAGAAGCAGATAGACACCATTCTTTCAACTGTGCGTCCAGTAGCAAGAAGGAGAGCTTGCCCACTGTGAGTTAGCTGAGCTTAAACACAGGGAGTCAACAGGTAACGCTACCCTGCCTCTGCCTACAGTCATCAGATAAACTCTTAAGCAACTCCAAGCAGTCGTGTGTGCTTGTTGTGACTTGTTTATGTTACATTTTCTTCTACTATCATTGTATTGTCTTCTTCTACTTTGAAAGAGAGGCTTAGTTATGTTGGCCTACATCCCTGGTTGCTTGGTTAAATTAGCAGGCAATTAGCTTGCAAATGAAAGGTTCACTCACAACTGCAGATTGGTTCTTATAGTTCATTTAAAAGAGTAGTTCAAAAGACTTGACTCGTTTGTGCCACATTTCTTGCTAAAACTACAGCAGAAGTAGGTCAACAGAACTAAGCCTCTGTTTAAAAGTAGACAAAGATAATACGATGATAGTGGAAGATAACATAACATACAGTGGTAAAAATATAAGTCTCAACAAGCACACAGGACTGTTTAGAGTTGCTGAAGAGTTTATCTGATGACTGTAGGCAGGGGCAGGCTAGCTGAGCTAAGCTAACTAGCAGTGGGCAAGCTTTGGCAGTGTCTTTCTTGTTACTGGATGCACAGACAAAGAATGGTGTCTATCTGCTTGTCATGAACTCGGGACTGAGCAAGGCAGGGAAAGACAAAATAAGTTGGTATATTGCTTTACCGTAAAAAATGCAACTACACATTTTTGCTAAAGCAGAGAGTTTAATCCATCAAACATTATTGGGATGATACAGTGTTTTTTTAGACCATATATTTACTTCAGTATGTGTGTGTGTGTGTGTGTGTGTACATTAGATATTGTAGGATTTAAGTATCAGAGCTGGCATTAAAATCACAAAATGTAATTATAGTGTTTTCTGACTCTGTGCATTGGCTGTGACCCCCTCTCACAGACAGTCTCATTGAAATATTCTCATTTGAATTTTCCAAAAAACTGTTTTCATTAACAAAATCTGATCATGGTGAATGTAATGTAATCAGAATGAAAACACCTGGGCATACACAGAACTGTATGTAAGGTCTAAACTCAGAGACAACAGAAAAAACATCTGTTCTTTTTCTATTAAAATAAAAAAAAGTGCTTTAACTTGTGATAAGTGATTTCTGCTCAGTGTTTATTGGTTGTAAGAAGTGCACAGGCCGCTTCTGTTTGTATGAGATGTACATGTTTTTTTGTTTTTCTTACTCATGCTTACAAAGATTAATTCCATTTTGAGGGACAAATAAATAAGAAATGAGGCTCCGCACTATGTTTAAACTCTGTTAATATTTGAGTTTGTCCTGATATGAGAACATGACAGTCTTGGGCTTCTCTATCACCCTCTTTCACAGAGGGACAGATAATGTATCTCCTCGTTGCCATCATGGCCTCGTTGATGTCTTTATTCAATATGTTGAAATGCACCCAAAATGTGTTTTGCAAGCACTTTCCTCTTGCTCTCCATAGAGAAACAAATACACTGTGGTTATGAAGACAGAAGGCAACGAAAAAGGCTGGTAGCTGCCAAAGCAATTTGTATAGTGAGACTGTTGGGACAGTAGAGTTGGACTTATTCCTGTCCTCAACTGTGCAGTTAAATAGAGAGGAGAGGAGAGAAAGAGAGAACCAGGAAGACTGTAAAACGCTGTTTGTTTGTTTACATGAATGTAATTTAGAATAAACATAAACCATTTTTTTTTTCTGAATGGGCTCTTTCAGCTCAAACTCTGTTGATGTTCTGATCAAATGTTTGTTATGATTACTTGTGTCCATGTAAACATGAGCATGTGTTGATGTAAAGGGGATGGTGTCACCAGCAGAGGAGATATTGTGAAAAAGGAGACATTTTGACTGATAAGTATTAGTTTCTTTAATTTCAGTATACAAAATGTAGTTATTTCTTGGGCTTTCAACACCACATTGTGTCCAAACTGTTAGAGTATATTTGTGTGAATGAAAAGCTTGAAACAACTTCACTAACTCATCCACTGACAACAGAGCCAGCTTTGTGCCTGACTTGCATCTTTTTGTTTGTTGAAGCCCTCTCTGTAAAAGTTTGTCCAAAATTGAATCCAGATTAGATCTTTACTTGGTCATTTTCTCTTCTTCTTTTTCTTACCTCATTCATGACTGTGTTCTTTTCTCTCTTAGCCTCAGCTATTGAAGAACACAGTACAGAGTTGTGTTTATTTATTTTGTGCTTTTCGCTAGCACACTTCCAACAAGATGATCTTTAATCTCTGCCAAACTTACATAGTGCTGTTTACTGTATGTGAATGGGCACTGTCAAACTGCAACAGATACCATCCTCTATGTTAAGTGTGTTTCTCCTATTGTTTAACTTTAAATCTACAATTCAAAGGTGGGAAAGTTACACATTTGGACTTTTAATTTGCCACCACTAACAGCATAATCGATTTTGTGTCAAAAACAACAAACACTTTTATCTCTTCACTTAAAAACAAAGAGTGCTACAAAATCCATAATCATCCCCAAAACAAACCTCATCACTATCTCTGATTAAAAACCAGGCATCAGAATTCTACAGATAACTCTTCTTCCAGTATTTATAATCCTCTGCAGAGATTTTATGAGTCATAAAATATCTCTTGTGCTCACAGCAGGGAGACAAAGGAGAGTATGTGCTGTTCTTTGGAGACAAGGCTTAACTCTCAAACACTGATGATAATATCCACAGATTAAAATTAAAGACTCAACTCTATGCATGCTTCCCAATTAGTAGTAGAGGTTATGCTTGAATCTAACCATGGGCCCTTGTTCATGCTGGATAAAGCATAATGACAGGATATTTTCTACTTTGAGGATGCAGAAAATGTCCATGTCTTAGACAACATGACTATGGTCCTGTCTACATGGAGCCAGGCACATTTAGATTTTAAAATGTCTCTAAACACAACATTGCCTCGAGAAATGTGACCATCCACATGAAAACGCTGAAAACACTTTAGTTATATGCCAGGCCTTAAAGTGGTGCAGTAATGCTGCTTCAGACAGACACCAAAACTAGGGAAGAAGACACTGGACATGCATAAATTATGACAAATTTTAACAAACTCTTGCATATACTTTCTGTGTCTTGTTTCTCATCATGGTGATCCAGGAGCAAAAGAAGGTCAGTAGTTTTTCACACAAATGTGACACCATATTCCGCCATTGACTCTGTTGTTGTCAGGGTTTGTGTATACAGTTTAAGGGAGAGGTGGGTCTGTGGCAATAAAGTTTGTGGGTGTATCTGTGTTTATTGTACACATGGAAATGCAAGGCCGGTGTTCATAGATTTACTCACTTTGGGACACATTTGGCAAATATGTGCATTTTCAGGCAAACCAAAATGCTGTATCTGTGTGGACAAAATGTCTTCACAGTTAAAGACCTGTGCAAATGCCCCTGAATTTGTCCCCATGTGATCAGCTCTGATGTCTTTGTTTACTCTTCGTAGCATCTTTCATGGCTGGGACTCGGAAATCTTTACCCTTCCCCCCCTTGTGGGTGGCCTTAGAGAGCCTGCTTGATGCTGTCCCTCAAAGGTCCTGCTTCTATGAACCAACTCAAGGCTCAGCCCGGCAATTACCAAAACATGAACTTTTGTTAAAAGGCTCTTGCAACAGAAAGACGTCAGAAGTTTGCGTTCTGTTTTGCTTTGCCAACTTTTCATAATGGGAATAGCTGAAGATGACTTCTTGAGGTTTTTGGTGGGTCTTTTGAACTCACTATGACCTCCATGTTTGCATCAATCTCGCTCTGTGTGTCTCCTCCAATGGATAAATCTTCTGGATCATATTTATCCACCACACTTGGTCTCAAAGCAGCAGGCAGCAGAGCGGGACAGAGTGAGAACAGGCAGGGTGTGTGACACGTTCATCACACAAATGACAAACTGACAAGGCCGGTCTTGTCAATGATGTCACGCTGATGACAGAAAGGTACAATGAACAAACGACAGAGACGAGGAGGGTGACAGGAGCTAAAACGGTGACAATCTGACACTGAACGACGTTAATAATGGAGGCCAGCAGCGTGACAGTGACGGAGAGAGAGTGACAGACGGGGGAGAGTGAGAGATGGGAGGAGAGAGTGGGAGGGAGGGGCCGATGTGGCATGAAGAGGATGGCAGGCAGACAGACAGCGGCAAATGATTCTTCCTTTTGGCATGTGTGTTTCCTTACTGCCAAGATGTCAGAGGGCAAATATGACAGCTTTAATTACAGATTATTATGTTTATGTTTGTGTAAGTGGACGGGAGGGGGGAAACTGAGGAGGTGCAGTCTTTGACTTTGGAGAGAAATTATTAAAAGTATAGCTCCTCAATGTCCAGCAGTTTTGATTGTTAATGGAATGTTTGGGCCAACAAGGTGACATTATAACAAGTAAAAGTTAATGGTCAGTGAATACTATCAAAGCAGAAATACACCAGAGAGGGATTAGAGTTAATCAGAGGTGATTCATTGGTGATGGCTGAGCATATGGAGTCCACCAGAGGGATTTAAGGATAGTTTCATGAGAATTCTGATCATGGCACACAGAAGTAGTGATTATATTGTGGTGATCTGGGTTAAGAATACATTTTTAGGATTTAACGTAGGGCAGTTTTCTACATTTTGGCTCATAACTTGACTAATCCCCACTCCCCCAGCAGATAATTTCCAAAATATTCACCTGTCAGGGCAAAAGCTTAGTCTTTAGAACTAAATATGATATCTTGGGCACATTATTACTGATATGTGTGATGATGATGACTTGTATAGATCGTATGCTTTATGCTCAGGCTAACACTTGGTGCGCAGACTCTCAATGTGCTCTGATGTTGTTATCTCTCTTTAGGATGTACTGTATCCCTCTTTGTACTGCCCCCCTGTGGTTGAGATATGAGGAGGCAAGCATAAAGAGTCTTCATGTAGCTTACAATGATGGATTGAGGAATTTATTGAAGAAAACCTAGGTGGACCGGTGCAGGTGAACGTTTTTGTAATGCTGGACTTTGCTCTTGAAATGCTCTCTTGAGTAATCTGATGTGCAGATTCTCAGAACTTCCCATTGGGACTGCTGACATATCTCCAGCTTAGTTCAGTTTGATACCAGCCCAACTGGTGGAGACAGTGGTTTAGATGTCTATTATGATTATTTATGTGCTTTTATTATGCTGACCTCGAGTCTGTTAAAAGTATCTTTCCATCAGTCTATCTAAAAATGTCACAAATGTTTTAACAGAGCAATTCTAGTCGACATAAATATCATATCCTTGTGGTCCAACCTCCAGTCTTCACATTGTCCACATTCTCTGCAGAAAATGGCCAGTCTCTTCAATCTGTCAGTTTTCACACAGCCTCAGCCTTGATCCTTTCCAGAAACGTGCCAACAGTGCAGCTTTGCACAGGTTCGCTGGAAATATGCTGTGGTGTTTTTGTGAGCTGGAGTCTCTTTAACTCCCTGTCAATCTCTGCCAAGCAGGTCGGGGAAAACAAACTCATGGAAACAAGTGCTCAGAGTTTCCCAGGTCATCTTACAGTAAATAATGTAAATAAAGTCAGTGCCTACAGCAAATACACATTAGTCTGGAAATGCAACCTGTTGTTCATATGTTGCTCCTTCTGTTATCTATGCTCACAATTACCCTGCAAAGTAGCGGTTCTCTTGATCATCCAGTTTTTTAAGCTTCCAGGGCGGAGCTCCATTAAACAGTGTTTAAGTATGTATCCTGTAGGCGGGGATGCATGCAAAGCTGCTCCTAGGATGGGATGCTCTGCATTTAGGGTTTCTGTGATTGCCTACATAGCAACACTGTTAGGTTAATGCAATGTGAACAGAGCTAAGGACAATAGAGCATGACACAGGAGCGGATTTTCACTCCTGTCCTGTCCCACTCCCAGAGAAAAAATCCCATCCCGTCCCTATCCCAGGCCAGAGTGAAAAAATGAATCCTGTCCTGTCCCACTCCCGTAGAATGACTCCCACTCCCATCCTGCTCCTACTCATAGTTACTCCCACTCCTGTCTCGTTCCCGTTTGAATTAAGCCAAACATGTTGAAAAAATTTAGTATTTTTAATTTAGGTAAAAGTGCAGTGCATTTAAAAGGCATTGCCTTTACGTTTTTTTAACTTTGTGTTGCAGCTCTCTTTTCAATTTGTCGTCTTCTTCCTTCCTCCGTGTTGTTTTGTTGTGTGTGTCGCCTGCAGCTGCTCTGAGTCGCTTTTCACTTCCGGTGGTGACAGGAAGCCAAACCACTTTTGTAGTTCCTTTGTGTTGCTAGGACGGTCGAGAGTGTTAGCTGAGAGATGACCACAAAAATGGACACATCTGTTCATCTGGTTGTTTAACACGGCTGAAAATGATCATCTATTAATGTCACTCCCACTCCTACCCGCTCCCGTTGCTTTTTTTTCCCATCCCGTCTCGATCACGGGATTAGTTAAAAAATGACTCCTATTCCGTGGGATTCCCATGGGAATCATGTGACCCACAGGAATTCCCGAAAAATGTCATCCTCTAAAGGACAAGTGCTGTTTTTCTGACATTTTGATGGCTTTCAGGTTTAATTTAAATGAAGTAAATTTAGAAAGCCTGTGCTGTAGCTCCATGCAGTGGTCAATGCAAGATGACACTCTCCTTCCTTTTAACCCTTTGTAATTGTCCCATGACTGAAAGCCACTGTGAAACAGCAGAATGTCTTTGGTTATTGAAAGAATGAGTTATGGCATCAAATCTTATCACAAGAGTTGGAAAATATTTATCAATTATTGTTTTGATTTTAATGTCAAAAATCAGTAAAGAATGCATAAATTCCCCACACAACCTGCCAGGTCTACCTGATTTAATGTTTGTCATCAGGCTGATGAGCTGCAAGCAACAATTTCAAGCAGCCCAGTTTCCTTTAGGAACCGGTGGAAGTGACAAGGCAGAGACAGCATAAATAACTACTCATACAGAGGTTATCATAGATGCTAACAGCTTCAGTTTTGTAAGGTTTGGATGACATTCCTTTATCAGACGGAAACAGAAAACATTACAAACTCCTCTCAAGAAAAGATATCTTGGCTCCACTTTTAAGATGTTTTGCTACGAGTTTAACAGTCATACATGTTCTGTCCTTTTCTTAGGACAAGTTGAAAACATAAAATACCCTCAATAACATATTCCAAATAACTAGTGTCTTCCCAGCACTGCTGACCTTTGAACCAAATAGGCTTTTATGTAGGTATCATAGTATTAATTTAAAAAATAATGTTTAAATGTCTTTAAAAAGGCTTACTATTGCCCACAAACATAAATTAAAAAAAACCTTACTACTAAAAATGCTTCATTTTTATAATGTTTATCTTTAACCTGGGCCCTTCTGTATTTTGGATTATGAATACATGTTTTAGCCTTTAGAAAATAGTTAAAGCAGTTTTATGTGAAACTATTTCATATTAAGAATAAACATTAATATCATGATTTCTCTGGCTTCACTTGCTTCTAATTACCATGCTCTGTTAGTTTTATATAATCGTACCTAAAGGCAATACATGCTAAAAAAATGACTCACTCTGCATCTGTAGAGAGGCATTTTTGGCTGTTTTGCTATTTCCTAGAAATATATTGTGCAAATTGAATCCGATGTATGCTCTAGTAGAACAAATACAACAGCACGGATACTGGAGAAGAGTTATTTTCAGATTGAGATTTGTTTAATACCTCTCAGATATTCTAAACATTGCGCATCATTTATTGGAAGGATTTTCCTGGATTTAAAAAATGATTGGACCAACAGCTGCAGCAGCACTATAGATAAACATAGACAATGACAAACAGACAGAGACACTGATGACAGTCTGAGCGTCCATCACCAGGCCTTGAGCAACGTGATAGCGTCTCACTCATAAAGTTTCCTTTGTTTCTGAGGTCGATCCGCGCAGACAGTGATGAAGTAAGAGCTGGGATAAACTGCAGTGACATCAGACAGACGTCCTTCAAACGCTTCACATACAAACACAAACAGCCTGTTCAGACAGAGAGTTTAGATCTCGTCCTCTTGTGTTTGTCCATCAGACGAGGCTCATGTCCTTCAGACTCTTATTCAGACAGTTTTCATCGGATAAGAGACAAAGAGCTACTTTGTCTTTGGACTAAAGATTATCTTCAGCCTCTAATTTACAATTTTATTTTAAATGTGTTTGGTTTAAATGTGCTGTTGGAAACGTCCTTCTTAAAAAAATTTTGCTCTTAGATTTTAAAATTAATTATATCTACTTTAAAAGACATGTGCCAAGCTTTAAGTATTGAACAGTGTTTATTTACAGAAAAAAAGCCTGTATGAAAATATAGAGCTGGAGGACATGATCTGAATATTACTTCAACCAGGAAACTGTAATGAGTAAAAAGTATTTAATCAAAAAATTTAGTCAAATAATATATGTGCAATGTCTTTGGTGTCCAAAATCCATTGTGATATCATCATACAGTCAATGTGAGACCAACAGCAGGCTAAGTTGCACTGTAAAAAGTTGTCAAATTTTACTTTAACTTACTAAACTTACTGGCAAATGGATGCCAGGAAGTTACAGTAAATATCTTTGCAGTAGCATAACTGTATCTTAATTTACCATATCATTACTGTATTTACTGTATTTTTTAGTTAGGGTACCATTACTGTCCTTCAATAAACCCCTAAATTACTGAACTCTGTTAAAAAACTGTTTTTTTATTTGCAGTATTGTTGCTGTTTTTTATTCTACAATGTTTTTAATGCATTTTGCATTACAGTAAACTTGCTTTATTTTAGTTTAAATTACTATATCTTTCATGATTGTATTGATCATTTATTAGCAAGGTATAATTATGTAAAAAAAAAACTACACTAAACATAAACCCCACACATCAAGTTGTTATCAGATAAAATGAATTTACTCACAATCAAACTCATAATTGTGAAACATTTACTCAAAGAAATCCTGCCCTCTATCTGTCAGTTTTCCTGCCCGAAATTGAGTTTTTTTAATCCATTTGTCTTCTTAGTAATAAATTGTATAGTCATTTTACAGTAGAAAACTTTATGTCAAAATGCTGGTAACTTGACAGAAATCAGTATGTTTCTCACAATCTTTTACCACTTACAGTGATTTATTGCATTGCTTTTTACAATAGGTAGTTATAGATATTGTTATAGATAATGTTAAGTTTGTGAAAATCAGTTACAGAGTGGGGACGGTGATTGGGGATCCAGTATTAGAATATGATTGGACCTCTGAGGAGCTGCCTTGGGCACTGATGATTTCACTGGAGATGCTGACGTGGCATTCAGGATAAGATGAGGAGTGGACTCCCCAAGAGCTCAACCTGGGGTGACTGGGGTGTGGAATCTGTCTAAAATTATATTGAACAGTCCATCTGGTGTGTCATGTTACCAGGCATGAGTTCACTCCATGCATCATAAACCACAAACTCACCACATTAGCACCAAACCAGCGCAATAGTCAAGGTGGCACAATTGAAGTGTATTCAAGGATGACACTTCTAAACTGAAGAAACGGACCCAGATGCAGGACTCACAGGGGTGGTAAAGGTTCAAAGACTGTATATTTACAGGTAAGGTCAGTACACATGCCTGTAAATATAAAGACATGTGACTTTTGTATGTCAAGGAAAGGCAACAGTATCCAAAAGATGAGACAAAAAGCCCAGGAAAAGGAAAAGCAGGGTCAGAACTTTGAGGGCTGGAAAGGGGAAATGAATGCTGGAAGGAGACACAAGATACTGTGCAACAGACTGGTTTAATACAAGAGGTGATGGGGAGTGAGACACAGCTGTGGAGGCAATCAGGCACAGGTATCCATGAGGGGGGGCAGGAACAACCTGAAACAGAGACAAGGGTGAGTGATCTCAGAATAAAACAGGAAGAAGACATGAAACATGCAGAAAAGTGAAAGGTGACTTAACCAAAGTGCAAGACAGGACACACTCAGAGGGTTTAAAAGCAATCATGCTCAAGTACAGAGGCACACAGTGACTAAAGACTGTCTCCCACTAGAAGTATTTTGAGTATTGATTTTCATTTCAGTAAGAATGTTACCAGGTCAGAGCTTTTATACCGCAAGCATCAGGCACACATCCCAAGTGTGTCTAAGGGCCAGCATGGTCAGGAGTAGGAGGATCTTCTGTTTTTTACTGCATGCTTTGCGTGTTTGTCTGCCAAAATGTAAAGAAGAAAGAAAAAAAAGGAGCCATATTTACCCTTTTCCAGAAGAACTGAATGCCCATATTGGTAGAATATGCCACTGACAAAAAAGGAACGATATTGTTAAATTTCTGTTCATGCTTCTCAAAGTGAAAGCCCACCTTGACATTTCTGAGGAGAAACTCACAGACATGAAGATGAGTCAGTTGCACAATGGATCAAGTTATTTGTCAGGAGTCTCACTGATGCTTTATCCAAAATGTTTACTTACTTACTCACTGATATGACACGACATGACTTTAGTCCACTGTTCCTGTTTCTAGTCTTTGTTAAATAAAGCCTTGGAAATGGAAACACACTTGTATTGTGGCTTTCACTGTGATAAAATTGATGAGGGAGAGTCGTGATAGCTAGATGCAGCCATAAGACAGCACACACACCTGGTCTGAAACCACAGAGTTGTAAGCAGGAGGTGATGCATACATCATCCATCAGGTGTCCTGTTCTCTGCAGTGACTTTAGCAGCATGCTGACCTCTACGCTCTGCTGTTAGCTGGGTTCACTGTTGGAATCACGAGGTTTACAAACATGTACTGTACTGCCTGGCACACAGAGCACTGAGGACATGTTCAGTCAGTCTGTGGTGATGTAACATCACGCTGTGGTCACCAGACACATGATGATGTGGAGAAAACAGATGAGAACATCACTGTGTGGGTTTTGTTGCTCGTGGTCTGTGTTTACCATTGTGACATTTTAGGGTAATATAGACAATTGAGTTGATTGGCTGTTGTGGAATTCACTATAGGGTCACTTTTTTGTGTTTGGATGAACAACAATATCACTTCTCAGTGTAGTGATATACTGTTTATAGAGAGAAGAGACTGTGAAGCTCCCAGCTCCTTCAATGGTCATGACATTCTTAAACATTGAGGAAACCTGGGATTTGTCCAGTATTTAAGATTTGTATTCCGTCCTCCTGTTTGAGAAACGACACAGATCTACTGACTGTACAGACGACTGAGATTTTCTTTTGTAGATTATTAAAAGCGCTGTAATGTCTCTGGCCTTATAGAATGAGATATAAGATAGCATTTTGTTGTGTCGCTGCATGTAACGCTAGGAACCTATGCACATGAGCAATCTAGGAGTGCTCAGAGAACACAAACCTCTGCAGAGGCATTTTTGTCATTGCTGAGTTGTCATCAAACAATGCAGAAAACTGCCCCGTAGCACAATAATAGAGAATCATTAAAAAACATTACCGGATTTGTGCCACTGCCAAACCTAATCACTTTTACCTGTTCCCATGCCAGAATTCACAGAAAATTCAATTTAAATCTATTGAGGACTTTTTTAATTTATTAGAAATATTAAGCACGATCCTATTTGTATTTCTTTATTTCTAAATTTCCTCTCCAAAGCGGTAGGAATCAATCTCCCTTCTTGATGATGCTTTGTAAGTCTTCTGAAATCCTTAACTCATCTGTTCCTCTCTCTTTATTTCCCTGCAGTGATCTGTAACTTCCGGGGCTCAGTGACTCAGGGTTTGGCTCTGGAGGTGGGAGAGACGGTTCAGATTCTGGAGAAATGTGAAGGTAAGAAGAATACCTGATGATTATGGTGAAGACATGAGTGGGTGGAGGTTTGATAGAACTGAGATGTCCTTGATCACATCACCAACAACACTGAGCTTCTCTGAGCTCAATGTTCTTTGTAAGCGCCCTTTCAGAGCTGGAAGTAACTTTGACGTTAAGGTTTCGTATCAATGACATCTTAATTTAGATGTAAGAATGAATCCCAGATGTATAAATATGTCTGATGGAAATTTTCAAACACTGCAGACACTGGTCCGCAGACTAAGACACATGCTTACAAAGGCTCAATTCAACTGGTCTTTTCATTTTAGGGCACTGTAATAACAGACAGAGTTTGAGCCAAAGTGATTGACAGCTCAAATTAAAAACAACAGGAACAAAACATGTAAAAAGCACCAACTAAAAGAATATAACATCACCTGTCAGGAGACAGGTCGATGAATAGTGTTCATGCTCTTACGTTTGTAAGTATCAAGGCTTGCACAAACAAATTAACGCTAAGACACCATTGTATGGCCAGTGCAAGTGTTTGGGCTTGTAACAAACGTGTCTTCTTTAATTTTTTCCTGACTCAGGTGCCATTTATACGCCATGTGCTCAGGCAGTTTAAATAGTAAATGATCATGTGCTCCTGTTTGCACATATGGGGCTGTTTGTCTGTAAATGAGGAGTTGTCAAGCTCAAATTTGGTGTTTCTCACTTGAGGACAAAGAAACAGACTGCGCTTTAAAAATCCTGTCCTGGTCGAACATTGTAAGTGTAGCCAAGAGTGTTTCTGCTATTCTGAGGACACATAAATCACATCTGCAAAATAAAAACACTCACTTTACAGAGCTGCGTCCAGTCACATGCAATGCACAGCAGCACATCCCTCCTGTTAGATGTCAGAGCATATGCTAAGTACAATTAAGTTTAAAGTTCATAGTGGGACAGAAATCTGAGAGAAGATGTGGGTTTCATGTTGCTGCTCGATGTGCTATATTGTCATGTGGATAAAAGATTTTTTCAAACACATGGCTACATTTCTAAGTTTTGTATACATACTAATATATATCACAGATTATTATGCTCACAGACAATAATACTGCCTGTATGGTGTGTTTTCCAAACACAGTAGAAAATAGAGTCAAGGATTCCTGGAGGAAAATGGGACAGTAAACTGCCTAAAGCCAGTGGGTATTTAATGTATTGATGCATTATTTGCAAAAACTGACTGACATAACACCACTCAGTTCTATGGATGGCAGAAGTATTGCTATAATACATGTTTGAGCTACAAAAGTAACAGGTAGGTTTATTAATATGGTACAAAGATATCATCAAGGGGCACCACAAGAAGACTCACAAACAGAAAATCAAACATGGACCAGACTGAAACAGCTGCTGCATAGCAATCAGAGAGCGTGTAAATTGGCTGTTTACATGGAGGTTCAAAAGAGGAAAAACAACCACTACATTGCAAGATGCTTTGATTCCTTCCAAATATTATGACCCCCCTTTTGCTTTGGATAATGAGAATATTTGTATTAATACAGTGAACACAGAAAAAATGTTTGCTGATGGAGATTTAGTGGCTTTGAATGATAGATGGTAGAAACCTCAATGGGAACTAAAGGGCATGAGATCCTCCAGATTACCTGTGGATCTATGTGTATATATTTTGAGCTTATGTTGTCAAATTCAGTGAAAAAAAAAACAAACAAAAACAAAACAAAGCAAAACAAAAAATATGTTACTTGGTAAAATTACTTCAGGATGTTTTAGGATCAGAGGATAGCAGCAGCTGATGTGCGTTAGTCTGCAGATGATGTCTGAATCTTAACAAAATGACTTTCAGACATATAAAACTGTATTAAAGCCTCCTTAGAATGCTGAACTACACAGTAAGGCTGTCAGTTTTCCTCAAAATTATACTTAAACGGTTTTAAAACATACACGCAAATTACCGAAGATGATTGGTAATTTTGCCCAATCAGTAGCAAGGCACAGAGGCTCTCTTATTCATGCGTTTGGTAAAAATGCGGCCACAAGGGGTTGAACTCTTGTTGAAGCTGAAGCTGCTGCACTCAGTTGCGTAATTTGGATGAATTGACAGCTGTTGAGCATGCAAATTTGATGTGGAGGAAGAGAGAGTAAACTGCCTTGCACATTACTGACACACAGCCCAGTCTTTGATTTTAAAGTTGCCATCAATGGTGTAGAACCCAAAATACTACCACACAGCACTCCTAGATGATTTGGAGCTGTTATTGTCCGCTCAGAGTGGAAACTCTTTGTTTACTGACGTCAAGAGAGCAGTTTATGTAGCTGATGATCAAGCTGTGCTGAGACCACCCTCTGTTGGATGGAATGGTCCACTACTCCAGGCACCCTGATGTGCTCCTACTCTGAATATTTCACATTCAAATGTCTCTTTACTCTTTGCTTATGGATATGTATCCCTGTCCTGAATGGTTGTTTGAATATATAGTGGAAGGTGACAACCCTACTACACAGCAGCAGAAACTTATGGCTGGATATGTAGGTTTAAGTTCACCACAGGGGCACATTTTTATGTAGCATAGACATTCATTAACTCATTCTGGATGGCAGCATTTTTGATGTCCAGCCAAAATGGAGCAGTGTGACATCATATGCAAATGGTCAATAGTAAACCTGCCTGGTCCTGATAGTTTAAACTGGAGACTTAAATGATTAAACTTTAAGTTTATGTGGAGCTGTCTGTCATGTACTTTAGATTTTTTCTTAAGCTTTGGGGTGCTTCAATGATAACAAAAAAATAATAATCTAAGCAAAAACATATTTCATTCAGTGTTGTGTGTGTTTTCTTTAAGAATAGTGGTGTAGTAAATAGAAAGGAATAAAGTACCATAATGCATTTGAAATTCAGATCAAACAACTACATCTAATGTGCAAATAGCAAATCACCAGCTGCCCTGTGAAGACCAAGCACTCTTGATATGTTTCATGCCATCAAGATAAGATCCTGAAAGTCCAAAAGATGAAAACAAGAAAGTTACAGGAATGGCAGAGGAGGCCCTTTCATTGTGCAATCCATACAAACCACACAAAACTTCAAGTAGCCTATGTGTTTTGGTGCACAAATGTATGCTGAGCTCATTCTCACAGGCTTATATCTTTCCAATTCACTGGCTGTTTTAAAGTTAGAGTTAATCTTAATCGAATCAGCAGCCCACAAGGTTTAGTTACTTAACAATTGGCTGTATCAACATGTTCCCTAAATGAATGCCAATGGCTCGATGGGGGAGTATGCAGATATATCAAACGTTAAGAGACAGCATTTAAAATGTTTAGATATAAAGAAACCAGTTATATCCTCTTGGAAGGACTATGTACCCTGTATATTTGCATTACACGGCACGATGTTGGAAGTAAAAATAGCAATGCCAGGATAAAATAACTTTTAAGGTTTTTTGGGGTAAGCTCTTTATGCTGTTGAAAACATACCTATACATACATTCATTCATTCATTTTCTATACCCGGCTATCCCTTTCGGGGTTGCGGGGGGCTGGAGCCTATCCCAGCTATCATCGGGCGAGAGGTGGGGTACACCCTGAACCGGTCGATCACAGGGCCACATAGAGGGACAAACAACCATTCACGCTCACACTCATACCTAAGGGCAGTTTAGAGTCACCAATTAACCTAATGAGCATGTTTTTGGTCTGTGGGAGGAAGCCGAAGTGCACGGAGAGAAAGGCCCTTCCAACCCAGGAATGGAACCAGGAACCTTCTTGCTGTGAGGCACGTGCTCTACTAGCTGCGCCACCGTGCCGCCCTATATACATTTATGTTTTTTTATATCAGTAACAGAACATTTACTGGGGTTTTCAGTTGATGTGAAATATCTTTTGTAGAATAAGTTTAACCAAAGAGTTTAAATTCACTTCCTAAGATTTTGCTTTTGTTGTGCAATTCTACATTTCAGCTTTAGCATGCTTCAGGGTTGTTTATTTTGAGTCTAAACTCTCCTTAAATGATCCCTCTCTTCCATCCTGATCTGTGTGGAGCATTGCTTTGCCTGCCTTAATGCCAAAATATCCCCTCGAGGACGGGGACTTGATTACTTTAATGACAGTGATGGTGAGACTGCTACAGAAATTCAATCCCACCACTCCGATTTCAAAATAAAGATTACACTCATAACACTTGAGAATGCATTAGACCTCGATTAAGGGTGACACAGCAATTTAAAGTCAGAGATTCTGACTCTACAGTGTTATTGAAGGGCTCAGATAAAAACAGATGCTATTTATTTGGAGATGCTTTTCAGCCAGAGCAAATCTTAGCAGAACCCTCTGCTGTTTTGTGAATGTCCAAGTTCATTTACATATCAAAAACGAGGCTATGAGGGGAAAACGAGATGTATTGGATGGTTTGGTTTCAACAGGGTGTCAATTTATTATAGAAAAGTAATGGGAGGAGATAAACTACTTCTACTTCTGAAAGTAGTGCTTGTGCATGCTTGTCTTTTTGCTGGATTACACCGCTGTAGTTTTTGAGGTCTCCAAAACAAAATACTAATTAACAATACTTCCTTCAAAACTTCTCCTAGGCCCTTTCAAGAGTAAAAAAAGATAATTGTGAGGACAATTTGAGCCAAGGCTGATTCTAATGATGAGACTCTAAAAGTAGACAAGCAGTTAATTTTAGTTCATCAACAGAAATGACAACCAGGAGGTGGTGGTTTTATTGCATTTATTTTGTAGGTGGTTACAGCAATAAATGTGGATTTTTCAAATTAGTTCTTCCCACACATGATGCAAAATAAACATGCCAAGATTTGGCTGAGCAAATATATCAGATATTTGCTGCAGGACTTCTTCTTTGTATCATTATTACAGCTTGTGTTAAGTCTTGTGTTTGAATCAGAATGGAAGAAACCTCCCAAAAACAGGAGGCAGAGAAAGAGTATAAGTAGGTTAAGTACTTCTGTTGAATTTTGTACATACTCCTGTTCAACTACACCTACTAACTGAGGAAGAATTTTGTGTGTTTATGTGTATACCAGGGAACATACTGGGAAATGTTGCAGAACAGCAGTGCCACTATGAAATGTTACTGGCTACCATTACCCCAACATTTAGGTACAATAAAGGGATATATGGGGTTGTTTGAAGTATATGGTATTGTTATCAGAATTTCTTTATTTTATTATGTTTATTCTTCATTTGTAGGATACATTGCTGGAAACATGGGACAAGGACGAATAGAGACAAAAAACAAACAAACAAATAAACAAACACTAAAAAACAAGACATACTATGGTTTTATATATATATATATTAGGGGTGTAACGAAATGGTCAACTCACGAAACGATACAAAATACGAAACAGGGCTCACGATACGAAATACTCACGATACGAAATAAAGATTAAGGAAAATCCCCAACAGTAG
Organism: Scarus forsteni; assembly: GCA_036419115.1. Lineage (NCBI taxonomy): Eukaryota > Metazoa > Chordata > Actinopteri > Labriformes > Labridae > Scarus > Scarus forsteni. The sequence continues at coordinate 9,582,564 of JAZDUH010000152.1, forward strand.
GAAGTTGTGCAAAAATCTCATTTTCTTTATTTTCTTCCGAATGCAAAAAAATAATAATACAATACAAAAAAATATTGCTGCATCAAAATGCTCTTTGAAAAATAACAAAATTGTAGTTTTTTTCCCCTTATTTAGACTACAGTGCAAATGCAAACATAAAATCTCAATAAAAAGTGCTTTGTTGTTGTAACAATCAGGATAAGTACATTCTTGGATAAAAAGGAAAACAAATAGCAGTCCTCAGAGCTGCAGGTTAGACCTATAAATGTCTGAACTGTGAACTATGATATTTAGCCTATAACAGTGCATATACTTTTGATCTTCAAGTATGATCAAATTCTGTCAACTCAACAGTAGATGCAAAAATCAAATATTGTTTTTTATGCAGACTTACACAAACATAGTGGAGCAGTTCTGCGGTTTATGTGTTCAATGTGGATTTTAATGTTTCCTATGAATTCGACGGTCACTGAATGGACCAGGAAGGCGGGGCGAGCAGGTCAGAGTTCAGAAGGGGAGAGATAGTGTGTGTGTGTTAGCGAGAAGGGAGAGAGCCGTTAGCAGGAGGTGTAGAGATTACTACTCACTGTTTTGTTCCTGAATTAAGATTGTAGTTGGCGTGGTCACAACCCACAGTGACTGTTAAATAAAAGCAGATATTCGCAAGCCGGAGTCGCCTTTATTTTTATGTCCAACGGACGTCACAATACAGCCGCTGCCTGTCTTCAGTAGTTGGTAGTTGTTCTCGCCGCAGTATACGGCGAACTGTAGCGGCATATTTTGCACAGGGTTGTTGTTTTGTCAGCAATCTTTTCACCGTTCTCTCGTCTTTTACATGAGAAGCAAAAATAGGTCCACACAACCGATTTATTTGATGAAGGAGCGTCAACTAATTCCCCCACTTTGTCCTCCTCCATATTGCAAAAGGCGTTTTGCTAGGGGAGGCGAGAAGGGTTTATTTCGTCCTTTTATTTCGAGCGTCTTTAAATTTTATTTTGTCATTTTTTATTTCGAGAAATTTCGTGGCACGAAATTTCGTTTCACCCCTAATATATATATGTATGTATATATAAATATATATATGTATATATGTATATATATATATATATATATATATATATATATATATATATATATGTGTGTGTGTGTGTGTGTGTGTGTGTGTGTGTGTACATATATATAATATAATGTTATTTAATAATAATGTTAATATATGATATTTAATATTGTATTTAATCTTTTTAATTTTTTTCCCCAGTCTCTTTGCACAAAAATGTGTTTTTTTTCCAATCTTACATCCAAACTGCAATGTTTTTTCACTGAATGAAATAAAGTGGTTGATCTTTCTGAGATCAGGGTCATGATGACTCTTAAGACGGTGACCGTTTATCAGTGTAGAGTTGTGAGAGTCATCCCTTTAGAATATGTTTTATCCAAAAAGTGAAAATATCAACATTTCCTTCCAACTCCCTAATGAAAAAAGCTTTTATCCATTTTCAGCAAAAGAACATAGTCATCCCCAGAATTTACCTTGTTTGACAAATCTGTCATCACATCAGTGATCATCAGCCGGTGGCCTTGAGGCCACATTAGGCCCTCCACAGCCTCTTAACTGGCTGTTAAATTAACTGTTAACACATTTCAGAGGAGTTATCAGTCAGATATAGCATCTGGTGGTGTCCCTTGCCACTAGATGCTACATCATTCTTACATAGCATATTGTGACCATGTATAGATTGGTACTTTATTATTCTGTACCTTCATACTGTCCTGTAATTCTGCTTCATGTTTCTCTTAGATGCATAAGATTGATGCTTTTTTAAAACACCCCGAGAGAGATCATGGCCTCTTCACCTTTTCAACCCCGACCTATTTTCATTCCTGATATTTTCTATATGTGTGGCCTGTGTAGTTGGTTTTACTTTGCCTGTTTCCCCTGTCTTACTCGATCTCCTCATGTGTTTCATTCCCCTGTGTGTTTATAAAGGTTTGGTTTTTCAATTAAGTCTTCACCCCAGTCTCTGTGTTAGGCTGTTAGTTTGCTGTGTTTCTCTGTGCTAGTTAGCCATGTTAGATTGGTATGTGCGTGTTTTGCCTGTTAATGCAGCCTGCATCTTTCTGATGAGAGTAAGGCCAATACAGTTTTTGCAATAATTTATGTAAGTTTTCCTCCAACACTGCAAGACTGTATTGTAGGGCTCCCCCACCTGTCAAATCCCACTTTAACCACTGGATAAAACCACTGGTGATAAAGACTAAACTACATGGAATGTACAGCTGAAATTATGAGGAAATCCTCTTCTTATAACTATTAACTTTATCTTAATACCATGTAGTTCTGACTGGATAAGGAGGGTAGTAATATATAATTCTATAAATTCCATGAAACTTGGAAACCATTTCATGGAAACATCTCCTTCATTAAATTGTCATCACCTAACTTATCACCCTATCTTGTATTTAGAGGATCACCGCCAATGTCAAATCACTTTCTTCTTGTGCCATGACCAGAATCCCCAGAAAATGTAATTGAATTCTGTTCTCGACATTTTTAATCATCCTGTTAACAATCAAACAAACAAATGCCAGAAAAAAAACATGACCTCCTTGGTGGAGGTAAAAAGACTCCTGTTTATGTACTTTTCAGAGGCACGGGGTGGGTAGTGATGCATGGTGCCTTATAAAAACTGTCACTTTGACCAGACTGTGATTTTTCTACTTGCTGAATTTTAATGGAGATGAGATGGTCTTTTCAACCTCTTTTCTGAGCCTACAGGTGAATGTTGGGTGGTAGAGGGTCGACAAGAGCACAGTACTAATGCAGTCAATTCTGTCAGGTTGAAGGAGAGAACTTTAGGTAGGAATGCTGAAGCTGAAACAGCTTTCTAACTACTTGGATGTTAGCCAGGTGGATGATGACGCATGTCAGGTGGTACTCACTTAACTAAGCCACGCATCAGTATGTGTTTTATCAGAAGGTCTTTTTCTTTTTTATGCTTTTACATACTGTTTCTACAATTTAAGGATGTAACATTACTCATACCATGCCAGTGTAATGTCAGTGTTTTGTGATCTTAGCGACAGATTGCGATGACTCAGCTGCACTTACGCTTAGACAGAATGACTGTTGCATCTTCTAATAAAACACCTGTCTGAGTAAAATCAGTGCTATTACCCTTTCACAGCCCAGCGTTAAAGTTAAGCTCTGCAGAGGCCTGAAGTGTCATCGAAGACTTATTATATTATGTGAAAGGAACCTGTTTCTGCAAAATAATACTGTGTTCATAATGAGTTCAGTCTTAAGCTGTGTTTAAGTGCCTCCTTCAGTTCTGCCCTTCACTCAGAAATAATTTACAGCCATGATAATTGTGAATTATTTGACAACAGTGCAAAATGACTATTCTCATAACCTCTTGGTGAGTCATTCAGGAGCCGAAGGGGGAATGATTAATCATCAGGAAAAGATGCAGTGCCAGGGAACAAATTAAAGATAACTTATCCCTTTTACTATTGAAAGAGAAACTCAAAAAGTGACACAATTTTTCAACTTTAAAAAAACCCAAAAAGACCAAAAAAGCCAAACTTAGTGACCGCAAAGTGTCAGGGAGAAGTCAGTTGATCACTGCTTTTCTATCTATCTATCTATCTATCTATCTATCTATCTATCTATCTATCTATCTATCTATCTATCTATCTATCTATCTATCTATCTATAAATGCTATTCCTTAGCTCCGTGGTCGGGTCGGACAGGGCTGGACTGGCCTGGATACTCAACTTCGGGAACAAGACAATTAAAACTAGAGCAAATTTATATTATTCAGACACGTCTTAGAGCACCGGGCTACACAACAACAATTTTAAGTTTTCCAAAAATTGCTTGTTGTGTCACATCAAAAACTACAGCTACGTTACTAGAAAGAGATATATTACCTCGTCGCTTTGTATCCTGTAAGTTGTTGAAAAAAGAAGTTGTTAAGCAATGCAGAGTTCTGAGGAAGGTTCGAGCTGCATTTATTAGCATCACAACACACACAAACACACGCTTTGGCTTGGGTCACATCTTTTGGTGCATTCCAGTTGTAGTCAGAAGTAGGAATTTCCGAGTTCCGAGTAGGAAACTGCAACTGGAACGTCCCCCGAGGTCGGAATTTCCTACTGGGAACTCGGTGAAACCTCTCCACCTCCGAGTTGACAATCGAAGATGGATGCCCCCAGTGTGAACAGTTATTTAGCTCCTGTAATAATCAATTTATTTGCACTTCTGACTGGGGTGTGTCGCTCTAGATCACCCGTATACATAGTATTGTTAGACTTATATTTACAAAAATGCTGCCATAGTGATAATGACATTCTTCATGTGATATTTGTGAACAACAACGCAGGGCGTGCTAACAACAGCTAACAATAGCCTGGTAGATCGGCACGCCGATAAGTCGGAGATGATGTCACTCCCAGTTCCGAGGTTACTGGAACGCAGCATTACGACAGTCGCCACGCGAGCTCATGGGTAGCCGGTAATAGTTTTTCCTCATAGCACCTTTAACAAACTCAGAATTGCTCGGTATAACAAAAAGTGGCACATTTGACACATTGCGTTCATTTAAAAGCCACACAGTAAAACCTGCTGTTATGTCTGTCTTGACTTTCTCGTTTACCCATACAAATCATATCTACATCCTTCAGGCCTTACAGCCTTGCCTTTAATTTCTTATCAAAACATAAATATGAATAAATGTCCTGAACGCAGCCCTCACACAGAGATGTAGACTCCTGATTTCCATTTAGATGAGAGAGCAGGAAGTAAACACAGCCATCTTAACAAGGGTGATGAATGAGTCCTGATTGGTTATTAATTAAGCGGCCAATTAAACCTCCATTTCCATATTCATATCAGATTATGCAGAGAAATGGGTCTCGTGGTTTTTGCAGGAAGATAAGATGAAAGTTATGAAAATGAAGCATCAGCACTGATGCAGTGTTAGTTTTTGGTTTCACAGGAGCGGCTCTCTAAATTTTCAATTAGGAGCAGTTAATGTCTGATTTTCAGGGGAGTTTAATGTGTCGTGAAAGGAACCATTACTTTGAATTTTTTTCGCTGTTTATGTAAAGCAAGGAATACAAACTGAAACATATTTATCGGGAGGCAGAATGTGCTCTAGAAATAATGCAAGTTCAGTGCAACAAAGGTGGTTTATGTTAGTAAAACATGCTCAGCTGAAAGCAAAAGGGAGCAAGGTCAAGGTCATGGAGTCTGAGGTGTCTTTCACACATAACATTTGGCAGACTTGGTCAGCTGGTTTTCTTTTACACCACTTGCCAACAGTTGAAGTTGGAACTGTGTTCTTAGTTCCTTTCATTGGCCCTTTGTTGCTGCTGTAGTATTCGGTCAAATTCAAGACGCAATTTACTGCTGTTTGGTTCGAATGCCTTATTGGCTTTTGTCTGTATCACATTGCTTTCACACCCAATTTGAACTGAACTCTGGCTCAATTAGAGGCAAACTGAAAGCCCTTGTTTTCAGCCAGACCAGAGTTCAGTCCTTTGGTCCACACTAGAGTTTACAAAAGCTTTTAAACCACCCTTAATTAGGGATGGGTGCCTTTCACATTTGAACCAATACCGTACTGATGCCCGGTACCTGGGAATCGGTATCGGTACTCAACGGTCCCAATTTTTCGGTACTTTTGCGTGCGTTTATGGGGTAATAAATATTTATTTTTTTAATATTAAGATCTCACATTTTTTCAATGTAAATTTATTTCTCAATATATAAAATTTGACAAATATATAAAACAACATTCAGCTGTTTGTATTGTAACATTGTAGTTGTTCCAAAAATTTCTTCAACATGAAAACCAGTAACTAAAATGAACCACAACTTAATAAATTAACTGCAGCCCTCACTTTAACTTTAGGGCAGGTTAACAATGGGTCAGACAGAGCTGTAAATAAAAAAAGCATTTACATTAATGTTACAAAGTACGAGGAACCGACCTGATAATGATAACTGATGCACATTAAAATGCCAAGCTAATACCATCTTAAACACAAGGCTTGTTTACCTGGACCAGGTATCCTCCTTGTCGTATTTGCTGCCATCACCAAATGTTAAAGCCATTTCTTTTCCTGTGTTTCTGGCTGCAGATGACTAGTTGCCAATGCTAACAGTGCCGAATGAATCCTTTTTTTTTTTTTTTATGTATTTTTTGGGCATTTTATGCCTTTAATGATAGTAGAGAGACAGTGGATAGGCTTGTGAAAGGGGGAGAGAGAGTAGGGGAAGACACTCTGCAAACTGGTCGCAGGCGGGATTCGAACCTGGACCGGCAGAAGTATGTACATGGGGTGCTAACCACTCCGCCAAACCAACACCCCCCGAATGAATCCTTTGTGGTTGTAGAGCCCGCGACTGCTGACGTCATTATGCTATTGCTGTGCTGCGTTCAAGTACGGTATGGAAATTCACCTACTCTACCCAATAGTATGCCTGCTTCTTCCACTCCCTCACAGTCACAAGGATGCGTTAAGGTACCTAAACATGGCCCCGTTTGATTTTACGTGAATCGGTACTCGGTAGTACCTACAGAATTCGGTCGGTACCTCTTAAAGTACCGAATTCGGTACCCATCCCTACCCTTACTAGACTGAAATTTCCCAAAATAAGAAACAGTATTTGTTTGGTCAGGCCACTCAAAGCCATCTTTTCCTGTAATGAATGCTTTAAGGGGTCTTCCTCAAACTTAGACCCAATGTCCACTTTTACTAATGGATGACCTGACAAGATTTTCACAGTCATGGTTAAAAATCAAGGTTGTGACGTTCAGTAACTATCTTGCACTCAGATAAACTCATTAATACAAATTACTTTAAAGGGTTTTATTCAAAGTATGTATGTGTCCAACATGACACAAGAATGAACGGACTAGATTTTGCAGATCATACGTCAAAGGCCAAGGTCATGGAGTTTTCTGATCTTCATTTTCTTGTTAATGCTGCATTAGGGATATTGGTCAAACTTTGCATGTTTGTCTTCTAGTTCTGAAAACAACCTGATACAGACAGTAGGCAGAATGACTTGCAGCCTGTGGCTCTGTGCTTCACAACTATCACTGCTGGTCAGAGAGCTATTGTAAGCAACATCATGAGAACATGTGACCCTTAAGAGCAAGATACGCTGGCTTATTGTTGTGGACTTTGCTGAAAACAACAAACTTGATTACTCAACCATCAGTGAGCCCTCTGCCTCCCTTATGTTTTGGAATGTTTTTTTGTCCTGTAAATATTTGCATTTTTCTTTTTATTGGTCGTATTTCTGGGTATGCTGCAATATACTGTTAATGGAAACATTTAAAGCTGTTGTTGCACTTCTTTCTTTGAATGGGCCTGTACTCGGAAGATATTTCCAAATCTTTCCTTGAGATAGCAGTCTTGTTCTTTTGCAGCAGATGGATTTTATTTTTCTTTTGTTACATTGAGAGGCTGCCTATTTCAGCCAAAACTGAATTATTATTCTTGCAGTAAACACAGGTTAAGTCCAGGAAAGTCAAAGTCATAATGGTCTGATATAAATAAATGTCTTTTTTTCATTCAGTCACTGACAGGCAGCCATCACAAGGCCTTATATTCCCTGGAGCTGCAGCCATAGTTGTTTTTATTTTTGCTTGATTTGATACAAATGTTGTCCCCACAGTCAGTGAAAAGACATCTTCTCAGTTTGCTTTTACATTTTTAGTCTGTTGATATGTGTCATATTCAGCTGTCAAGGTTTCACTGAGGCTATATCAACCAAAATGACAGTTTGTCAGAAGCTTTTGGTAAATGTTTGTCCATGTGGAATGATCTGATGTGCTTACTGCGACCTTAAGGGGATCAAAGAAACAAAAATATCCATAGAAATATATTTAGGCTAACGGAGAAGAAACAGTAAGTACTTGTAATATTTTAGTTATTGCTGATTTTTTCACGAAAAACATCCGTAATGTGTTTGATCATATAAACAGCGTGCTTCACATAGGAAATCAAATTGTTTCACAAGAACTTTAGCTTAAACATCTAAAATGCATTTCCTTGTGGCCAAAAGAGGTACAACTTTTATGGTTTTTAGTGTAAATAATCTTTTCAATAAGAATAAGACCTGACATTACACACAAATGACTGGGAAGTGCCAAAAAATGTGCCAAGATTCCCTGAAACTTTAACCTGGTTTGCCAATACGCAGAATGACAATTTTTTTATATGTCAGCCCTCGTACGTCTCACACTTAGGACCAAGTTCTGTGAGATTGTGAAAGTCAAAGGAGGACAACAGTCCAAGAAGACCTGTTTCTCACTCTTGGTCCACTGAGAAACTGGAGGCGTTCTTCTTGGAGAGGAGGGGATTTTGGGCACATTTGTTCTGGACACTACTGACTTGTTTAACTGTGTTGCTCATTCCGCAAAATGCAGGATCCCTTTAAGTTTTACCTTGTTGTAAAGGTGACTAATTAGGCTCTCTAATAATGCTACTAAATCACTAACTCCGACAATATGCTACTTTGTAGCTACTTATGTTGTATGGTATGTTGGGGTCAGTTCAAGTCCTGATTGAATTATGCTTGGAAGTTGGTATGGACGTTGGGGAGATGCAAGCTGACTACCTCAGGCACTTTTGCCACTTATGGCAGTTGGTAACTAAACTGAAGAGGGTGGCGTCCCATACAACTAGAGCCTTGGGGTATAGGGTTTGCAACCCTTACATGTTAACATCTTCAAAAAGAAGTAGGGCGAACGTCACTTTGGTGACTCTAGATAACCTCGAGCCGATCGCTGGCCCCTGTGGCGGCGACGTCTCATTCGAATGTCTGCCCTATCAACTTTGGTTGTTTCCCAAACCTGACCTACCTAAATGCTCATGCACAGGTTAATGTACTTGCTACAGTGCACTTTGGTGAGATGTATAGATACTAGGGATGTGAACGTGTAGAACTTTTACGAACCTCGTAAACAAGCTACTAATCGACGTGTACACGGTTACACGTCAGAGATTAATGATCTGTTTCAAACGCAGTTGCGCTATATAACCACTAGAGGGTTCGGTCTCCTTTAGAATACCCCCTTATTCCATTAAATCAAAGACATTACAGTTATCAGACAAAAACTTTATTCAGCAAACAGAACTTAATTAGTCGGCAAACCGTCTCACCATTTTAAGGCTTAGGCCTACTTTTGACAGAAAGTAAAACAAGCTAAAAATAAAACCATTTATAATTATGACAGACAATAAAATGTACAAGTGAAAGCTGTAAAAAGGTTTCACCTTCTTTTTAATTCATTGTTTTAACTTTTGCTCGCTATTGTACAATATTTTTAAAACGTAAAGTGCAAACTGCATCCCTCTTTCACAACGGGAGGATTTGTGATTAGGTCGAGAAAAGCAGACAGAGCACCAACGAACAATATAATGTACAACAACACGCATTAATACAGTCAAAAATAACCAGCCAGTAACAGTTGTTGTTTTTAGCTGCATGACATTTGCGTAAGGAGAAGATTATCAGCGCTGCGCTCAAACATAATAGCAGCAGCAGCAGTCTCTTTCTCAGACTTGTTCGGGTGTTTCCATCGCAGGTGGTTTCACATGCATCCCGTGCTGCTGTTATAAGCCAGTTTTGCCTGACATAGCCTACACTGCCACACAGTGCTCCGCTTGATGTTGGCTGCCTCCGCGTCTCCGAGGCAACTTGGAGTGATGCGTCAGTGGCTGCGGCTGCAGATCTTTTACAAAAGTATATTAATGTGACATTGCGCCCGTTCATCTATTATATATGCAGATAACTGCACTAGTGGGAACATTTAAGTGTAAAGTTGGTTAATATTATCTAAAGCTTTTAGGCAACATTGTCACCACTAAAAATAATATATAAATTAGTAAGAAATGAACGAGGAGGAGGAGGAGGAAAAAAACTGACGTGTAAACGGCTATTGATTTTTCTAAACGGTTATGATTTGGAATCAGTGTATCCGTTTACACGTTTGGATGTTGACACCCCAAATAGAAACCTTGTGTAGTAGCATCAGTATTTCTTGAATCGATGACTTGTTAACTTAACTTTTCTGTCAAAATATTTGTGCAACTTTCAGACCCTGATCATAAATACTCTGAGGTGTCAAAATGTCAAGCATTTATATTTGGCAGATTGTCTTTGTTAGATGAATTTCAGCTGTCTGTTCTCTCATAAAAAGGATAATCTTGAAAAGTTAAGAAAAGTTAACACCAAAGTGTCCTTGGATACTCTGTCGAACTGCTGACTCATTGCAGTTTTTCTCTCTTCACTGAATATTTGTTCGTCTGAGTCACTTGTTTTTGTGTTTTTCTTTTAGGATGGTACCGAGGATTTTCAACCAGGAAACCAAATGTCAAGGTAAGACACTTCAACAGCTTCTGTTCTTCCTCCCTCCGAGTGTTTAACTAGTTAGACTTCACAAGTCTCAATACTTTATTTTATTGATCCTTTCCTTCTTTTTCAATCTTCATGTCTGATTCTCTATCCCTCCGTCTCTGTTGAGATAGCATCGATGAATGACTTACCCATGTCCCTGACTGCCTCCTCTAAGCTGAAGGATGCTTATGTAAATAGACTGCAGATGTTTCTTCCTGGTGTCTTTTTTAATCTGTTTTTGGACAAATTTAAACTTCACACTGTAGGAAGAGGGCAGCCACTTGTTCTGTGTAAAGACTTATATGATGCAAAATAAACAGTAACAATCTGATTTCCTCTTCAAGCAAGAAATGTACCTTTCCACTATAAAATAATGGTTTTAATGTCAGTCTAATAGCAGGAAGACTCAACAGAGAAAATGGCAACCAATCCTTTCCCTTAAAGCACCCATTTTGCCTTAATATAGCACTATGGAAGTAAACAACTGTCATCTCAGAAGTGTGTACTGCTTAAGGCAGGCGAGAAGTTCTGCTAATTCTGAAATAAGAGAAAATTGTAACTAAATGGAAGGCAGACGAATTAGGCCCGAAACAAAGAAAGCAAGAGATTGACCAAGTAAGAGGCCAATTCAGAGTAAATTCTAATGATAATTTTTTTTTTTTATCTATAAGTGATTCTACCATTTCAACTTACATGCAATAAATTCGTATTTCCAAAGTGCACTTTTAGCCAGCACTGTACTGTAGACATCATGGTTACAACTAGTTTTCAGTAATAGGTATGCAGTTGATGTAAGAAAATACACATTTTCACATGCAAAAATAGGCCTGCCATGATAATCTACTAGCCGTATGATAAATAAAAATGTCCTCGGTAAGTTTGCCAGCCTCGATAAATAGACATGTCCATGCATGTATGTTTTCTTCCTGTCATTCTACCAAACAGGCTGAATGAGAAGATGGCTCTCTCCATCCATCTTTCTCAATGCCTGGGCGCGTTGGTTCTCTAGCTGGGATGAGCCGGGTTAGGTTTAGTGATCCATCTGTCATTTATTCAATCTTTGTTCGGGGAGGCACACACAGGGCTGCAAGGGAACATCGCGAGGAGTAACAAGGAAACAAACACTAATATAAATGAAGGCACAAAAGCGATGGTTCCTAAGCCGACTGCCACAGCCCCAGTGTGGGAATATTTAAGGTTTTAAAGAGAATGAACAAGTTGTTAGCCCATGAACACCATCGAGCTGACATGTCGTATTTGTTTGAAAGTAGTGGCGACAAAGAAGGGGAGGTTCAGCGAAGCCTTCAGCGCTTGGTCTGCAAAGTAAATACAAATAAAGCAGCACAAAATGGTGCACACTCAAAGACAGTGTTGTTCACCACATTGCAAAAGAAATACAACCCTTCAATACGGTTGAAAAGCAAGCAATGTTACAAACATTTGACAGACAGTGTGAATTGACTGGGGAAACTTACATGTCACAAACAGTCCCTGAACTGTCTAAACTCCAATTGTTTACTGTTTTTATTGTTGTTGTGTGTTTTTATTTGAGTTTTTTTTATACAGAGACAGGGTCTATTTTTGATTGTTTTTGATTATTATAAGTAGTTTTTTTTCATTCAGTTTTCCCCAAAAGAGAGCCCATTTCATTTTCATTGTTTTTTTTTTTCTCTTTTTGTTTATTTAATTTATTTAAGCTCTTGACCTTCCAATCACAGCTAAATACTCTTAAGAAATTAAAGTTCATTGCATTTAATATTGTATACTCACTTTATTACGACATATAATTACATTAGTGAAAAAATGATGTTTTAAGATAATATAGACAACAATATCGTTTATTAGCAGAAATGTTTGGACAATTATTGTCCAGCAAACTTTGCTATTGTGACAGGCCTATGCAAAAATATTATTACTGACCTGTCAGTCAACATGGCTAACTTCACCAGCAGTAACATACACCCACCATTTGCAATATGAGGAAGCTTTGTTCCTCTAATCTGTGGTAGGAGTAGGAGTGAAGGAAGTTCACAGTCTACCAAACCTGAAGTCAGAAGTACTGCCATCGAGCCTTGTGGCCTGCTTTTGTCAAACAGCTAGTGCAGTAACATTCATCAGGTTTTACTGGGGAAACAAACTCCAAACACATCCGAAAGAACATCAAATTAAACATTACATTTTGTACCTTTTGGCCTCGACTTTTGATACGGAACAACAGACTCAAAACATTGTGGTGTCTGCAGAAGGAATCTGTTTTAAAAAGCACGCCATGAAAAGTACATCCTGACTTTTTCCAATTACAAGGCTTTCCGAGGCACCATGTACTGCCGTGTCCCAGCTGCCCTCAGATATCTCCCCCAGGGACAAAGCTTGTGCAAGTTCCTGTAGTGGCACTCATTTTCACTAGTGCCATGTGCCTCTACAACCCCACTTCAAAAAACCTGAACTAACCCTGTAACAGCTGTATTGGCTGTATTTTCTTAAATAAAAACTTCAGATCAGTAATTTATAAGCTTTACAATGAGGCATTCAAGGGAACACTTTGTTTTTAGTTGATGACTATATGACACCTTCTTAAAGCCTCCAGATAACATAATCACTCCGTGAATTACAACACAGAGACAGTTTCAACTGTGCACTGAAGAAAGTGTGGAGAAAGGCCCCATACTTGGGCCAAATAATTGATTCTGAGACACCTATATACGTAGTCATTACTAACCCAACGTTTAAGTTCTACTCATTTTTCATATTTGCCAGGGTTCTGAGTTGTATTTACTTCTATGTGAGCATCTGTATTTGTCTGTCTGTTTGTTTGTTTGTTTGTTTGTTTATCTTCTCTTACATACCCCTGTTGGCTATTTTTTGAATTACACATGGTTTGGTCGAGTGCTTGCCCAATGGCCTAAATCAGCTGTCTGATTCAGATTCCCTGTTGCCACCAACCACATTGACAGTACAAAAATAAGAGGCTCATACTATTTAAACAAACTTGTTGCTTTCGTAAGTAACTCAGAGGTTTTATCTAAAAAATATAAAACCTTTGCTTGAATTAATTGAACATTTTTCTGCTTTCTCTTGGTGGCCCACTACTCGACTCTGGACCCCAGAAAGCTATACCCTTTTTCCCTATCATGGGCGTCCTTGTTATCCAGTGGTATTCTCCTGTCCAAAGTGTCTCATCTATGAAGTGCTTATGACGACAGTGGAAGCAAATGTGGGGACAAACAGAAAAGATCTCGTGCCCATGACTCACGCTAACACTCTTTATACATGTAGCTCTCTCTTTTTCCAAAAGAACCATGTCTGAATGAGCTAACAGTCTTTTTGGTTTTAGTCTTAAAAAGGTCTTTTCATCTCATTCCTTTGTCCTCAAGGCTCAAGCCTTTTTAATTCTTCTTCTCCTTATCTTGCTCTTTCGGTCTGTAAGAGGCTTTACAGTCTAGATTAACTCTTTCCAGACAGCATTGTGTTCTTCTGCGTGTTTCTGCTGGCTTTTCCCTTTTTTAGATAGAAAAGGTGTTAAAATGAGATAAATGATCTGGTTTATGGTTTATGTACACAAAGGGCAGCAAATAAGATTAGCAATGATTTAAAAAGCACCATTTCTGCCTTTTGTGTAGCTCAGGCGATACTTAAAGTAACTTTTATTCTGATTGATCAATATATCATTTGCATTCAATTCCAAAAGTGATGCCTGTAACAGGGCTGTACCTCAGACAGCATCAGTATGACACTATTTCAGCTGATTCTCTTTGAGTTACAGTCTGATGTCATACTCAGCGTGTCTATAAAGAGCTGCTCTTATCTCAGATCCTGCAGGTACAAACAGGGTGAAGGTCAACTGTGGAAAAAAGAGCTGGCTCGGGAATGAAAATGTGATCTTGTTGAGAGCTTCCAAGGTGGCCCCTCCAGAGAAAAAGCTGACTTATAGCGGACTCAGAGAACAGCTCGGCTGTGGGCGGCACACTGCCACTCATTCTGTAGGTTACATCAAGGGCAATGGGATGCAGCACAGCAGGGATAATAGAGACGAGGAAGTTACTGTGCAGGTTTCCTCATGCAAATCAAACAGCAGAGATCACGAGAGCTCAGCTGGAGAGAGAAAGCAAGAGAGAGAGAGCAAGAGAGAGCAAGTGTGTTTTCCATCTGCCGGTTGTTATGCACATACTGAGTTTGTGCATATAAAACACTGCAGAGAAGAAAAAAACTCAGAACTGTTGCCAAAGGATTTATGCAAGTAGGAGACTGAACATTTTGTTAATCAATTAAAAAACGTATTTTTGAAAGGGAACAAATAATAAAAATGAGCAAAGATGCACAGGACTGCTGCTTAAACTCTTACAAGAGCACAAATACATTATGATGCCGGATACTGGATGTTGCAGATCAGCTTGTATTTCAAAGGCATTTTCATAAATACAGATATTGATATTTAGATTTTCTGTCAATTGCACAGAGACATTCTTAACCAAAACTGACCAGTTCTTTTCATGGTTATCGTTCATGTGTGTTAGTTAGAGACAAACATGAAGTTTGAAAGACGTTTTCTTATTTGATTAAAGATAGTTCTGATTTATATTTGATTCTGATGGATGATGAGGTAAACCATTATAGTCCAATTGTTTTTTAATCACATTTTCTTCCATACAAAATGAAAGTTAGACCTCCTTTTTGGCCCTTGTAGAAAGTGGCAACTGTCTATTAGTCTTTAAAACTGATCAAATATGCCGATTTCTACCTTTTTCTACCAATCAGGAAAAGCCAAAGGTCAGCAAAAGACAAAAAGTTGAATTGAATTACAGTTTAAGTAATGATAAGTGGTTCTGTGAAACATTTGAGACAGGAATTGTCAGATGTTTGCAAAAACTAATGGTATATTTCTACCAAAAATATTTATTTACATCCAGGCCTGTCATGATAACAAATTTTGCTGGACAATAATAGTCCAAAAATGATTGCTGATAAACGATATTATTGTCAATATTAATTTGAAACATCATTTTTTCATTAACATAATTATAATATATGTCATAATAAAGTGAGTACACTGTTTTAAAAGCATAAAACTTTAATTTCTTAAGAGTATTTAACTGTAATTGGAAGGTCAAGAGATTTTAAATAAAATAAATGAAACAAACAATATAATAAATTCAACAAACAAAAAAAGAAAAAAAAAACAATGAAAATGAAATGGACTATCTTTTGGGGAAAATTGCATGTAAATAAAAATCATTACGTCAAAAAAAAAAAAAAAAAGACCCTGTCTCTGTAAAGAAAAAAACTCTAATAAAAACACAACAATAAAAAGTAATAAATAAAATGAAGTTTATACAGTTCCTGAATTGTTTGTGACATGTACTTTCTTCCAGTCAATTCGTACAATCTGTCAAGTGTTTGTAACATTTTCCGAACTGCAGGCTTTTTGCATATTAAAGGCCTGAATTTATTTTGCAATGTAGTGAACGACACTGTCTGTGAGCGCACACCATTTCGCTCTGATTAATTACCTCCGCCAGGAGGTTATGTTTTCGGGAGAATTTGTTTGTCCGTCCGTCTGTCTGTGAACAAAACTCAAAAAGTAATGGATGGATTTCGATGAAATTTTCAGGAAATGTTCAGCATGGGCAAAGGAAGAAGTGATTCAATTTTGGTGTTGATCTGGATCAGCGTCTGGCCGCCATGGCGAAAAATGTGATTTCTGTGAATAACTACTGAACTAAAATAGATATAATTATGAATCCAATTGCTAATGGTATGTTTTCATGGTCAAGGAATCTAAATATTTCAATGAAATAAAGGTAGGACAAATATTTATGGTCAAAATCACAATATGACTAAGGACTGTGGCGCTGGCGGAGGTCTGCGCTCTCCGAGTGCTTTTCTAGTTTATTAATTTATTCATTCCAACACAACCTGGTGTTGAGAAAGTTGCACGGAGTGAATCATCTTCTCATCCAGCTTGCTTGGTAGAGAGAGGAGGAAAACAAACATGCATGCATGTGTCAATATTTCGAGGCTGGCAAACTTATCGAGGATGTTGTTTTTTATCGAGTGGTAAATTGATTTTTTGATTATCATGAAAGACCTATCTGGATCAAATATAACAAGGTCTCCTCACAAAAATTCAAACTCAAGCAAAACTTTCCACAGAGGAAATAAGGAACTCACTCTTGGAATCTGGTGAGGAAGATGCATGAACAAAGACAAGAGGAAACACAGACTATAAACACTGGGGATAAAAAGACACAGGTGAGACAAATTTCCCAGGTAAACTTATCAGGGCAGAAGAGACAGACAGTAAACAAGAAATAACAAACAGAGGACAAAGCTATGAAATGAAACAAGAGACAGACAGTAAACAAGAAATGACAGAGGACTAAACTATGGAATGAAAAAAGAAACAACAAGGACTAAACTAAAAAGCAAAATACAGAAAGTTTAAACTAATCAACACATGAGGTAAAACAGACATGAGGCAGGAGAAATGACTAATAAAGTTAAAGAAAAACTTATTCTAACTTAAAACACGACACAACATAAGCGATGCTGTCAAGCCTGGAACTGACTGGACATTTGTGCTATATGAATAGAAATGTTCCTGTGGTGAACTTAAACCTACGTTTCCATCCTTAAGTATCCGCTGCTGTGCAGTGGACCATTTTAAGAAAAGTTTAAATGTCAGTTTTATATGTTTGCGAGTCATTTTATGAACCTTACAATCAGGGGCGTAGAATTGTGTAGGGATGCTAGGGACACGTCCCTATCAATATTATGCCACTACCACATGGTCCCTAACATAAAACACAAGCATAGTATAAAACTTTAGAACTAAACAAAGCTTATATTTAATGCCAAGACATACATGTTTTGGTTATCTTATTTATTATCCATATATTATTTGTGTATTTAAAGGCAGCAACCATTTAAGACCAACAATAAAAGTTTGTGGTGAAAAAATACAATAAAACCTCAGATTAATAACATGACTTTATAAATTCATATTGTTGGGGAGTACACTTATCGGTAGTCCTTTTTGGTTTTGGTTATCTACTGTATTTATCAGACTATAGTCATACCATCAACATTTCTGATTGATCCCAAACTGTCCCACTGTTCATGTGTAATGCATCAATATATTTTGGTCAAAGAACAGACAGTGGAGTTTTAGGAGGAGAGGCTGGAGGTAAAGAATATACCAGTAGAATAGTTTATTTCTGAATATGATAGTTTGTGTTGTGGCTATTTGTCAAAAATAAAAAAGGGAGAGAAACTAAAGGATAAACTTGAGGGAATAACTTTGAACTATGAGCTGTGTCTCAGGTAACCTCTGTGCGTAGTGGAATTGTAGTGGATTATTTATTTATGTATGTATTTATGGACTTGTTGTGTGTTTTTATTGTTATGAGCTTTACTGTTGTGTTTTTTTACTGTTGTGGCTGGCAATCATGATGCTAAAGGCAATTTTCCACTGTGCTTTGAACCAACGGACAATAAAGTTTTCTATTCAATTCTATTCTATTATATTCTTAACAAACCGCCACGATGCACCTTTCCATTTGGGTTGTACGCAGGCCAAAAGAAAGTTCCACTCAGAAATCCAATTTGTGTCTTTTACTGAGAAGTAACTGTTCAACAAACATTTCCATCGCATCTCACCGACCTGGTAAAAACCTATATCCCTTTCCAGGTGCATGATCCCCAATGACACACCCCCTATCAATATAGGTTTCCTGGGAGGTCACTGCCTGGCACCGTGCCTATTGCCCCCAGGTGTTTACAACGACAAAACAACACATATACATATATTATCAAAACAATCTAATGAAATAGCTCCGACAGTTTGCTTGTTTGTTTGATCAGCTCTACATGACATTAAAAACAGTCATAAATGCAAATCACATCAACTTCCAGGCCGCCATGTTGGTGCACTTTATGTCCCCACCAATGTCAAAATCAAAGTTACGCCCTTGCTTACAATTATCATTTGTTGCAATTTGATGGTTAATGCTGAGGCCAGCAATTGTCAAGTAAACATCATTTAAACAAAGGTGTTAGGCAATAAACAATTGGTACTTACTCTAAAGTCAAACTTTCATTGGGCCCTTTTGGTTGGTCTTTTGTTGATTTCGATCTATACAAGTATAAATGTTCACTACAGCAGAGTGGATCTAGTGTTTTTTTACAAAGTCACACTGGTGTTTCACCAGATATTCACCAACCCCAAATTTAATACATCAACAGTCAGGCTGGATGTTCTTATGACCCCCAGTTCACATTTGTGATGTATCATTTGAGCCCATTTAGTATCTGTCAGTAGATGTTTGTTGTGTGTATGCTGTGTTAATGCAAGTCTCCAGATGTATCCAAAACAAACAGCAGTCAGAATCCCAGATAGCTTAATTATCTTGCTGGGCAGTGGTTGCTTTTGTTTTTGAGCAGCGATACTAGTCAAGTCTACGCTCTTTTCTGTCTGTGAGTGTTCTTAAGGCAGCCAGATTTATTTGATGGATTCAGTGACATTTTTGTTCCACATTAATGATACTTTCTGTTTGTTTTGTGGCTCAGAAATGGATCTCGAAAGTAATTAGTAGCTAAAATGTGTTATAGTTTATTGACAGCAGCGGTATTTCTGTTGTCCACAGAAGTGACTGACGACGTTTAGAGAAGTCCAGGCAGACCAAGTAAAGCAGAAAAAGGCTTGGGGCTGCGAGAGTTGAATCCCTTTGCAAAGTATATTATGGACTGTTGTTTTGTGGGGTGAAAAAATACATTAGAGCATGTGTGAATTTTGCAAAGCTGTCAAAATATGCAAACAAAACCAAAAAAATGTTCACTAACAATTCTAGCGAAGCTTATATGATGATAACTAAAGAGAGTTTTGGGGGTTTTGCAGTGATGAATCCCTACATAAAAATTTGAAAGGCCACAAGAAAAAAAAACAGTCACGACTCAAAGTAAAAGATATTAGGCATTGAAGCACAAATATCCATATAATCTATAATGTCTCACTGGATTAATTTAATTTGATCTTTTGCTCAAAAGTATTATGTGATTTTTGTCATGCTTTGGTCATATTGTTTTTAAATCACAAATGCTTCTTTAGTTTAAATACTGTATTTGAAAACTAGAAGAAGGCAAAGTATCAGGCAACTGCACTGGTTTCCCTCCATATCAGTTTTCACAGCAACTACTTATTTCCTGTGTAGTTACAGCAGATATGAAAACACATACGAGTCAAATAAAGATGTCAAGATTAAAACCTTGATCCTTAAAACCTCTATTTTCATCATTATTTGACTTCAGATGGATCAAAAGCCACAAAATCCTCTCATTCACACAGAGTCTCTCTGAAGTGAAGTTACTCACAGCGGGAGGCTGTGAATTTAAAGTTTAAAATCCTCAGAGAAGTAACGTTTGAGAACAGCTGCTCAAGTCTGCAAATATCATCTCTTACATGATCATTACTGTGATAAAAATCAGAATTTATGTGTAAACTTTTAAACTGAAGTGTGGGCTCTCAGCAGCTGCTGCAGCTTCAAGAGAAATGTGATAAAAAGAGATTTAACAGCATAGTAAAGGAGAAATGTTCATTATGTCAGAGACTGTAAAGCTGAGGCTCATTCTGCTGTGCTGCACTGACTGAGAGACTGGATTTTTAGTAGAAATGGAACAATAAACACGAGAATATTACAGTGAAAGGCAAGGGGAAACCTCAAAATATTTATTAAATGAAATTAATCAATGCCTTATGTTAATGATAATATAATTATGGTTATTCTTTTTATTAAAACAATACTTGTAATACTTGTAATACTAGAAAACCATATTAAAGTCAGTCAAAATGTGTCCACATACTTCTGTTTTTTTTTTTTTTAACAATAAATATATTTAAAATATCTTAAGATTGGGATAGACTGATTTACTATCACTTAAGGATGCTATGAGGAGTTTCTAAGTAATTACAAAAAAGTCTCACTTTTGGATATATGCCTGATCGAAATACACACTTTAAGATGAGATTTATAGCATCAAAATAGGTTATCTATAAATGCTATTCCTAAGCTTCGCGGTCGGGTCGGACAGGGCTGGACTGGCCTGGATACTCAACTTTGGGAAGAAGACAATTAAAACTAGAGCAAATTTATGCTATTTGGACACGTCTTAGAGCACCAAGCTGTAAGTAGCGATATATAGCCGGCTACAAAACTACGATACTAAGTTTTCCAAAAATTGCTTGTTGTCACACATCAGAGACTACTGCTACGTAACTAGAAAGAGATAAATAACCTTGCTGCTTTGCATCCTGTAAGTTGTTGAAAAAAGAAGTTGTAAAGCAATGCTGAGCTCTGAGGAAGGTCCGAACTGCATTCATTAGCATCACAACAAACACACGCTTTGGCTTGGGTCACGTCTTTTGGTGAATTCCAGTTGTAGTCAGAAGTAGGAATTTCCCAGTTCCGAGTAGGAAACTGCAACTGGAGTCGGAATTTCCTACTGGGAACTCAGTGAAACCTCGCCATCTCCGAGTTGACAATCGAAGATGGATGCCCCCAGTGTGAACAGATATTTAGCTCCTGTAATAATCAATTTATTTGCACTTCTGACTGGGGTGTGTCGCTCTAGATCAGCTGTATACATAGTATTGTTGGACTTATATTTACAAAAATGCTGCCAAAGTGATAATCACATTCTTCATGTGATATTTGTGAACAACAACGCAGGGTGTGCTGACAACAGCTAACAATAGCCTTGTAGATCGTCATGTTTTTTCCGGACTTCAACTGGAACGCCGATAAGTCGGAGATGATGTCACTCCCAGTTTCCGGTTCTCAGTTCCGAGGTTACTGGAACGCAGCATTACGACAGTCGCCGCGCGTGCTCATGGGTAGCGGAGTCTTTATGTCGCCGGAAACAGATTCTCCTCATAGCACCTTTAAGGAGAAAACCAACTGGCCTGTTTTTGTCAAAAAAAAACAAAAAAAAAATCAACCAAGACCAGCAAAAGCCTTACCGTCTTTTGGTGGTCATCCAAAGGATTCCGTTCCCTGACTCTTCTTTAGCGTGAGAGGTGTTGAGAGGGATTTTATCCATGATCAGTCATGGTGGATGTTTGTACAATTCTGTCTTCTTCCTGTTCTCAAAAAACAAAAAGCTTAATGTTCCTGAAAAGTTGATCCATCACATCTTTCAGAGTCACACATGGGGAATTTCACCACCATTTTGGCCCCTCTGTTGCTTGTCCAACCTGCCATGCAGGTAGCCAGAGACCCACACCTCTCTCCCTGGCATATTCTTTTCTCATGGGTGCTCAGGTAGTTATTCCTTGAGTTTTCATGTTTCCTTCGGTGAAAAACATATTAAATCATAGCCAGCAGAAAAAGAACTCACTAGCACCCAGCTTGCAGTTGTACTGGCTGACTTTGTTCACAGACTTTGACTTTGTTGCTCATGAAAAGTGTTAAATATGAGCTGAACTTCACAGAGACCAAAAACTTGCCACAGACTTCCTGTTTCTCCTCTCTGTGGTTCAGTCTCTAAAATCTAAAATAACTGTGCAAATGAACTCCAACTTCTCACTTGCAGTGATGTTTACGTCCTCCTGTCTGTCTGTCATCCTTGTCACCGTTTACTGATTGCTGATTGGCTGTCAGGCCACAGCTTCAGTAAAATTGGTTGCAGAAGCTGGATATTTTTAATTTTGGTGAAGGGATGAAAGAGGCTAAATTTGTTTACAAAGCAATTTTGCACCATCCATTTTACTTTCAATGTATTTTCAACCCACAACAAACTGAACTTCTTATTTGGAGTGAGCACAGCTTGAATTTTTTTGTGATTTGACCTCTTCAGTATTTGTACTTATTTGCTTCAAGTGGAAGGACAAGTGGAACAGTGTGCTCAAATACCACTAAAATAATGGGGCTTGCTGGCAGAAATGTAGAGCATTAAATCATGTCCAGCACAGAATTCGGTCATCCAAATGTTGGTATTTTAGTTTGTCTGTAACTTGGTAAAAAAATGCACTGAGGGGGAGCTCTTGCTCCCACTTGCAGCCCATTTTCCGCACCAAAAAGATCATGCATACCATTTTCCATTGAAAATGTTGAATGGTTGAATCCATGGCTGCTCAGTGACGTGGTGCATCATTGCTTTACAGCAAGAGGGTTACCAGTTTGAACAGAGAGATGAAGAACTGGTGCAGTAATCTCTAACTGCGTGTCTCTAGTACAACATAAATAGACACAGATGCTTTTGTGAGCAAACAATCGCATGCCACAGTTTGTCTTCATATCTTTGCATGCCTTGTTTTGGCAGTGAGTGTGTCAGTGTGTGTGTGCGGCCGCTCTCTCCCGGCAGTGAGGCAGCAGCCCAATCCTGTTAGTTCCACGCTAATCACCTGGTTCCTGTACAAAGAGCTCACTGGTCGAAGCGAATTGCTGTGTCTCCCCCGGGAAACACCGTCCTGCTCTGACTCTTTCTTCTGCAGCAGTAAAAGTCCTCATGGTGAGGTTGATCAGTTTGCAGAGTAACCCAACTGTCAAGCCACTGGAGAAGGCCGATCGTTGAGAGCAAAGAGGGCCAAAGATCAGATCAGCCGACTCTGGCTCTCTGAGAGTAAAGGACTGTTTCTGTCACATTAACAAACATTCAAATCAAGAGGGTTCAGGAGGGTTATAGTTACTGTAGTACTGTTCAGGCAGATATACGTGGCCTTCTTATTGAGAGAGAAAGCACTGAGTAACATCCTTTAACAAGAAAAGCAATCACAAGATCTTTTGTAGTAAATTAAAGTGTGACTGTGTTTTTAGTCCATTTTCTCTAAACTTTTCTTGTTGATAATCATGATTTTGTTGGTCTGTTTCCTCTCTTCCTCAAACATCTGATGAATCAGACAGGTTTGGCACAGATTTCCTCTAATCTGAGTTGTTAATTATTTGGGCTCCAGTCAAAAGATCTCTCAACAGATCGTTCCAACTCTAATTATCTCCTGCTTCTTCATTTCAGTATCAGCCCTGTGTGGGAATCACTGGAACCTCTCTGACTGATGTGTTTACAGACGCTTCAGCTTTATCTTTCTTTGATGAGTAATATTTTGTACCCTTATTCAATGAGTACTTCAGATTTGGAGGGAATATGCCTCCAATCTGGCAACAGTCTGGGACAGAAAGATGGTGTCTTCAGACGATCCTCCTTCTATTTATCTGTGTATTTGTTCATTTGTAGTCTGGTGGCAACTGTATTTGAGAGTTTTTTTGTGATTTTCTAACTTGAACACATGTTCACCAACATTTAAGAATGAACAGATTAGATTTTGGGAATCCTTGGTCAAAGATCAAGGGGGGAAAGTCCAAAAATGTTTTATTTCTCAAATGAGAGCCCAGCAGCAAACATCCTGTTTGACTTAACAAATCCTTGATTTAATTTAGAGGCATGAAGTGCACTACCACTATGCTTTTACTCTATGACAGTGTCTACATTGAGTGGGTTTAAACCATCATGCAGAGTTTTTAGTTCAGAAAAGGTCATCACGTCATTTTTTATATTTTTTATAAAATGCCTCAACAACTGTACTGCTGTTAGCTTCAAAATTGCCTTGAGGTCTTAAAGACTGATTTTCCTCATGAACTCTGCTTTAAACTACAATTCAGACAAGGGTGTTCAGAGTTGTTTAGTGACCTTTGAATTATATGCACGAGTTTGTCTTTAGAATAATAGCAGCAGGCCGGCTGCCAACATACCGAACACTCTCTGAAGACAGAGTGTGTTTGTGTGTTTGCCAATGTTAGTCCGTGTGTGAATTTGAGGCAGTTCGGTGTTGAACTAAGGGACATCAGATGAGTTTCATGGACATCATGGCCTCTCATTTCAACTGTGTGTCATTTTTGATCAGAAAAAGTGCTTAAATAATAATGTGCTGTGTGTCTGTCTTTGTGTGTGTGTGTGTGTGTGTGTGTGTGTGTGTGTGTGTGTGTGTGTGTGTGTGTGTGTTACCATGTTAATGATGTCTGGCGCTGTTCAACACTGATGAACCTCCCACAGCAGGGCAGTGAAGGGCACTACGTTTGTATGTGAGGTGACTGCTGATCTACGCTGCCAACACACACAAACACACACAGCGCACCTGTCTGCCAAACCCACTGAGCCAGGTGTACACAGATACACACTCTCACAGAGCCTGGAGGAAGTCCGTCTGTCTCTCTCAGCAATTTTCTGGCTATTATTCTTGTCGGGGATGGGAACGAGGTGATGCACTATAGTGTCACAATATTTGACATGGTGATATTACATCAATTCACAATCACCAAGCAGAAAATTTTTAAATGTTGCTGTGGAAAAAAAAAAGTTTTATTTTCCCAAAAAGGTGAAATGAAGGATTTTGCACTACACACTGCCTTTGTGAGCTTTTGGTACTGATAGAAAAATACAATCTTGCTAGAATGAAGGCAACCACAATGATCAACGACAGGCAGTCAAGCCAGCTGAGAAGAAAGTCTCACACTCAACATAGAATCTGATTGTTGTAAAAAAGGCCTGTGTGTGAGTATTTGTGTGTGTTTCTTTGTGTGTATGTGCAGTGTCTAGTGAGTTCTCATGAGAATGTGTGTATGAAAAGCATAACATGCAAAGAGTCGGACACGTCTCATGAACACTAGACGTAAACAGCTGATACTGAACAACAGATCCTCAAAAGGTTTGGATTCAGGCAAGGTCAGACACCCGGGCCTCTGCGTTGCTGTGTGTCCCCATAGCATAAGCATTGTAACTTTATGAAGAACATCTAGTGCTGACACTTGTGACTTAAAGTGATATTCCGGGATTGAACAAGTTGGGTCCTATCACAAGGGTTAGGGCAGAAATTACCTCTACAGCAGTGTTTCTGTGGAGAAGAAACCCAGGGCGCTTGGACCTAACTCCCTCTTCCTCCTTCGGATCTGCTCGTCTGCTCATTCCGCTGTAGTCAGACGGGGCCATATTTTACTTGACCAAACAAACAAACAAACGGACTCCCACCGAAAAAGTCTGATATCGGTCTGCATTCACGCTTTATTTAGAGAATTTTCAGTGCGTTACTTTCACACAAAAACACCGCTAAATAAGGCTCTATTTCTCATAGCGTTGTAAAACGGCCTCCGCGGAAGAGCCGGAGGCTCCGCTGCATAGCCAGAGCTGTGGCTGCAGAGCCTCCGCTCTCTCTAAATAAAGCGTGAATGCAGACCGATATCAGACTTTTTCGGTGGGAGTCCGTTTATTTGTGTTTTTGGTCAAGTAAAATATGGCCCCGTGTGAGTACAGCCAAATCAGCAGTCGAGTAGGGCTGGATGAGAAACGGCACGCTTGGTCCTAGCGCCCTGGGTTTCTGTGACACAGAAACACTGCTGTAGGGGTAATTTCTGCCCTAACCCTTGTGATAGGACCCAACTTGTTTCATCCCGGAATATCACTTTAAGGTCATAGGCGATATATAAACCTAAGGTTGACACCTGGAAAGGCCATATGTAGCTATATTATTGTATTAAGTTGCCTTAAATCATATTACCTAAATGGGCAAACACACATGAAATAGTAAATTTCCACAGCAATGTATTAATTTCAAACATTCCATAAAGCTTTTGTTTCAACAGAAATAAAATCAATTACTGGTTAACTCCACACAACAGTGCTGTTGAGCAAGGTGACAGTTGAAGCTGATTGTAGAGTAAACAATCATGGCTGCACAGGAGAGAGGTGAAAGGAATGCACGTAAGGCATGTAAATCTATTTAGTCTAGTTATTTTGGATTTTTGAAAGGGACAAAAGAGATGGACATCACAAGGACTTTGTAATGAGTGATGCATGATGGTAAAACAGAGTGAACATAAGACTCACCTCACGCTGCACCACCTAGATGCAGCAAAAGCCAACAGCAGCAAAACTCAGCTAATGCTCAGCTAATGCTACCATGCTTTGCTTGTTAAAGCTGCCTCCCAGTTCTGAGTGAACTAAGAAAATATCTTAATCTTCTACTTTCTTTATGAACAAAGAGCCAAGGCCTCACCGTGTTTTGTGAAAAACAAGGGCTTCTGTTACATGCCATCTGTAAGTCTTAGTTCAACCACAGCAGCACTAAATGTTCACAATTCCACAAGCACATATGAACTTGTGCACAGACAGAGCAGCACCAGAATTTCATGATAACAGCACAGTATAATAGTTAGGACCACAGTTGTAGTTTTGTCACACATTTCAAGCCTAACCAGGCCCCTGGATAAAGATTGTACACTGTATTCCAGAATGTTTCTTATGATTTAGCACCTTAACAGCTGACGTGCATGTGTTGACCGTTTTCTTCTGAGATGCGTTTTGTATTTTTGTGAAAGGGATTAAACTGAGAATTTTTGCCCATGAAAAGAAAAATGTTTCTACAGCATGTTGTGAAACATTAACCTGACACACCAGATGGACTGTTCAATTTTTGTATTTTACCAGTCCATCTGGGCACCAACCCACAGGAAGTGTTTAGGAATGGGCAGAACCCAAAAGCAAATCCCATCAGTGATTGGATGATTTTTCCACCAATCACATTAATTACAGGCCAATCAGATAATGTAGTAGGTGGGTGCTACTGTAGCAGTATAAATGACAAAATGTTAGCCACTGTATAGCACAAACGATCACCAAAACATGTTAAAAGTGGCGAGGAAATGTTTTTCTTTCTAGAAATAATTTCAGTATTGCTTCTTGTTTTCATTTAAAGAAATGCAGTCCTTATCTAAGAAAACTGCTACTGAAGCTGTTAGCACCTATGCTAATCTGTGTTAACAACTCCCACTCCTTCCTGTTTTAGAGATCAGTGATTGGGCCGTGCCCCTTGGGGTGCTCAAAATGGTTATAGATTGGAGCTTTGGAAGATATGTCGGAGTGCAGCAATTACATCAGGCAGATAAAGTCATCAATCATTTTGTCAGTTACCTAGACAGTAGTGGTAATTAAAATAACATTGTAACACTCCTCTCTATGCTGATGATCCTGTTTGTTTTAAAAGATCAAGCAGAAGCATCAGTCTTGATTTCACTTTTTCTTGTAAATGTTAAAAACTCTTCATATGAGCTTTAAGATTTGACTATATATTAACAGTCTGTGAGAAAATATACATCATTCAGGAGGGTAGTTTAACAGGCAGGCCTGTCTCAGGAAACAGAAATTTAGCACTTAACACAGCCATTATTTCCTATAGATAATATGAGTCAGTGTACTTAAAAAAATCTCTAAACTTCATGTTAAGACACTCATTGTTTGAGAATCATGCAGAAACAGAGAGCAAAGAATTGCACTTATAATTTAATAATAGTTATTTCATCCTCCCAGCAGAGTCAGAAGCACAGAGAAAATGATAGAGCTGAGTGAACTGCAATGCTCCTTGTCAAAATTACACAATCCTTTTTCTTACTCACAACAAAAATGACAGAGTGGAAGACAAAAGAAGAGCCCTTATTTTAAGAGAAGAGAGGTTATTGGTTGGGCGACAAATTCCTTGACAACAATGGAGGAAGGAAACAACACTGAAGAGAAAACAGGAGAGGGAGGCAAAGATGCGGGATTTTATTCTCTTCAGTTGCTGAGAGAAATTGATTGACAATCATAAACTTGTAGCAGGGAGGGAAAAAATGAAACAAAAGAGGGAGTAAAAACCAAACCGCAGTGTTAATGAGGGAAGCATAGTGAAGTTGAAAGAGGAGGCAAAGAATTATCTCTTGGTTGCATTCACACCAGGGCAAGTTTCCTTTAAGCATCCAAATCAGGTTTGTTAGCAACGGCGAAAGTGAAATGATCTGCCTCATAGTCTTGAGGGAAATATTTACAGAACTTGAGCTTGAGAAGTTATTTCTTGATTATGTTTTCATTTTTTTGTTTGATATGTTCAGTGACTATCAGAAAATATGAACTGCAAGCAGTGGTTTTAAATGGCCTTTTTGGTAGTACAAGGAAAAGTGGGAAAAGTCAACTGTTGTAACTTAACCAAAGTTGGACAAACTACAGGCATGGACAATTTGCAAGATTTACAAACACAAACATTTCTCACTTGAAATGTAAACTATGAGTGGTCCAAGGGTGAAGAGTGCCAAGTGCAGAGCGCAGACTGTAAAAAAAAACAAAACGCTGCTTTATTGCTCAGAACTGCCTGATTACAGAGGTGATGCATCAGGGGAAAGGTGTGTTCAAGTGACTGAAACCCAAAAGGAGTGTCTCAGACAGTGTGGGTTGAAGTGGATTGTGATGTAAGCCATTTTGATCATACACTAGCAGTAGGAGGAATCTTGCAGAGATTTAAATGTGCATGCGAGGAGGCCTGGCTGCTTGTAGGGAGTCTTTAAAATTTGATGGCAGGCTGCTAGTTTTTTAGGCATTTGCAGGGTGTCTTTTCAGGTATTGCAACAATAAGACAGAAAAAAATCACATTTGTGTAACGGTAGACTTCAGTTTAGATCATAGATCATCATATATTGCCTGGTTTGAAAATATGGTTAATAATCACTGGAAACATTTGTATTGACCTCCTCTGCAACTTTTTCTTTAAAATTTTTAAGTCTGTTCCACTTTATTCCCTGAATGCTGCTATTACCTCAGTGGGGATTTAAATTGATAGAGCTTATTTTTCTTATTTAAATGTAGCACTGCAGTACTGCTTTTTTCAGTTGATGCATCAGGGGCCTATTCTACGAAGCAGGATTACTGCCTAGCGAGGTAACTTTGAGGGTAACTTCCAGGTTTCCTGTTCTACGAGACAGGTTCACTTCTTAGCGAGGCGAGTCTCCATGGCAACGTATGCTGAACAGCTAACCTGCTCCGGGGCAGGTTAGGTTCCAGATTGAACTCTCGGACAAGATCTTCAATGCCTAACAATCTCATAGTCTTGAGGGAAATATTTACAGAACTTGAGCTGCCATCCTTGTCTGTTCCCTGACAATATTTTATTGCCTGTCTTAAAATTGTGACAGGAATTCATGTAGGGCTCATGTGGCCTACATATCACATAAAAAACGTAAACACAATAGGAATGAACAAATGAATGAATTCATCTTGAAAATGAATTAGACATGTCTGGTGCATGTAACAGTAAAAGTGCATGTTGGACAGTGCTATTTCAGGATGATAATGGCACCAAAGATTTTTTGCACGCTATACTTATGAATTGAGACTGTCAGCAATTTTCTGCCAGCACTCCTCCCGTGCTTTTGCAGCGGTGACGGTGTTGCTTTTGATGTTTATTACATGTTTTAATTCTTCATACTTCATACGTCATGATCGCCTCCTGCTCCTCGTGTGTGAAGTATGCGGTCCTTCGCTCTCCGGCTTGCTCTGACGCTCCAGACTGGTCCATGTTCGCGATTGGTCAGATCCGGTGGGCTCCGCCTTATATGCTTGCACGTGCTCATTGCAAAGCTGGATCCACTTATGAGGTTGATAACCAGCATCATCAGACCGTTTAGCAAGACTGCCGGCTACCGCGCTCAGTTCAGCGAGGTAGCTCCAAGGCTATCTCACTAGGCCAAACTTGCTTCGTAGAATAGGCCCCAGAGCTACTTGAAAGTAAGAGGTCATTTAGTGGGTGTAATATGTAACTTTCGATTAAAAATGCTGGAGTGTTGTGGATAATCCATCTATTTACCTGTCTGCCTCCCATAGCAGCCTTGGTTAATCTTTACAGTACTTTTTATATCATCCTCATCGGCAAATATTGCATAATATATCAAGAAAACACCCAGGCAAGCAAAATTCAGCACTGACACTTTTTAATTTAAAGGTTTGTCCTCAGTTTTGACTGCACAAAAAGAAAGACAAAACAGATGTAAGCAATATAAAAGATTTTTTTATATGGTGCTTGACAGTCTGGCCTTTGTGTGTTTATCAGCGGTGAGATGGAATGATTTCTTCCCACTTGAGTCGAAGGTCAAGCTAGGCTGAGTGTTTTATATGAACAAAATGGAGAAAAATGTACACATTAAGTCAATTTAATCTGCTTCAGTTTGATACAATTTCTAACCTTTGGGAACTATTCTTTGTCTGTGTGTTTAAACCTAAAGCAGGGGTGTTTTAAACTCAGTATTGAGATATTCAAAAGCTTTTTTATTTCATATGGTCTTAACATTACAAAGTGTTCACCACCTACAGTCTATGTAAGTGCATTTTATTATCATGAGTCTCTTTCCACTGTATTCAAAAATTATGGTATTCAAAACACTTCATACTTTAACTGTCCTTAGCTTCACTTCGCCTACTTCTCTGTCAGCAATGTGAACAGGTTACAGTGGATGAGAGCTAGCTGTTAAAGGGTTAGTTCAGGTTTTTGAAGCAGGGTTTCTGGAGGCTCATAGCACCAGTAAATATGATTGCCATAAAGACAATCCTGGGGTAAATTTCCAGGGATGGACGGTAGCTGGAAAATAGCTGTATTGGTGTCAACAAAAGCCTCATAATAAACACTCTTATTGGTTTAAAGTACTAAAAAACTATGTTGACTCAACAATACCAAGCAGTCAGATTCTTAACAGTGTTTAACTTTTCCTTGACAAAGCCTGTACCATATCATATTATATTTCAGACATCTGTGTATGTAGTTTAAAATTCTCCTGCTCTCTGTTTAAAAAAGACAGGTAAAAATGTATTTTTTTTCTGAAGCCTGGTGTCTTATCTGTTTCATCACAGTGAGAATGATCATGAAGCATTCTCACTGTGATGCCAAAAAATGGACATCACGTGAAAGCTATTAATCCACAGCTCAGTGAGTGATATATAGTTTTTCAAGCCGGAGAAGAAAAACAGAGATATATGGATGCAGTCAGATGTGGAAATTGAAAAAAAGATACTGGAAAACTCTCAAGGTCCACTAGAATTGCCACACCACGACATGTCTTAGCAGTGTCCCAGAAGAGTCTCCTTCTTCTCTGCTAAAAATATGAGGCTGCTTCATTTTTGATGGAGCTGCTGTCTGGTGTACAGAGCAGATGAGGTGAATTGGAAGATTGAGGGCTGACATTATGCATCACTCTTCAGAAAGAAAAAAAAACGAGTTTCACATTAATTAATTTAAGACATCAAGGCAGAACAATTCTAAGTTATGCTTTGTTTGAAGTGTTCATATACTTTGACAGCTTCGTAGAATTGTCTTTGCATAACCATAGTCTTTCTTCTTTATGTAAGAAATGTAGTGAGTCAAGTCAAGTCAGCTTCATTTAGACTACACATTTATAAATTATAATAACCATGGCTGGAGGACTGTAGAGAACACTTACATTTCAGATTTGTCGACATGTAAGTTTGACACTGTCTACATAGCAATTTAATGTTTCACTGTGATTGTCAAAAACAGAACGAGGGACAAAAATGCATGTTAATGTCAGCTTTATTTATACAGCACATTTAAATAGCCAGCAGCCTACCAAAGTGCTTTACAGTAGGGAAGGCAGATATGACAAAAACAATAAAACAATAAAAACCAATAAAAAGTAATAAAAACAAATAAAAGCAATAAGAACAGGTACAGTGCAGTATAAATATACATCCTGCCCAGTAAAATCAATACAAGTCCCAAATAAAAGTAGCTATACTCCACCAAAGGCCAAGGTGAACAAGTATGTCTTTAGCTGTGTTTTAAAGGTAGAGAGGCTATTTGTAGTTCGTACATTTACAGGTAGTGTGTTCCACAGTTTGGGTGCCACAACAGAGAAGGCTCAATCTTCTTCGGTTTTTAGAGAGGATTGAGGAACTTCTAGGACCATCTGGCTTCCTGAGCGAAGCGCTCTGGAGGGGTGATAAACCCTAGTAAGGCCAGACAGGTAGTCTGGGGCCAGCCCATTCAGAGACTTAAAAGCAAAAGCATAAAAGAATCTTAAAATCAATCCCGAACCTCACTGGAAGCCAGTGAAGGGAGGAGAGCACTGGAATTATGTCCTCCCGTTTCTTTGTCCCAGTCAGGAGACGAGCAGCCGCATTCTGAACAATCTGCAGGCGGTTAAGTTGTGAGTGCTCAATGCCGACATACAGGGCCTTACAGGACCAATGGGGACCAATTGTGAACCCTGTGGGCCTGTCCCGAGGTGAATAGTCTTACTGTTGAGTAAATATCAAACCACATATGTAGGAGCACCACCTTTGATCCTAATACAGTTCCTTCATATTTTGCCCTCCTACACTGGTAAAGACATATGTAGATGTAAAGACAATTTTGTATGGGCCCTTATTAACCACAATTTAGTAAACCCTTTAACTCGTTGGCCCATTGAAATGCTTTTATAAACATGTTACTAATAATGGCTTGCCTGGACTCAGCCATTTTTATGCTTCGATGTATCTCACAGCAATTATTTGCAGCTTGTACACAGCACTACTACCTGCCTTTTCACTGGAAAACATCAAGACATACAAAAAAAAAACTTTCTCCCATTTTTACTCTCTTACTGGCTCCCTGCATATACTAGAAATGATTTTAAAATTTCATCATTGACTTTTGAACCACTAAACAGACTCCATTTAGCTGGTGTGTTCCATTGACCTCGAACGTGGAAAGAAGAGTCCATTCCAGCTTCAAACAAGTAAAACAGGGTACCGAAAGATCACCCAACTTCCTGAGTTGAAGTTCCAATTGATTTATGTCATTTGCAACTCAGATAATCCAACTTCCAAGATCAAGTAGAACACACCATATCTTTCGGACATTTTAAAACTTAACATTGATCAGCACAGCACTTGGACTACTATCTTAAAGGGGACATATCATGCTTGTTTCTCCTTTTCACTATGCCAGACTAGGATGCCTGTAAAGCATTTCTGCCCTCAGTACAAGTCATTCAGTTCCTTCATTGCCCCACAATAGCGTTCTCAAAATCCTCATTTTAGGCCATTATGAAGCGCTTGTTGAAACGCTTGGTCTCAAGGATGACCTAAAGTTACCTTGCAACATCACAGCCCTTTGTGCTCTGATTGGTCCGTTCTATCGGGGGTTGAGCCAGCCTGTCCTTCTTCTTCTACTGTATTTTCCAGCAGGCTCAAAGCAGCGACCGCGTATTGAGTCCCCCTACAGGCCAGAGCTGGTAATGTGGGAGAGTGAGTGAGGGAGTTTTATACCCCTGCTGCTGGATGTGTTCCTCGGTGAGGGTTTGGGGCTGACAGACATCACAGAGGAGGAAGTGTTTTATCAGATTACTCCAATAAAAAGAAAGGTACCTCGTGATGTCACGACGTTTGAAATCTCGCGGACATCTCACAATGACCTATTTTCAGAGGCATCAAATCTCGTTCTAGGATATCAGAAAAAATACAATATCTAATTTTTTGAAAATTAAGGGGCTGTAAGGTCTTGTTTTCAAATTTATTATATTATATGTAAGTATTAAATCATGCATCAGCATGATATGTCTCCTTTAAACTAACTACAATACCTGTTTGTCCTTCTCCCAGTTGTCTTGTCTTGTCTTGTCCTGTCTGTCACTGTTTCCCCTTCTTTCACACTGTGGTGTGGCACGGCCCTCCTCTTCAGCTCTCATCAGGGGTTAAATAAAGTTTGATTTGATGGAGTAGCCTACAGGGAGGGCTGGTGATGGTCACTATAGCAGTGAATCATATTCACATATCTCTCATTGCTAGAAAAATATGCATTGGTCTTTCCAACGCTGCCACCGGACACAGTGCTCAGCTGTAAAGATAATGCAGAAAAGGGAATAAAATTAAAATTAAACTTAACATCGAGGAGGTGGCTTACTTAATGTTAATTTACATCAAAAATATATCAATAACCTTCAAAAGCACCTTCCCCTGACCTTTGGCTCAGCTTAGAGTCGACTTATCTTTCACTTCCCTTTTTTATCTGTTTCAACACTTTTCACCGACTTTTCCGAAGTCATTGAAGCAAAAAAGAGACTCCAAGACACTCTATTCATTCTATTGAAATGCCATTATTTTAACGGCATGTCATGTAAACCTTAAGGTCTGGTCTATGCCATTAAAATAAAGGCATTTTAATAGTAATAAGAGAGTGCCTTGGAGTCTCCTCTTTTTGCTTCAATGACTCTGAATCCCACTCTGAAGAGCACCTCAAACAGACAGTCGAGTCCGGGTAGCACTCCTTCCTTTTGTCTTTTGAATTTTCATAAGTCATTTTGAAACTTTTTTTTGTTTGTTTTATATTAAGTTTTGGTTTTTCATTATAATTACAGCAATTTGGAAGACTTCAAGTTGCTTTAAATTGTGTTGGAAATGAGTTTGCATTAAAAAAGATAAACTTAATTTAAGCAAGTAAAGTTTCTCCAAGTGACTTATGTTTTGTATACACTCAGTGAAAACCAACCATTTAGGAAATAAGCTTAAAAATGGCTATAACCTTGCTGATTGTGTCACAATGAATGCATGTTTCCTTTAAATCCTGCAAACAAGCATCTTCAGCTATTTTCAGTGTACTTCCAAGTGCTGAACAATACAATACAATATGAGAAAATGAATGTGAATGTAAGCCAGCATTATTTGATTCACATTTACACACAATCACACAGGCACTTGTGTAGACAAAGAGCCTCTCTATTTGGGTGAATAGACGGATAATCACCATAATTTTTCCTCCTGGAGGATTTCAGGGTGCAAACAATTGTCTGTGTTTTGCTTTTCAAGCCACCTGTTGAAATTGATGATAGAATGAAGGAAAGTACACAGAAGGAAAGGTGGAAATTATCTTGTTTTGTTTGTATCCTAACAATCTGCTTCATGCTTTTCTCTTATTGAGCTTCTATTTTACACCTGTGTCCTCTCAAATACACATGGTTTAATTGTTTCCATCTTTCCTTTATCTCTATGAAATGCATGTCATGACAAGTAAAAGCCTTACATGTTTCCCTAAAGGCCCTTTTATCATTGATCAGATTTGTTTGTCTGCGAGCAAATTTAATCAAAAAGTTCTCGAAAGATGTGGATGAAAATGTCACAAAATGTTTGTCATGGAGCAAAAAGGAAAAGGTTCAATTTTGGTGTTGATCCAAATCTGGATGGAGATCCAGGACTTTTTTAAGGATAGGGCATTTTTCTAACTACAACAGATGGACTGTTCAATATATCACTTGTCCATCCAGAGAACAGCCCATAGGAAGTGTTTGTGAAAAGACTTTAAAAAAAAAGACAGATTACCAATTAATCCGCTGATTAATTTGAAATATATACATAAAATAAATTTTGAAAAAATTGGTCCCAAAACACAACAATGAATATATGATTTACAGACAGAACATGTCATAGTTTTGTTTCTTTTGTATTTGTTTAACATAACACCATTGAGAAAATTTAAAGTAAAATAACATGCAAAAAGCATTGAACTTCTGGGACATTAATTATATAACCTTAAAAAAGAGTCACTCTGTATGTTGTACTTCTTGTTGATGAAAACTAAAGGGAAGTTATAGTAAAGGTAGAAAAACTTTTTAAAATGTGTAAACAGATAACTGTGAGAGAAAGGAGCAAAAACACTGAAGTAACATCCTATTCATAGACATTTTTATTTTTCTTAGCATCTTTCAAGCACAAAATAAAATGGTGTGCGAAACTGCAGAAAATTCTTGCAAAATAAAACTAATGACCTTTTTAAAATGTAATATAGATTATTTATGAACTCTTTGTCACATCTGCCTTTCAGTCCTTGTTAGTAAATCAGAAGCAGGTTTACTTCAGGCAGAACCAGTTTTTTATTTCAAGCATGAGGTAATGTGCGTGAGGAAATCAAAATATTTTGTTGGACACTGCACATATTTCACAAACTTATTTAAAGAGGCTTATTAAAGTCCCCAGCTATGCTGAAGTCTCCCCTGGATGAGTCTGCTGATGATGTCGTAGGGCCCCGAGCAGCAATGCTAACGCTAGCATAGTTAGCTAGCTGCCGTGTCTGGAGCAAATGGATAAAGACAGATTTCCATCATAATCACAATTAAACAGTCACAGCTAAACTGGTCCCCTGCCATCAGAAGGTCCAATTCATCAGTACTGACAATGACAGAGGTGGAGACCATCAGAAAACTGCTCGGCGGTGCCTGATCTGTCTGTGATGCTGATCCGAGCCAAGCAGAGAGCCTGGTGGTCTCTCGGTGTCATCCAGCAGCAGCGGGACATTGTGCAATGCTGGAAGTTGCTCGTCATGTCAGACCTACAGGTTTAAGAGAACAACTCTATGTGAGTGTTGACGAGTCATCCATACACACAGCACCAAGTAGAGAGCTCAACAATGCACGTCACCATGTTCAACAACGTCAGCATTCTGCACGGCTTGGACACTGAACAACGTTTACTGTTTATGAGAAGTTAAGAATGCATCGGCGTTACTTCGGCAAAACTAGAAAAATTAGAAAAAAAAGAACCTCTCTGGGGTGCTGGTTTGGCGGAGTGGTTAGCACCCCATGTACATACTTCTGCTGGTCCAGGTTCAAATCCCGCTTGTGACCAGTTTGCAGAGTGTCTTCCCTTACTCTCTCTCCCCCTTTCACAAGCCTATCCACTGTCTCTCTCCTATCAATAAAGGCACAAAATGCCCAAAAAATACATTAAAAAAAAAAAAAAAAAAACCCTCAAAAGCATTTTTGGCAGGTGATTGGACAATGGTTCTGTCAGTCACATTCATGATGGGCCAATCAAACAATGCAGTGGGCAGGTACTCGTTATGAACAAAACATGAATGACTTTGCAGAATGAACCATCACCAAAAAGTGTCTGAAATAGAGCAGAAAGAACTTTCTATTGAGAAATGCTTCAGTGTTGTAATTTGTTTTGTAGTTAATAAAGAAATGTTGTCCATTTCTGTTAAAACTTCTATTGTCAACATCTATATTAAACACTACACAGCATCTGTGCTAATCCCTGTATGAGTAGTCAATTTCTATTGTCATCTCACTCATAGTTCCCACCTATCTTGCACTAAAGTATGCTGATTGGGCCGCCCTGCTTTGGACCAATGACAGTAATTGTAGATTAGAGCTGAGCAAGATGGATCAACCTGAATGATGTCATTAAATAAATAGAAATGACCGGAATGATCTATCTGCCCTGAAAGAATATGTATTTAGTTCAGTGTTCAAGTCAATATGTTTGACCTTTAAGAGTTGATATCATGCCATTTGGAGTTTTATATGACAGAGTTACAATGTGTGCAAGATAGGGCTGAAAGATATATCAATTTTGTATCTATATTGGGATATGAACATTCAAGATATTAATATCGAAAAAGCAACAATACAAACGATATAGATTTTCCCCGTGCTCACCCTGCATGTACAGCTCTGGAAGTCACAATAAATTCAATTTTTACGATTGCCCTTGATGCACCACTTGGTTTTTCACAAAACTTGTAGTAATATTGTATCGTATCGATATTGAGATATCTGGCATGAATATCGAGATGACATTTTTTTTATCCTTCAGCCCTAGTACAAGATGAAGTCTGTGACATTGGGACTTCTGAGCGCAGCTGTAATTAAAAAAAAAAAATAAAGATGGTATAAATGAGACTACCCTGTTCAGCTCCTGTCTTCATTCATTCATCCTTGTGCCTTTGTCTATTTTATATTTTCTGTCTTTCCTTTTTGTCTCAGTCTTTGATTTTTCTCTACTGTCCTGTAATGAGCTGACCTTTGAGGTGAACTCCTGCTTCAACACCATCAGCTGAATTAAGCACAGAACACTTTGATGACCTGGTGCCCATGACACACGGACACAAACCCACATAACACCTCCAGACACACACGCACATCCACACACTTTGATCCCTCCAGCTTCAGAGAAGAGCCTGAGGTGTTCAGAGAGCACTGACCTGTTAAAAACCATTCAGTGTCAGCACTAACAAGGAACAGGCAGGAACAAGATGTGCTGTGTGTGTACCTGTGTCTTATGTTAGGTTTTTCTCCAATAAAAACTTATCTGCATCCAGATTTGTTAGCACATAACGCTGATCTCTTACACATGGTTCTGTTTCTGTTCAACGGATCCAAAGTAATTACGCTAAAGGTCAAAATAAATGGGTAATTTTCATTTGCTGTGGTCATTATTGACATCATTGATAGTTTTATGATACATTTATTTAGCATATTCCAGTGGTTGCTGACATTAATTAAAATGATAATCTAATCAAGCTATGTCCCAGGTTTAATGAATAAATTAAATCTGATTTGTCCTTATGCCTTCCCTTTACAATATAGGAAAAAGAATTGACAAGATTTGGAGGGATAATAATTTTGCAATACAAGCCCTGCGTATAAAATAGAAGCAAACTCCTATAATATTTAAGATAGCCACATAGTAATGAAACATACTACTACTACTACTACTACTACTACTAATAATAATAATAATAATAATAATATATTATGATTATTATTATTATTATTATTTGTAATCATGATTTTTTTGAGACTTGAGAAACTATAATTTCAGAACAATAAGTCATAATTAATGTCATTAATTTTTTAGCCCTGCTTTGACAAACTAGAAGTGCTTCAAGAGCGCAAACCTACAACAAAGCATTTCCAGCACTATCGGACAAGTTACTGTCAAAAATTTGGGACAGTGCCCTTTCTCATGTCGCTAACATGATTTGAATAAAATCTTGGATCCACATCAGGAATTAGATCACTACCAAAAATCACTTCTTTCTGATGCCGTGACCAACATTTTCGCAGAATGTAATTGAAATCTGTTCATATATTGTTATCCAGTTAGCAAACTAACTTACAAAGAAACAAAAAAAATAATGCTCGCAAATACCTAACTACCTTTGTGGTGGATGATATATGTAGAGATGTAAACAAACCAAACAGCAACACAAAGAAGGCTTAGGTTGTTTGGTGTGAAGTAAGTATGAAGCGGACGAACAGATTTTCAAGCTCTGAAAACTTCTCTGACTCTATTATGAAAGACTACAACTCACAGAAGGAAAATGTCAAAAAATTAGTTTGTAGCATTAATGACGAACTACTTTACATCAAAGTACTGTAAAGAGTGTTTGTGTGCATTTCGTAGTATTGTACCTTTGTCTTATCGTTTCATTGTGCTGGTCACAATGTGCAGCTGGGTACAATGCAGTAGACTTTCATGTCTTTGGCTATTCCACATGTAGGCGAGTGCCTTTAAGACAGGTTGTCCTCCTTCCTTATTAAACAAATCCTCATCCACTCAAAAATGCACTTACTCATGGGCAATGTGCAATTTTTCTACAAAAGCGATTTTAATTTCATATCTGTTCCTATCACCACACTCAACTGGTGTTTAACTCGTGGCTATGTTTACTGTTGATAGTGATAAATAACTATTTCTTTCTTTATTTCAGAGAGTAACATCACTCTGTGGCGAGGTCTGTGCAGAGTAACATTTCACACCCAAAACGCTCTTTTTCCTGTCCACAAGGAGACAAATTCTTGCTTTCAAAATTCTTCATTTTTGCAGGAGTTTTCAAAAATATGCATTTTCAGTGACCAATTACATGTGAACAAAAGGACAAAATACAAAGAAGAAACCTTTTATAATACCAGTCTACCTGTGGACAAAGCCCGAATTTAGACATTATGTCTTTATGGCCCTGTGAGTGCCTTTTTAGACAGTGTCTATAATAACATAAATAGTAAATGTGTAGCTTAACTTTGGCAATACAGCCTGTGAAATGTACACATCAAAAGACAGACAGGTATAGAAATCTATTTACACATTTTCTTATGACACATAAATAGAGACCAACACACAGCATGTAGCCTACAGAGTGGTACACCAGGATGTTTTTATGCATGAAAACCAGCCTCAGATACACACACATCCAAGCCATAAATAAATTCAGTCTGCTCTACATCTTCCTCCACATCTTCCTCCTCTCTTCTCTAAAACATGCAGGGGAATGTATGATTTAAATCCCCCCTGTGAGGAGGTTTCCCTCCGCTGGCTCCTGCAGCTGCAGATACATTTTGCTAATTCAACATTTCCTTTTTTTCTGCTCTCGCTATTTCCATGAAATATCTCCCCAGCTGCCAGAGCTGTGAGGTTTTTTATAACACTAAATGCCTAATTACTCCCACATTTGAAGAAGAGTATAATATGCAGTATTTAAAGATAAGGAAGGGAGACCTGGAGCAAATGCCTTTTTTGAAATATTAATATCCAGCACTGTTAAAGTAATGCTAAATATTACTCTAAAGCAGTTAAAGAGCTGCACGGAGCGTCACGGCAGGTCATCGCACCGGGAGCCTGGCCTGCCGCAGAGATGCTGATTAGCTTGTCAGAGACCTGTGGTGAACACAGCGCATCACATCTGGTGTTTTCAACCTTAAAAGAGGAATGAGGGGATTAAAAAAGTTACAGAGTTGAGAGAGTAAAAGAGTGGTAGCATCGGGTACACTTTGTTAATCTTGAAAATGAAACCAGGACTATGTACCGTCTTCTTCCGCTTATCTAAGGTCAGATCACTGGGGCAGCAGCCTGAGCAGAGAAGCCCAGGCTTCCCTCTCCCCCCAACCACTGAGGCATCCCAAGTCCAGCTGAGAGACATAGGCTGCGGTCAAAAAGTCATTTTTGCTTTGGAAGGTTCCTAACGGTGTGAAATGAACCGAAAGTAGTTGATGATAAGAGCTGTTCGAATAGTTTAAATGCGTGGGAAAGGTGGCTCAATGCTTCCTTTATTATCTCCTTTAGCATAGGATACACCGGACCATCCTTTACAAAAGGAGAGGAGATTATTCTGTCCCACAATTCTCTGCGGCAACAGCATTTATAAACAGTACGTATTCCGACTGCTTCCGAATTCAACCGAATAATGTCGAACAAATCACACAGACCATGTAAGTTACCTCTGCTGTTTGATCCTTTCAAAAGTTTACCAAAACCTGCCTTAACTTTCCAGCAGTTGATTATATTTAAACTTGGTTCAATATTAATCATTTGTACACCATTAGATTGTGGTTTTAACAATTTATGCCTTTCTTTCATTCAGTTCATTTATTTTCATGCACTGATTGGTGTTCATGTTGATAACGAGAGGACAGATTTATTTGAATCCTCACTTCCAACATCAGTTATGCAGACATAATTTTTACCAGGTTGTTATGTTCAGTGTTGTCTGAAAGTAACAACATTGTCATGATACATGATACATGATGTGTCTTTTGTAGTCCATCTTCAGAAAATTGTAGTTTCACCGCAGCAGTACCATCCGCCGTCACATGATGACGTAGCGTAGTGAAAGTGTAGTCGGATTCTCTCTGCACAGCAGTTTTCCTTTCCTAAGTCCTTCTGAATTCTCCTTTCTCCTTTCCTTAACCTCATGACGTTTTCCATCAGGGTTAAGGAAAAGTAGATAGGAAAGGGCTTAGGAGGTGACTATTCGACCGCAGCCAAGGTCCTTCCAGGGTGTCCCAGGTCTTCCCGAGGCCTCCTACCAGTGGGATGTACCCTAAACACCTCACCAGATGATCTGGAAGGCATCATCTTGCTCCTCCATGGATTGTTAGTGGTTCTACTCCAAGCTTCATACCCTATGTTTTAGGGAAATCCTGGATACCCTGCATGGGAAGCTCATTTCTGCCACTTGTACTTGTGTTCTTGTTCTTTCGGTGGTCACTACCAACAGCTCATGACCATAGGTGTGGATAGGATCGAGCAGCAAATCGACAGAAAAACCCTGATTCTTCTTAAAGAATTGGAAAATAAACTTATTTAGAACCAGTATTGGACATTCTGTAACTTCACTTTCTAGCAGTGGTGTACTTGTGGAAGCATAAACTGCAAGGTGTTATTATTTCCAGCTTCAGTAAATAAATAAAAGGAAAAAAGAACTGAGTCTTCAGGAGGGGAAAAAATGTATGCAAGTGATGAAAACACATTTTAACAAAACCGCCTCTAAAATTTAATGGCTAGTCTTTGTTGCCTTAACAGTCTGTCTTTCCAGTTCTTTCGACTCCAATGTTAATATAAAAATAAAAGTTTTAAAGCAACAGTCTGTAACTGTTCTTTCTTCAAAAAGTAGATTCAAACTTGATTTATAGGGGAAAAGAGCGCCCTGGGCTTTAACTACATATTGTTTTATGCTTTTTTATCTGCAGTGTGAGATACATTAAAATAAACAAACAGATGTACCTGCACCCTATGGCAGCTTTAGTATAACCTTCAGACCACCCTGCATGAATTATTTAACAGTGCATCTTTGAGACACAGTGCATGTGTTGCAGCAGTGTTGTGCAGGGCAGTAAGTGCTCACTTTATGGATATTAAGCTTCTTCTGTCGCTGTATGTTATGGTCAGGGGGCAGATTAATATGGCATTTGATGATAAAACTTGTCACCTCCTTTTTAATCACCATGACTTTCAGGATGGATAGAACAACGTGTATACTTTAAAGTGTGTCACTTATAGCTGAAGTATTTATGCCACTGTATTTCATTAGCTCTTTAGATTCATGTCGGGTCCATTTTGATTATTAAAGTACCTTTTCAGGATGAACCTTGTGTTTGGAAAAAAGCTTTAATAGATCATTTAAGTTGTGAAAATGGGGACATCTAAACCAATATGCCTGTTTTTATGCTATGTACTGCCAAAAACAGAGATGCTTGCATTAAAAGAAAATGAGTTAAAGCACTTAATGGTTCTTTTGCTTAATAGAGAATGTGTTTATTATATTTTATTGGGATAGAAGTGCATGTATTTAAACAATAATGAAAAAAATGTTGTTTCTGTGATCTTGAAAGATTATCTCATGCTGACATTGTCTTGCTATCAAAGAAAACATATAGAAGCAAGCTGATGCCACGAACAGCTGCTTTGGTACTGCACTCTCCTGATGTACATTTTGTCCTGATGTATATTTTGTATATATACTACATCTAATGCTGCATTCACACCGCACGCTACTTGTACTACCTCGGCAATCACTCTACATAAAAAGTCAGTGTACAGCCGCGATGGGGCGGGGCTAACCCTCCCATGATGCGACAGCCGCTTTTCCCACTACCACATAGCTTGTCGCGCGATGTCAATGTAAAAAAAAGTTGACCTTTTCAGACGATGTCGTTTGTGGCTGCGCGGCAACAGCCAATCAGCGGTGTGTGCGTGTGTGACGATGCCTGTGACAGACAGTTTTTCATCCGGACTACAGAGTAACAATCCATGTCTGTGTGGGAAACATTAGTCACTGAGTACATTAGTTCCGCCTAGACGGACCTGCCGGAAACTCACAGATGCTGCTGCTGCAGGGCATCAGCTGCAGTGTTTTGTGTTTGATAAGCGAATGAAAAGGATACAGCTGGGATAATGTCCGCTTATACATCCTATTATGTGATAGATGAAATGATCGCGGTGAAACTCGAGCGGACGTGACGTCACCGAGCGACAGCTGATGGCAAGGGTGACCAAAATGAAGTATTTATGGATGCGCGACAATACGTCAGTTGGCAACGCGATTTTGGTAGCTGGGTCGCTTGCAGTGTGCAGCACAAGAGTTACTTTCATTTTTTATCATTTTTATATTATTTAATTCTATTGTCTTTTTTATATTTATTTTTGCACTTCCTTTGTACTAGAGAAAAAAAACTGCCAGAGACAATTACCTTGTATGTGTCGCATAATTGGCAACAAAAACTGATGCTGATTCTGATTCTAATTCTGAGAAAATTATGTGATGTCTGTGTATTTTAATGCAATGAATGTGATGTTTATAGATCTGTCAGCTCTTCGAAATAAGACTAGTTTTAAACTCAGCCCTTTGTTTTCTGCTTCTGTCTTTCCAGGGAGTTTTTCCAGCGAGCTACATTCACCTGAAGAAAGCCATAGTCACCAACAGAGGGTAGGTTTAACATACCCATAGAGCATAACATGTGTTTTGTTCTGTCTGTCTGTCTGTCAGTTTGTCTGTCTGTTTATGTCTGTATCTTACAATGGCTTGTTTAGTTGGCGAGGCCAGCTGGTGGCAGAACGTTAGTCAGGGCTCGATTGCAGTCAGGAAGCCAACTCACAGTAGGAAGTCCAACTAGTTTCCAGTTAGGTTAAAGCCTCCTTCACACCGCTGTGCGGCAACGCGGCGCCTCCAGTCATTTTAATGAGGGACGGGATGGCAAGCGGTTTTGGCTGCGGCGGTAGGACCCAGAAGCGGTTGCCGCCCACGTGAACGCGCACAGATTTTCCCCTGCCGCCCGGAGTCCAGCGTGTGGAACTTTCTGGCGGCAGCCCCCTGGGAACAGCCAATCACATCGAAGGAAGAAGAAAACCCGGAAATAGCAGGCTTCGTGGGGTAAAAACGAGCAATGGAGGAGCTAATATTGCTCACAGTAAAGGGGTTCAAACTGTGGAACCAACCATTGAAACGTATTTCTCGAGGGAATTCTTTTGATGACAGAGCCTT
Source organism: Scarus forsteni (assembly GCA_036419115.1). Classification (NCBI taxonomy): domain Eukaryota; kingdom Metazoa; phylum Chordata; class Actinopteri; order Labriformes; family Labridae; genus Scarus; species Scarus forsteni. The sequence goes on from JAZDUH010000152.1 coordinate 9,627,348, forward strand.
ATTTTCCCCTCCGTTTTTTAGTCTGTAGTAATGTTAAATTCTAGAATCAGCCATTAAAATTTATTCCTAGGGGGGATTCTCTTGATGACAGAATCGTGTCTTTCATATTCTTATGCACATTACACAGTAAACAGAAACTATAAGGTACTACTCGGGGGTACGTGTTTTTGAGGAGGGAGTTTTGTGAAGGACTTTTGGGCGGGCTCTGCTGTGACGTTCGCCGAATCACCTCTACGTCACTGCCGCCTGTTACCCCATGCTCATGCCGTAGCGGCAGGAGCCGCTTTGAAAAACGCTCTGCATTTCAGGGGCCTCCGCCGGCAGAGAAGTGGTTTTCGGGGCGGTTACCGCGCGGCGGTGTGAAGGGGGCTAAAGAGTTTGTCTGAGGACAGGTGTCTTACTGTAACAAGCTAACCCTTATGCCATAGTCACATATTCCCATTTCTCATGGCGATTGTGCATGATTGTCATAATCCTGATGAAACATGCTTGGGTATGGCTGTGGATCATCCTGTGAACATTGATATGGGACAGAAACTCTCTCTCTCAAGGCCATACAGTCATCTTATCGTACAATAGAGACTTTGTGAGGTCTAAGCTAAGACAAGGTCACTGTTCTCCCTTTGAATCAACACCCCCGCTGGCTGCCCCCCCCCCATGTGCTTGTCTCTATGTTTGTTGTCTCATGTGTTGAGGTGTTTTTTTTTCCAATCACACACTGTGCTCCCCTGACGAGGAATGGTCCTGATTGTTTTGAACTGTTCAGAACTGTTGCAGAGAATCATCGGTCTAAGTATATTGAGGTGAAAACCTAATGCAGCCACAATGCAAATGGTATTAGCGTGGCATGTACAGGGCTCCATAAGGTTGATCATGACGCAATCCAGAAAGCTTTGTGAGGACCACTGATGAGGACGTATCCAATTGTTTCCCAACAGTAATGATAATGCCTGTGCTCCTGACTTGTATTTATAGACCCTCAAAATCTGTCATGCGTTCATCCTTTCTGAACGTTGCATCTCGTACGGGAAGTGAACGCAGCAAAAACACATGTGACAGGGCACATGACACCAGCTGGGCTTGAACAGGGCTGACGTTGTGTCAGGGGGATGGAAATTCATGGAAACCCTGTCGTATTGTTGTATTGACCTAACTGAAGCAGGATGTCCCCGAAGAGCTGTAGAAGTGCGGTAGAAGCTTTACTGATAGTGTACGGGGTTGTGTTCAGGGGAGACAGTCAGTTCTTCCTTTATCATGTCGATCATACCAGCCTTGCCAATAGTGTATAGTTGTGCACAATTGCCATGAGAAATGTGTTGAGGTTTTCTGAACTGCTCATAGTCAGCTTGCCAGGTAAGTCATCCAATTTAACAGACAAAGTAGGTGTAGACAGACATACTTGTTTACCTTGAAGGAAAACATGGCATCTTAACTTATAGAAACAATGGTCTTATACATAAATCTTTCTATGTTTTTTATGAATAAAGGACAAAAAAAGACATTAGCAACAGTGTTGGGTAAGATGTTGTCTATTATGAATGGGTCAAACCATACTTACTGACAGAAAAGTACCTCCCAGCTTGGTTGTTATTAACTTTTTGTTCAATTCATCCTTATCCAGTGTGTGTTAAGTAAGTGTGATTTACAGGCAGAGCTGCTGCTACTACACTGATATTCATACCAGTTTAGACCAAATATTCGTAAACATAGCCACCAGTTGTTTCAACTCTAATAATCAGATCAAACACTTGACTGCAAAGAGTTATTTTGACTGTGCTGAGGGGTGATGATAAAGCTGCATGACTTTTCTAGAAATTATTCTATATCATCAATAACCAGGTCTGGTCTTAGTCATAAGAAAGCCCCAGAAAATAATTTATTCAAGACCCCTTCCCATTTACCTGAAGGCAACCATAGCAAGTAACAGGAACCATGTGGGTTTTTGAGAGATTATAAAGAATTAAACTTGATCTAAGTCACAATTTAAAACAGATAACTAGTACTTTTCAAATTGGAGAAATATATCAATTATGTTTGGATAGAAGTGGGTGAGACTGGCCACTTGTCTGAACATTACCAACATGTTTTTATATTTGTGTAAAATCAACAATGTTAGAAGTAAAATTACTATTATATTAGTGTTATTCCAGCAAACAAATAAATAAACAAATGTTTGATGGAATTTTGTTTATATCTGATATTTATATCTGATATGATGATGATGATTGGATATTGCTTGACTCATTTTTGCCAGTTCAGTGAGTTAAAGTGATGACAATATGAATAATTTTGGGTTAAAAGTTGTGTGTATATATCTATATCTATACATCTATATATATATATATGTGTGTGTGTCTATATATATATATATATATATATATATATATATATATATATATATATATATATATATATAGATATATATATATAGATAGATAGATAGAGTTATAGATATACATATATATATATATATATGTGTGTGTGTGTGTGTGTGTGTGTGTGTGTGTGTGTATAGGTGTAAGAATTATAAGCTCCATGTTACAATAGATGAACGTTTTTTGTAACTTGCACGGCTGTGAGGCTTCCTCTCCTTTTGAATTAAAGCCATTAAAGTGGTAATCCAATTATTTCCCTGGTTTTATGAAGGGATTAGTTGTTTGGAGACTTTTTTCTCTAAATAAAGTATGAGCCCCTCTTCTCCGATTCCCTTTTTGAGTTCTGGAGTCCATATTTTAATATATTTACATAATCATTCGGAGAGTCTTCAGTGGGCTTTTTTTTCAACTTCAGATTAATCATACTTAAAAGGCGTGTCTTGATTTGCATTAGAGACTTTTAATTAAAGGCATGGAGAGTAAATTAATTGGAATTAGTGAATCCTTGACTGTTTGAAGAGGCCCTGCAGGCCTAGCAGACTCTTTAATGCAGAGAGATGAACAGTGTTTCCCTGAACCCTGAGAACTGGAATAAATATAGACATGGACTACTGACCAAGTGGGGCTGTAAATAGCGTGAGTGAGTGTGTTTTTAAGTGTGTATAGTATTCAAAGTTATATTTTCAAAAATGCTTGAATGTTTGTGCTTGGGTGGAAATACACAAGTTACATTGCTTTTTATTGCTCATGTTTTGGCACTCAAAAGTCGTCATGAGTTTTCAACTTAACAATCCACAATTATTTTCCTAAATACCTAACCCTGATGTTAATGGTCATTAGTTGGTAATCAGTAAATAATATGAAGGAGGTCCTCTATCTTGATCACACAAGATAAAAGTCCTCAAAGGTTTGCTTTCAATTTAAGTGAAATATAGGGCAACAATGTCACTAAAAAGTCATCCCGTTAGTGGTGAAAGTTCTTTTCCATTGTAGAAGCTCCTGTGGCTTTGAATATTTTATAGTCTTACTGGGGTAATAATTCAATTTTGTCAATTATTCATGGCCTTTTCTGGTCCCATATTGCGACAAATACACTTTTGGTTTTGAGACATATGGATTCATGGCCTATATACCATTCCTATCATGAGAAAAAAGCTGTCTGTCCTTCTTTTCCTTTCCCCACCTTCCAAAGAATGCGTATTCAGAAGTCCAATTGAAAAATTAGAAGTAAGAGCTTAAACCTGCACTGAAGCATTTTAACATTGTTCAGCAAGTCATTGTCAAAGATCTGGAAAACATGCCATCCAGCATCCATACCGAAATCTCAATAACTACAAAAATGTTGTCATTTGTCCCCTGTGCCATGGCCAACATCTCCTGTAGTGCCATCCAAATCTGTTGAAAACTTAAGTTATTCGTGTAATTGTGAAAGAATGACTTCCCAAAAAACTCCTCAACCCACATCTGGATTTGGATCACCACCAGAATCATGTCAGTTCCCCTTTTGCCTTCTATGAAAATGTTGTTATAACTAATTTATAACTTTTTGAGTTATCCTGCTCAAAAACTACCAAACCAAAATCATGATGACGATGTAATACGGAAAAACATTGCCCTTCCAAATGGGAGATATTCCCTGAGCATAGGTTTCTATTCCATTGATAAAGTACCTCTATGCACAAGACAACAAAGTCTGTGTCATCTGGACTTCTCCCTCTCATCCTCTAGACAGCATTGGCGGTTGCCTTAAATGATTCTGATTCTTCTGCTCCCCCATAGACCTTTTTCTGTGACATACTATTGATTGTACCTTAGTAGTTCAATCCCACTCATTGGGTAACAAGTCCTGTGCAGAATACAGAGCTGTAGAAAATGACCCTGAGCTGCATTTAACTGTCCCATTACCATGGTTAATGGTCAGCCACTCGGAGCAGACTACGCCCCGGGGAAGGGGCCATGAAAGTGACAGGAACTCCAACAGAGCATCACAAAGTTAGAATAAAAGTAAATAAGTGGTATCAGTATGTGAAAACTGGCAGGTTCTTTTGAACACGAGGAATTGTAAACACACATAACCAGCAATCAAAAACTGAAGAAATAAACCAAAGTGAAGGTAAAATGTAACTGCTGAAAACAGTGGATGTGGTTTCATTTGGGAAGTTGAAACCACATTCCACTGCACAAAGTTGATTCTTTGGAACACGAGGAATTGTAAACACACATAAGCAGCAAACTAAGTTAACTTTAGTCCAATCTGGAGAGACCACATTTGAGTGAACATTCATTTAATTTACTATTTTTTTAGGTTTGGAAGGAGTTTGTTTTCTTTTGGGATTCACATCTTGTTGGTCATTGGGTTCCATCGTGATGCCTTGGTGTACTTCAGGGGTACTGAAAGAGGATTTGAGATAGGACACCCCCCTTGGAGTCTAAACACTGCTGGTGGTGTCGAATACAGAATGAGTAGACTCCTGAGCAGCTTGATGGGACCCTGATGAGACTGACTGGGGTGCTGATGATGCCCGCAGGATGAGGTGATGGGGCCAGATCTGACCAGGATACTGATGAGACAACCTGCCTGGGGTGGAGGAGGGTTGCCGAGGTCACACAGCATGCACCTACTGCGGAGGAGTGAAGACAGGATTTAAAAATATGACAGCAACAAAATCAATGCACAGCTGCGTTTGCCCATAGTTCTCCTAAGTTGAGCGTGCCACCCATGCATAAACTCTAGGTTGACTAAAATCTAAATATCTAAATGTATTATTGGGCAATAAACTTTGAATATATTCTGGAAACATCTGGGACAGGTGTAAAATTATTAAAAAAGTTTGCAAACCTGGTGTATCAAAGGTTTAAATTAAAGGTGCCTGTATGTTGTTCCTCTATAAATCCTTACCCCTGTTAGGACTCTGGTGGGGATTTAAATTACACATTTCCTGTTCTTTCATGACTCTGCAGCCTTTCCTTTAGACTTGTTGAGAGTTCAGTGCAGAAACTTACCTGAAGGTAGTACTGATTAGCCCGTCTGCCACCCATCATCTCCCCTAATTGTGGATGTTGATAATACATCTTTCATGTTAGTTTCCAATGTATTTTTGGTCATAGATCAGTGCTGTATCATCACTTTTCATGTTGATAATCATAATAATAATACATTTAATTTAAGGGTGCCTTTCATGACACTCAATTTCACCTTACAAAAGATAAAAAGTGCATTAAAATTAGCATAAAAACAGGTATTAAAAACAAACAGAACAATGCAATGAACAGTGCAAAGATCAGAGGGAGTAGGAAAGCTTGACCAGATGGGTTTTGAGTCTTGTTTTAAAGAGGGGTAAGGACTCAGTGTTGTGGAAGTCAGGGGGGAGAGAGTTCCATAACTGAGGAGCCGAGCGACTGAATGCTCGACCCCCCATGGTGACAAGGCGAGCAGAGGGGACTGACAGATGGACAGAGGAAGAGGATCGGAGGGTACGGGCAGGTACAGAAATGTTAATGAGGTCAGAGAGGTATGGAGGGGCAAGGTTGTGGATGACTTTTCTAGGAGTGAAGCAGGATTTTGTATTGGATGCAATACAGGTACATCTCAAAAAATTAGAATATCATGAAAAAGTTCAATATTTTTCATCACTCATTTCAGAATGTGAAACCCATATATTATATAGATTCATTACAGATAGAGTGAAACATTTCAAACATTTATTGCTTGAAATTTTGGTAATTCTGAAATGAGTGATAAAAAATATTAAACTTTTTCATGATATTCTAATTTTTTGAGATGTACCTGTATGTGATGAGGAGGATGGGTGTGATGTGATGACTGGATGGACTCCTTGAAACAATACAAGCTGCTGAATTCTGGACCAGTTGAAGTTTATGGAGGATTTTCTGAAAGAGACCAAACAGAAGTGAGTTGCAGTAGTTGAATTGGGAGGTGACTAGACTGTGGACCAAAATGGCAGTGGTATATGTGGTGAGTGAGGGATGGAGGCAGTTGATGTTTCTATTGCTGTTGATGTTGGTGAATTGTTTTTTTTTAATCAATTAAAACAAAAAAAGCCACCAAAACTGACCAGTGTTTTCTTGGCCATGTCAACACAGTTAAGGGCAGTTTTCAACAGCTCTGAGTTCTATCTACAGCATATTCTCTAACCACAGCCAATAGGCTAGAACTACTGTTATAACGCTGATATGAGGTCACAGTGATGGGTCTCTTCAAGGTGGGGGATCACCCATATAAGGTAGCTTCTAGTGCTGTCAACAAAGGGAGAGAGGGAGGTCCAGGCTTTGCTATTTTGCTCATAGATGCACTCTATCATGCAGAACAGACTTGTTATAAAAGGGGAGGACACATAAAACTCTGAAAAGCATCTGACCTCTTTAAGGACAGACTGGCAGATGTGCAGGAGAAGCGAGGCTATGCAGCTCTGCCCAGGGGTAATTTTGTCCATGTGATCTTGCTCATTTTAAGAAAAACAGGGCAAATAAACAACAATGGGGTCAGTGCACCCTTTATTGAAGTTCACAGAGCTCTATTTCTCTGGTAGTGAGCCTCTTTCTTTTAGCAAGACCTTTGCACTTTGCATTTATGTTCCTTCATAAGCCATTTTGATTTTGTGAAGTCTGCTTTGTCCTTCATCAAGTCTTCAGACATCAGTGTGGGACAGAAGCTGTCAGTCATCTCCAGAGTCTCATTTGTTCAAATCATCACAAAGTGACATGTTCATCCAGTTTTAACACAGTGCCAACAAGTTGTTGAGATATTTTGAAGAAGCCTTCACCAGCTGTCTGTTTCTCTGCAGGACAAACACATTCAAAGCTGACATTTATAAATATCAGAAAACAGCACCCCCGCATTGCAGATGACACCCACAGAGACAAATAAACACAACACACATGCTGCGAGACTCAGACAAGAAACATTCTCAGATAGAACTAGAACAGCACTTTAAGAGCTCAGACCTCAGCTCAGTTTAACCCATAAATTGTGTTTTCCATCCAGCATTACAGTTCTATAATTATTTATATGTACATTGTGGAATGAAAACATCAATCTGCAAGGATAGTGATAATTGGTAATTTAATTATCATCCAATAGGGTAACCTAGTTAGCAGTGGTGCTTGTGACTTGTTAACTGAACTAATTTGCTGCTGCATATACAGATGCTGGTGCTGTCGGACAATGTTGCCAGCCTGTCAGTTTGAGCAAAACTGTGGCGCCTATTTAAAATTGAGGGGTTTGATTTTTACACTCACACACAGACAGATTTCTGCTATGACGGACTATTTCTGTAGTAACATTATCAGCAGCTTTGTTTCTAGTGATTGAGAGGCACGGCTTGAGTGACTGCGAGCAAGCAGAGCTGCTGTGTATGTCTCTATAACATTAATGGGCTCACAGTAATGTTACTAGTGGTTGTGAGTTGGGATGAGACTGGGATGTTTATTACAATTTCAGTTCATCTTAGAAACCAAGGCTCCAGTGACAGTGCCGAGCTTTCTCCATTAGCAAAACTTTTCCTCCTCTCCACTGAGTCTGTAAAAAGAACTCTGCTGCACAGATTCACTGCCGATTGGCTGTTCGGCGTTGAGTGAGACAGCAGATGGAGCAGTGTGGAGAACCCCTCACCTGACATTGCAAGGGAAGCTGGGAACTGCAGTAACATAGACTTGAAAAACTATGTGTTGTTTTCAAATAAACAATTCCTATAATGCCACAAATGAACGGAATTTGCTGTAATAAACTTTGATCTGGATCAGATCAGCATCAACATGTTTTGGCTTCTTCCTTGGACCAAACCACACCTCTGGTACATTTTTTATGTAAATTCATTTAGGGTCATAGTTTTGTGTAATCTTGCAGACAAACAAACAAACAGACCCTGGCAAAAACATTACCTCCTTGGCAGCGGTAAAAAAAACAAGTTGATAAAAGACTCCCTCTACGTTTTCTGGAGGGCTTAGGTGTCTTTATGTTTAACAAACAGGACCGTGGTTAGAGCTGTAGTTACAGATGGAACCGTAGTATTTTCCATTTCTCCTTGACTGAGTTTTGACTGAAACATGCTGGGACCTGCTTACCATCATTGCTGTCATGATACAACAAACACCTAGTGACTGATTGATGCTGATGTCAATAAAGCAATGGCAAAAGAAAAGGAACTGGTTGTCCTAAAAATATTACTGCCCCACTCTCCTAATTCAATGTGTATATACTTGTACATCATTTGTAAGGAGCTGTAGACACACACACACAGGAAATGCTTGATGTCATGAGCAACATCCCTGGGAAATTTCATTAAAATCCATAGTGAACTTTTTTAATTTACCTTGCTCACAGTTAGACGGACAGACAGATGAATGCACAAACAAACAACAAACATATAAATGCTGGCAAACATAACCTCTTTGGCAGAGTTAAAATCGAGTACTGCACCCTGTCAGTTGAAAAAGGGCTTTGCTTCTAACATCTTTTCTATCATTTACTTCATCAACTTGCAAACAAATGCTCTTTGTTATCAGCTTTGTGTGTTTTACTACTTTAACATTCCATGAAGAGATTTTCACTGGGCACTGAACCACATCAGGAGGAATTACTACATTTTGTTGCTGTGGATGCATTTTCATCACAGTTATGCGATGTTATGTGATGCATGAGCATGAAAGACCCTTAAGTAAGGATTCATATTATGTAACATGAAATATCCCTGCTCTGAAAACAGCGAATTATGGTTTATTATCCAAACATATTTTTACAACATGAGCCTAGACCTGAAATTTCTAACTTCAGTAGAATGTTCAACCAATTCCCCAAATACATTCTCAATTAGTCTGAAATTAATTTGTTTTGCTCCTTGTCTCTGTCGATTCAGTGGGTGGATTTATTGAAAAATTACCTGGAGAATTGAATGGTTTCATATGCAGTGTACAAATAGGAAGGACGATTATTTGTTCCAATTTGGTTCACAGATGAGCTGAAAAAATCCAGCAAACAACTCCAAAAATGCAAGCAAAGGCAGAGTCGAAAAATGAGCAGAAATTGTACCCAACAAAAATAAGAGGAGGTACCACAAGAGATAGCACATGAAGAACTGGCAGAATGAAGGGAACACACCGGAGAGTAGGGATGGAAATCTCCATCCCCAGGACGATACGATATGCATCTCGATATGTAGGCTACGGTACGATACACTAACCATTCACATGAAGCATCTACCAATTCAGGATGATACGATTTATCTTCCTACCACGATGCAATCAGGATGCAATCACGATGCAATAACGATGCAAATCTGTGCAAATTCAACTCAACTTTATTGTTCCTTCAAGACCACTTCAGACCACTTACAGTAGGCTACTTAAGCAGTCAGGAGGTGTGTTTGTCAACATAAAAAAGTAGGCCTATTTCACAAACAGGGACATAGGCCTAACAGTAGTGGAGCTCAGCCTTCAAAGCTGTCATTAACAATTTAGACTAAACATATAAACAGCAGTTTGAAAAAAACAGCACTTTCAGCACACTGAAAATAATAATTTTAAATTTAAAAAAAAATATATATAATAACATGACATCGGATTTTACCGATGCAAAGCTTTTACAAGGCGATGCACTGTGGTTTCAGCCCAGTTTCTAATCCGATGCACACCACTCCAACCGATGCAATCTACCATAGACCCTCGCAACGATGCAATGATTGCGCATCGGATAAAATGCCCATCCCTACCGGAGAGAAACATGCAGTCAATCAAGTTAGAGTAACGGACACAGGGGAAGCACAGGGAGCAAGATCCAAAGGACTGAGACAATAAAAGCTATTTCAAATTTCAGGAGTGAAAGAAAATAAGTGATCTTGATGGAACAACTGTTGTTTTATAGTAATTAAATGCTTCAGGAAACATTTTACACTGTACTTTTACATGATACTGCTGTCCTTGTCTGTAACAGTAGCTCTGTAGATGTCAGTGTAGAAGTCCAGACTAACATCTGTATTATTACTCTGTTATGTGACCGTCAGCTTACATCAACATCAAGGTTAACAAATGACCCCTCTCTTTTATATGACCCCCCGGTTAAAGTCAGCTTCTTGAGTTTGATGTTGGTCTACACTGAGGCCATATTGTTGCTCATGAAAGATGACGATAAATTATAATCCTTTGTGAGGCTACTTCCCTAAACTTTTTACATACTGCTCAGTTATGTAAGACCCAGAAGTGTTTTTAAGGTGGTAGTTCTTTGACCAATGTAAAGGCCCTCTCTTTGTTATCCAGTAGTGAGGCTAATTTTTTCTATTTATACAATGTTTTCTTTCATTCTGATTGGGTTAAGTTGTTAGTTATTGATATTTTCTTAAAGTTTTTAGCACTTTCTATTTAACTCTTCAAAACTGCCTTCCTGAGAAGCCATGTTTTTGAATTACAAAAGTGAATATAGAGACTATTTCATGATGATGATGTTTTGTAATTAATTTAATATCCCTATATCCCTTTCTCATTTAATTTTTGCTTTTTTTATTTCTACAACCTCTAGCAATCATATTAAGCTGACATGAATGCATTTGACAATAAGATCCATATTTATGATTCCTCAGTGCACTGGGTCAGCCACTAGGTTGAGTTGCCAGTCTGTGTAAACACTTTTGCTACCACTGCTACTCATTTAGTTTGTAAACTATGTCAGTGTATATACATCAGCATATTTCGTCACTTGTCAGAATTTAAAAATGTAAATACGTAAGATATGACTGATACTTTTTTAGATGGCACTGTCTAAAGCCACCCATGCAGATCTGGAAAGCAGATTAGCATCCTTCTTTGGATTGTGAGCATTGTTTTTGAACCAGTCATCACCATTTAGAAAATATACAGCATATCACACAGTTTTGATATTTATATACTGTGAATCCTACAAATTCTACAATCCTCTCCTGCCTCACTCTCACACAAACATGCACCTACTCTAAGCTAGCTAGCTTTGTGAATATGAGGAAATATTTTGTTAAATACATTTAAACACATTTTACTTTCTTTGATGATTTTAGATTACAAAAATGTCTTAGAAAAAAATAATCGAATGCCCAGAATATCCCTAAACAGGAAAATCAACTGGCTGGTTGACCTGCATATCTACTTACTGATTGGGTGTAATTTAGTGCGGGAGTCAAAAGGTTAAAGAGGCACAGTAAATTTATCCATGAACTGAGAGTTTAGTAAAAAAGAACATGTTTTTCTGCTCCCTGAGCCCCTTCTCACAACATTAAAAGTAAAGAGAATAGAATTGATAAAGCTCGGGACCTTTAATGTCAATAAGACTGTCTTTTGATCAGAAAACACATATGATTGACATATTGATTTAGTTTGCCAAGCTCTCCTTTTTAAATTCAGTCCTTTAACGTTTACAGTGTTGGGAAATGCCTTTTTTTCAGACAATTAAAAACAATTTGCAGGATTTTGAACCCAGCTGTGACTGCATCTTAATGTAATATGATCAATTCATGGATTGTGATCGAAATGTGAATCAGAACAGGATGATTGTAGCTGTGCTCACTGAAAGTGAATGCATGTCAGAAATTCATCATAGTGGTCATAAACCAGTGTTTGAGCTGTAATCTGCTGTTGTGTCTTTGTGTTACGGCACAACCAGTAACACACGCTCCCTGGAATCTATCCTGTCTTCAAAGCCAGGTGTGATTCTCAAAATTCAGGTCAAAATCCTGCTGTAACCACACAGTGTATCCCAAACACCATCAGATGCCTTGCATGGTGTGACTGATAACATGCTGAACCTTCATAAAAGAGAGTTTTAGTATTCTGGATATGATGGTGCAAGAGCTACTTCAGAGAGAAAGAGGACAGAAATGTCAGCAGGGGGACCTTCAAAGAGAGATAAGAAAAGGTAATATATGTATGGAGAGAGTTTGGACGCACACTTCTACAAAGAAAGAAGTGGAAAGGTGAGGAAAGGAGTCATGTAAGGTTGAGGAGGAAGATGAAGGGAGGCGAGGAGATACGAGTGCAGGGGTAAATAATGTGGCGAGATGATGGAAGAGAGGGAGGTAATGAAAAGAAAGTATGGGAATACGAAAAACAAGTCGATGATGGCAGAAAAAGTCTGAAGAGAGAAAGAATGCTGGGTTGGGGGAACGATGGAGATGTGCCAGCACAGAAAGAAAAATGAATGAAGGAGGGAAAAAGGAGGGATTAGTTGGAAAGCAAAGTAGAACAGAGGAGAAGAGGAGGAGAAGTGTGACAGAAACAAGTGTAACTAATGTGGGTGAAATCACCAGGCGGTCGGCAGCGACAGCTCAGCGAGGAGATCAGCTTATCTGGCACACTGCATTTATTAATTAATCAGTTATGAGACGGAGTGGGGAGAAAGGCAGGAATACGGAGAGTAAAACGGAGATAGAAGTGTGTGAGGTACTCCCTCAGTCCTGACTGCAGGGCCCTGTGACTCAGCTTTCAATTTTAGCGAAGAACTCCCTGATGTTCAGGAGTGTGTAAAGAGGAGGGGGAGAGGATGAATGCTGGTTTTTAAGGCAGAGAGGTGAGCTGAGGTCCCATCTTCAGGTGTTGCAGCGGTTTGGAGAAGTTCTCCGTTTGGAAGTATGAGGATAGATCGCACACAACGGATTACTCACTGTGGAAGAAGTCTTAAGGCTTGTTATTTCTGTACCTGCTGTGTAGGTGTGAACCACTTCAGAGTCATCATGATGTGTTCATGCCGCATGATGATGAAGTGACGGCGTGGTAACAGCCCTGCACTGACCATGTACTGAGGCTCCCGGTGTTCCAGTTTGACCCGTAGTGCAGCTGTCTTCTTCCTGCTTTCTAAACCCCTTTCTGAGTATATCCATTGAATATTTTACCAAACTCTTTCACTCTCAAACATTCATACAATTTCACAAATACAAACACAAAGGCTATATTCACACTGCAGGTACAAGTGGCATAAATCAATCTTTCTTGCACATATGTGACCCATATACCTGTTTTTAATTTTAAGATTTAATTTTTGATTTTTTTAATGACAGTCTGAATGCCACAAATTGCATTTTTTCAAACATTTCAAATCTGACTGGGTTGTGCCGCATTGCCCCAACTAATAGTTTTTGTCAATGGAGCTTGGTGAGATGGAGCTGCCTGATTACAGACCTTAGACTAGAAAAGCACTCGGAGAGCGTAGACCTCCACCAGCGCCACAGTCCTCTCCCATATTGTGATTTTGACCATAAATATTAGTCCTACCTTTATTTCATCTAAATATTTAGATTCCTTGATCATGAAAACATACCATTAGCAATTGGATTCATAATGATATCTATTTTAGTTCAGTAGTTATTCACAGAAATCACATTTTTCGCCATGGCGGCCAGACACTGATCCGGGTCAACACCAAAATCGAATCAGTTCTTCCTTTTCCCATGCTGAATATTTCCTGACAACTTCATCAAAATCCATCCATTACTTTTGAGTTATTTTGTTCACAGACAGACGGACAGACAGCCAGACAGACTCTCCCGAAAACATAACCTCCTTGGCAGAGGTATTAAGGCTGATCCAGCTGCACTGCAAGGTTACCCATGTTTTTTGTCAGACCCAAAGCAAGTGCCCTTATAAGACAAATTTGATGACTTGTTGTAGCCATGATTTTTGTAGAATCTTTTGATAACTTTTGATCAAAAACGGCCTTAAAGGTGTAGTCAGCGATGTGGGAGAAAAAGAGTGGAGAGGTTGTTGATAAACAAATTTAGACCCGCCCCCTGAAAGCTGATGGACATGCATCGTCATGGAAATGGCCGTAGAAACTGCGTAGCTGACCAATGTAGCTAAGGTAACCCCGACTCGTCAGACAACTCGACTGCCGTTATTGATAACATCACAACAACAGTACATTTTGGCAGATTAGACAATAAGATGAATGCCCGACGGCTGTTACTGTTATGTGAAGCACCACAAAGCTAATGTTGCATAGCCTACCTATCCAGCAGAAAGACGGCGACATCCGCGTCTGTTTTCAGGTCTGTCAATTCGCGGAGTTCCCTCCACCGTTGGAAAGCAACACCAATGTTGACCTGGGTCTTCACTCTTTCATGGTCATAGCCCTTCTTTTTCACTTTTCACCCCTCTGAACTTTTTATTTTGGGGTGTTTTTCAGCCATTGCTACTGCACATATTGTATCTCTCTCTTACGTTAACTGCGCACGCTACACAACCTACTACTCCCCCTCCCCTCTCTGTCTGATCTGCGCATGAGTATGATCGCCCCCTAGATATGTGTGTGTGTGTGTGTGTGTGTGTGTGTGTGTGTGGGGGGTGGGTATGTACTCTGTTTTGGTGGCTCTGCCCGAGCCACAGTATTTACCTGCTGAAATTCAGAGCCAAGGCTGTGTATTAAAACCAGACTTTTTTTCAACATGCTGTCAGTGGGGACATCTTGTGGATGGAGAGGAGAAATACAGAGATTTTGACAAATCGTGCATTAGATTAGAAGATAAGAAGATCGCTGACTACACCTTTAAATGTGTGTCTTTATCTACTCCACAAATGATGATGATCTGATCCATGCTCAAAGAGGACATGACTTAAATAGGAGGCATGGAAATGTCAAGATTAACTTCATGTGCAATAATATTTATTTATGTTTAAGTCCCCACCATAACCACATTTGGAGAAATCTCCAAGCCTTTTGCAACTGTTATGAAGACACTCTTTTCTTTTTTTCCACCAAAGCTGTCATTTGAAGTCAATGAAATGAAATGAAATCCCCCTAATTGGACCCAGTAACATGTTCAAAATTCACTGTTTATAAGGTAACATATAAGCAATATGTGTACCAAGTAAGTTCCTCTGTTATTACTTGGACAAAGATGTTAAATTACTTACAGTTTGAAGAGTTGTACAAGAACTATTGATGTTCTTGCTAAATGATGAAAAGGCTGCCTGTATATCACTGACTTGTCTTGTTTGTTTAGCAGTGGCATTGTGGGTAGTCATGGTTGTGTCCTCTCTGCGGTGCTTTGGACTGTCACTCTGACATGCCTGAACAGAATCCACTAAAGTGCACTATTGTTGAGGCCTAACTGAATGTAAAGCAGCACAACAGAGCAAGACTGTTAGTGTCACAAGAGGTCAAGGATTTAATGAGTCTCTATGTGTGTTCACGTCTGACCGTCACGTGTGCTTGTGTACTCCACATGCTGCTCTTTGTTTCCAGAAGTGTGCTTAACTTGTGAACAGATCTCAAACAAGCAATGCGTGTTTTGTCCTTTCACAGGCCTCATGAGACCGTAGTCCCCCTCGAGGACCCCATTGTCACAGAGGTGACGTCAACGCTGCAGGAGTGGGCCCTACTCTGGAAGCAGCTCTATGTGGTAAGACCCACTTAATATATTCTTACGTCACAACTTAGCCAAGCATGATATATCAGTTAAACCAAAGGCACTGTGTCCTGTCAAAACGAGTCACGTTAGATATCGCTCATTAACCCCAAAGCACCTCTGTTTGCATAATTCTGCTTTAAAAGATCCAGAATAAGACCAAAACAGCCAGGGCATGCGTTTTTAATGCAGCAAAGTCCTCTGTTTTTCAGGTCATGTTGTTTTTTAGTCATTAATGATGCCATTCAGCCCGGTTAGATCCACTGTTAAATGAGGTGGCAACCCCTGAAGTCAGTGGCTTGTTGTGGAGAAGTTTCTAAATGATCTCAAAGCAAAGACAGAACAGCCAGAGCAAAGTTAACACCACTAACATAACCTGGGGTTAGATGAGTTTCAGGGATCTGAGGCATCTAAGGATTCTGTCAAGAAATCCTTCATATTAGGAACAAATGACAAAGAAGCACTCAAAAGTAACCACTCAATCAAATACGTGATAAAAAGTTTTAAAGCTGTTCATTAGAAAAGAGAATCTGTCACTTTCTCACTGTTCTTTTTGATATTGGCTTTCACTTTGTTGGTTTCAGCATCAGTTGTTACCATGGCAACCTCAGACATAGGTAGCGAGATCAGGCAAGACTGTAAAACCAGGAAATACATGGGAGGGATTTTCATCCCCAGAGTGTCACTGAAACAGGAACAAGATCAACCCTATGTGTATGTGTGTGTGTGTGTATGTGTATGCAGGTGTGGGTATGTATGTGTCAGTAGGATGGGAAAAAAGTTGATACTAGTTGAGACTTTAGTTTCGTAATGTTCACTACAGTACAGCCCTCATGTACAGGGAATTAGTAACAGATTGAAGTTCCACAGAGAAGAAACCAGAGCACAGTGTGTTAGTTACAGAAGACATAGTTTTCTGTAGTTAACACTCTAAACACACTTCCTGATAATCTTCATGCTAGCTAACTGGAAATCCAGATGATCATCTTCACATAGTCATGGCATATATTCACAGCCATCAAGGCAACACCTCATCCAAAGTGTTTGGGAAAGGAACAAAATGGATAAACATTCCAGATGTCCTTTCATTGGCGACTGATGTTAACAGACGCAGTTGCAGGATTAAACTGCTCCCATATCTACTTAAAGGTTTTTCCTTTGGATTTTCAACAGCACTTTGCATTCACATGGAGACAGTTTGATAATGAGGAACATTCACTTGGATCCTGGAGACCAACTGAAAAAGTGGTAGTATGCATGCCAGGCCAGTCGTTGGCAATGTAAGTTTGTAGTGTCCTTAGCAAATATAACAAATGCATCTCTGCTGAGTATTGACACAGCAAATCCACATTTTAATGGATGAGCATTAGGGCTGGGACGATTCACTTTTCTCCCGATTCGATTTATTGCGATTTTTTAGGTGCCAATTCGATTTAAATTGCGATTCTATGATATTGCCGATTTTTGCAATCGTTAGCTTTTTTAACACCAGTGAAAAGATGAACAATGATGATGCCTCCAGAGTATGTCAGGAAAAATACAAATCACATGTGAGTCTGTTTTTAGGATTTATTCAGCAATATATTTCAACCAGCTGCAGGTACATCTCAAAAAATTAGAATATCATGAAAAAGTTTAATATTTTTATCACTAATTTCAGAATTACCAAAATTTCAAGCAATAAATGTTTGAAATGTTTCACTCTATCTGTAATGAATCTATATAATATATGGGTTTCACATCCTGAAATGAGTGATGAAAAATATTGAACTTTTTCATGATATTTAATTCTTTTGAGATGTACCTGTACTCTCTCTTTTCAAAAGCCTGGATTGCATATAAAAGTGGCTTATTAACCCTTTACGCACTAGAGGTTTTTCAATAACATATTAAATTTTGCTATCAAGATTTAAAAAGGCTATAGTTTGAAAGTGGTTAGTTTTCTCACCCATCATCATCACTGTAATTTACAGGCCGAGCATGAATGCCTCTGCTGCCTTCACTGTGCTTTTTACCCCCGGCTTCTCCCTTGTCTGTCCAGAGCTCTGCTGTCTTTCTAACACCGTCACTTTTCGCAGTGTTTTGAGCTTCCCTGCATCCTAGACCACATCCCCTCCTCGGCAGTCGCTGGCCAGGGAGAGGCAAAGCATCGGCCTCAGTATGTGCTGCTTGGGGACTGTAATGGCACCCGGACCCGCCAGTACATGACGACAAAATGGGCCCTCATACTCCCCCTGTCCTAACATCACCTCAGTGACCACAAACTGACCCTAAATACACTGTCTCAGAGACACACACTTACTGTGAGAGTGACAAACACATTTTATCATTTTATAATATTTATCATACAGTCTGCTCCCAACCAGTCTTCGAAACGTATTTATACATCTATTTACTGATTTATCTAGCTATTGATTTATGAATCTATGGATGCTTTAATTTTCTAATTTGTTAACTTATTATTACTGAAATTAAATGTTCTGAATTTGCTTTGGCAATATAGTTGTCACAGCTGGTCATACCAATAAAGCTGATTTAAATTAAATTGCTGTGTCTGAATGGCTGCAACACTGTGCTGCTTGACAAGGGTTATATGAAATTTGCGATTTGTGTATATACTTCCTGCCTTGCTCTACTGTTGAAATACAACTTAAATGAATTTGTCATGAAAAGTACCTACATTGTTTTATCATGAAATCAAACACTACACTTGTAAAGGTTGATCGTTTTGTTGTGAATGAAGTAGTTACAGTCCAGGCTTGCAGGAGGCTGAAATACTTCCTGAAATGTTTGCCTGAGGATGTAGATAATTACTATCATTACTGTAGACTGTGTCAGATGTAGTTAAGGCTGACAGTTTCTCTGATGCACTGTCTTGAACATCTGTGCTGTTACTGTCAGTTTTTTCACTCACAGGTCCTCTCTTTCATGAGCAGTCGTTTCCTTTTGTTTCTCTGAAAAAGCCATCTGTCTGTTTTGTGATATTTCTTTTTAAACCTGTCATCTTACACATATATATAAAGAAAAGTGGTTTACACCTTGTTTAAGTTTTTGTCAGCACTCGTTTCTGTCTTTTCTCTTTCTGCCACTCCTGTGAATCCACGTCTTGCCAGTATTTTTCGTCTTTTCTCTTTGCCTTCACTCAGACTTTTCTTGCGTCCACGCTGTAAGAGCATGAGGACCTGTGATGTTCAAACTGAAGAGTTTCTGTTCTCAGGCTGACAGACATCACATTAGTGCGTCTGTTATGTCACAGAGAAAGCCTCGACACTTTAATGTACAGATCCTGCAGACGAAGATGATGGTGTTTTTTGTGGTTGGATGAATAGACTAAGGGATAAAAGAAAAGACGAATAAGGACAGCAGCTTTACATGGTGCTACAGAGTGCTCCTGTGGAAAAGGGCTGGAGTAGATTTATATCTGAATATAGGACAGTGACCTGATGGCAGTGAGGAGGAAGGCATACAAAGTGCTGCAGGGATGACATGCTTTTAGGCCAATGTGGAAAAAAATGCCCTTTTTAAACCCAGTTACCTTTGTCCATCAGCAAATAACTCAAAACTTTATCAGCAGATAGTAATGTAATTTTTTAGGTAATGTTGGCATAGCATAATGAAGAACTGATGAGTTTTTGGTGGTGTTCATATGCTGATGCTTATACAGATATGGATCTAGGATTTTTTTAAGTACAGTATTTGTAAGCATGGGATAAAGCAGTTTTTACTATTTTAGCTGATAACTAGGGATGGGACGATACACTTAAACTCACGATACGCTGCACCTCGATATGCCCGGGTCACAATACAATACATCACGATACAATATCGAAAAAGTAAAAAAGAAAAAATATTACTGTGTCATTAGAACTTATTTATTTTTGTTTGAGTTGCACACAGGAAAACACAAGGCCTAACAGGCCAAACACAAACAATAACACTCTCTCTAACCCTAGAGAGGTAAGAGAGAGTGTATGCTAACGAATGGTAGGCTCGTTTTCGCCGTCTTCGTCTTTTTTAATGAGAAAGTCAAAATACTGCCAGACAGATGTATCCAGGCGGAGCGTCCTCAATTTCCGTCTTTATTTCACGATCCATTTTTTTCAAAGTCGATGTGTTTCATCATGTACTGTATTGCGATATGTTGCCAAACGATATTTCATCCCATCCCTACTGATAACTCATTAAATTTTAAAATTATTTGTATTACATTTTCAGGGAATGTTGTTCATGACAAGGAAAAAAGTGATACAAATCCGTATTCAGGTGCAGACCCAGGAATTATTTTGAGGACATTTTTTAGGATTGTGAGATAGGGCAGTTTTCTATATTTTTGCCCATAACTTGTGAAGTTCTCGCATGGTTTTATGTTACATATTCAGGGATTGTTTGTCACACAAGAGGGAAGGGGTGATAAGATTTTGGTGGTGATCTTAATCTGGATGCTGATGCAGATATGGATCCAGGATGGTTTTAAGTCTTGTTAACATTGTAAGATTAGGCAGTTTAACCCATTTTAGCTAATGTAACACCTTCCTTTTTTCCCAAATAATTCCTACCACACTTTGAAGGAATGTTTGTAAAGGTACAGGAAAGAAGTAATGAGATTTTGGTGGTGATCCAAATCCAGATGCAGGTTCAGATCCAGGATTTCTTGAGTTGTGAGGTAGGGCACTTTTCCATATTATTGCTGATAACTTAGGTTTTCATATTTTTTGATAATGTTTTCTGGGAATGTTGGTTATAAAACATGAGGGGTGATGAGATTTTGGTGTTGATTTGAATCCAGATGTCTATTCAGGTATTCATAAACCATGTAAGATAGAGTTCTTGTTCACATTTTTAACAATAACTTACCATCCAATGTTGGTAGAGGTTTGTGCCCCCTGAGAGCCCCTAGTTTTCTGCTGAAAATCTCTGTGGAGAAAAGAACATTCAGGACTCTTTTAGATTTTTTCAGCAACATCCTTTTCACAAATAAACACTGCTTTTTACAGATTTTTAGATTATAAAACCAGGGTGGAAAATCAGCACCTGCCAAATTGAGATGTTTTTGTGCTGTGTTGGGAACATCTTCACAACCTACCATCCACAGTGACAGATGAAGAAAAGCAACTTGACAGAGCTACTTATGACCAAAAACAACATGGATCATCAAAACTCTCCCAGTAGTTTAATCAAAAACCATCTCTGATTTTGTTTTTGCAAGTGTTTAATTTCACAATTTCTTCACTACAGAAGTATGTGATTATTATGCCATCAAATTGCTTTAAGACAAGACCTTGTAAAGAAATGGGGTGTTTGTTTTTGTTAAAATAGCAAGTCACATTTCTGAAATCATGATTATTATGAGGACCTCCTCCTATTTCCATCTTTATCCTCTTTTGAGTTGAGTTTTAACTGCAGCTAAATCAGTCTTTAGAGCAGTGCTTCCCAAATGTTTTCTGCAGAGCCATCTTTAAAAGAATATTCTATCAAGTGTGAGGGATGCAGATATTTCAGTCCTCAGTACTTCTCCATGCCACAGCGTAATTAAAGGGAAGAACATATCACAGTAAATGCATTGACAAGTGGTCCCACAGATTTCACAGGATCATGAAGCTGTCAGTCAGGCACTCTCTACCACACCCACAAAGTCCTGAGAAGAGGTCTAATCAGGAGCTCTTTAACATGCATCTCAATGAGTATCAAGGGTGTTAAAAAAAGAGTAACCCAGCACATTCTGCTGAAGCACTCATGCACCAAAACACAACTTCATTGTATTCTCTTAATCAAATGAAACCAACATAATAAAAAAAACAGTGTGAAACATATGACAAATGCAAAGCGTCAATGTATCATGGGCTAAATTGGCAGAAAGCAACATCATATTCTTCCATGATTCATTGTCATGGTAGCATTTGCATTGATTCTGTTACTTTTATATAACAATAAAGTGAAGAAGCTCCGTAAATGTGTGTTTTTTCGAATTGCTACGTGGATGCAGTGCTTTTTATCTATGTTCAGGTTTGGGAATTACTGTGATATTATTCATGTGTTTCATGCTGTTCCTTTATTATGTGGATATCATATGATTAATGCAACATATACATATACTGTATATATGTATATGCATATCTATATCTATATCTATATCTATATCTATATATATATATATATATATATATATATATATATATATATATATATATATATATGTGTATATATATATATGGAGAGAGAGCAATCGCCACTGATAGATAGATAGACAGACAGACAGACAGACAGACAGATAGATAGATAGATAGATAGATAGATAGATAGATAGATAGATAGATAGATAGATAGATAGATAGATAGATATTAGCTAAGCAAGTGAATTTTGGCCAGCTCATTCACCTATCAACCTGTGATGACTGTTGGCTGTTCTCAGTTGATTCTTTGTTGCTCAGGTTTAGAAAGTGCGGCATAAAGCTGTTGCATTGTACTGTGGCAATAAACACGATGATGGTAACTTAGTCTCTTATTGTCTCCAGTGTGTTGGGGCTCGTGGAGTCTCCTTGTGTGTTGCTTGTTTCAGCATCTAATCAAAAGCCTATCCAAAGACACCACTGACTGGAACTGAAAGACTCCAAATTCTCATTGTTGTTTTAGGACTCATCACCACACACTCACTGAGGATAGAAATGATGTAACACAATTAAAAACAGACAAGCACTCCGCATGCTGTGGAGCTAGATAAGAAACAATGAGGGCATGCTTTTTGAAAGGTTGATGCCATTAGAGGAGGATGTTTTCATGCGATAACATCCAATTATCCATGCTTAAAAAAGCCTGTCATAACATTTTATAATTAGATTATTAATCTTTTTTCGGTTGATGTAAACCCAGAGAACATGACTAAAAGGAAAAAGTAAAGACCGTCATCCAAAGTGTCTAAATAAAGATTCACAGACCTTGTGCAGGCAAAGAGAAGCACTGGAGAGATGATGCAAAAGCAGACAGAGTTGATACAGTTCAAATCTCTTTATTAATAAAAAGTAATAAGACAAAGCTAACAGAGAATTCTGCAAGACAGGTAAGAAACTGTGAGAGTGGAGCGATCAAAGTGGTAGGCAGAAAATGAGTCAAAAACAGGCTAGAAGAGGAAAGATTGGACACAAAATATAGAAAATGCAGGCTGAGTGACCGGGTTCAAGACTGATACACAAAGTTAATTCTGTGTAAAGGTGATGAGGGGGACTCTAATCAGGAACAATTAAGACTGATGATGAGGAGTAATGAGGGTGAAGAACTAACAAGGAGAGGGGGTGAAGTTTTCCAGTGATATCTGATATCATAAATGGAGTAAGGCTTACATGGCCAGGCTTAATGTCTTTAAACCTTTTATGCACCAGGTCGGAGTTTACACTCTTCAGGCGGGAAGTTTTTTCTTGACCCAGCATTTACACTGGTGATTAAAGGTACTGTAGTTTGCTGTTTGGGGTTTTCTTAATATTTTCTGAAAATTTTCTTTGTATGGAGGCTTTCTCTTTACCTCTGTACCATTTTTAACTGCTTTTGATTATGTTCATTAACATTTATGCATCTTATGTTCAATATTTCATCACGGTCATCTATACTTACTCTCTCAATGCAGTCTGGGGTCGCTCCACCCATGTTTTTGTGACTGTGCTGACCTCTGAACTGGAAACTTTCTTCACGGCTACCACCGGCTACTGAACAACTTTCTTCTTCCAGTTTTGTGCAAAATGGACCAATATCTATCGGACGAAGATGTTGTGGATGAGAACTTTGAATATGATGGGTGTCCTTACAGTTTTGAGTCAGAGTTTACAGATAAGGAGCTCATTGAAAGGAGGAAGCCGTACTGCGCATGCGCCGCAGCCGTGAAGAAAGTTTCCAGTTCAGAGGTCAGCACAGTCACAGAAACATGGGTGGAGCGACCCCAGACTGTAGTGGAGGAGTAGCGTGAGCGGACCGTGATGAAATATTGGTGAAACTAATGAGTTTTTGGACAATTAATGCGGTTTTAGGAGCGGCGCTGTGTGCCCTATGTGCTACCATTATACGGATGTCTGCCGCTCGATCTTGGATCTAAATATCTCCTGAAGCACTGTTTGGATCAGGAAAGCCTTCTGGGTGAGTATATTGTTCTACTTCATTCTATAAACAATGTGAAAGCTGTAGAAACCGAACTTATCCTTTAAGCACTATGAGTACTCTTGCTGGTTTCAACAGGTGTAGGCTGTCAGTTCACACATCACTTCTTAAAATGCAACAATAATCATGTTTACATGGACACAACTAATAAGTACAGAAACAGGCAGACACCAAATCAGGCTGTGAGCACATGCCTAACCAGCACTTCACCTTTTTTAAATAAAGATTTGGCTTAATATTGGAATAGGAACTGTACAGGCCATCCTCTCTTCTTTTTTTTTTTTTCTTTTTTTTTTTCTTTTTACGTTTTTTTTTTTTAGCATTTTTAAGGCACAGTAGTCTTTATTACATGTGTATATATCATCAAACCTCTGACAATTAGTTCAGCCATCAGCTTGGCTCCTGTCAAACGTGTTGTAAACAGTATGTTCTACACCCTGTGTCTGATATTAGTATGCAATTTTTTATTTATGTCCATGTCATGTCCTTCCTTAAGTCTACGATTGAGCCTTTTTGTTTTCTCAATGATATGATAAAAACCCATTCACAGTCCTTATGTAGACTGGCTTCTACAAGGTTTAGAGAAAAATGATTTTCTTTAAATTATATTTCTATTTCTTGAGATATGTACAACACAAAGCAACATACTGCCTTTGAATCTCACCCTCTCTCTATTTGACATCAGAGCGATGCAGTGACATATGATACGCATATACAGTACTATGATATACAGTGAATGCATGGGTGAATGCACAGCAACATCTATGTGCACATTTTTTAGAAGATGGATGATTGGTGACACCAGAGGCCATAGAGGTGACAAATACAGCAGAGCAGAAAGGCAGAAAGCTACATAGTCAATCTCTGAAGAAGAAAAAACACATGGATGCACATGCAGAAAAATGTGATGTTCTCTGCTGTGTTGATGCATGTTTTTGATGTGTTTAGTTTTTCACCATTCAGTCTAAAGTTGTCTGTGCACAAATACTTAGATCTGAAGATTTGTGATGTACACTGCGAGAGGGAGAGAGAATAATTTCACAAAGTGATTTCAAGTGCAATGGTTCATGCTACCACTACCTGTGAAAAAGCAGCAAAACCCAAATCTTCAAAAAAACAAATCCTAAAGAAGGCAAGCACTTTACACACTCCTACTTCAACACAGAGTTTCTGTTTGCCTCGGGAAGAACTGATAAATCTATAGAAGCAGGAAAAGGTGTCAGAGAAAGTCTCAAGCTGAGATCAGAAATAAAAAAAAACATGTTCAGCTGCACTGAGCTTCTTCACCATCCTTATCCTGTTTACTGTTAGCCTCTTTATTATTTTTATGATCATTCTTGTACTGCTCACACTAGTTATTTTATCTTCTGCTTCTTTATGATGCATTTCTACCATGTGATTTTGGCTCACCTTGCCTCTACTCTTACAAGCGTGTTTATATATTGTGCCCTTATTTCTGGTGTCACCTCAGGTAAGGTTCCTAGAAGCTGATGTGATGTTTAAATGTGTTTAAAAAAAGATCTCCTGATCAGTTCTTGGTCAGAGTTTATCACAATTGTGAGTGTCACGAGTGGGATATCTGACACGGGAATCAAACCCTTCTGTTAGCTTTTACTGCTGTAGGTCTCCTCAAACTCTTCTTGCTTCTTGACGGTATCCTGTTTCTTGCAACTCTCTGGAACAAAACTCTGACACTCTGACAGCACTACATTGGTGGGGAAGTACGTAAACGTAGCTTAACAGAGTTATTTGTGACTCAAGACAGCTTAATGAGGGGCTCATTTTGTCATGAAGGGAAAAAACACACCCACCCACACCAAGTAAATGGCATCACAGCCAAATGTGTAAGGAGCAGTGTGTTTATATGATCCTAACTTACTGCAGATGTCTTGTAAATGTTTGCTCCTTTCAGCATGTTTAATGTCTGCAGATATCTGAACATGAGTACATTTTGGTATTGGATTAGTCTAAGGGGCCGTTTACATGGAACCTCCTGACTTGAAGACGCAAAAATTCTTCCTTTGCGTTTTCAAATTCTTCTGCGTTCAGATGACAACGCTCAGAGACGAGTTAGTTAGTTAATCCCCTGTAAATCCGCTGTAGTGTGCATGCCGGTTCAGTAGATGGCGGTGTAGTTCTGCAGAGAGGCAGCGCTGCTACAACACACGAACGAAGAAGAAAACCTTTCACAAACAACAATGGCGAAGAGACCCACAGAGAAGCAGGAGTTTCTTTTCTGGACAACAAATCAGTTCAGACAACAAATCTGTCTGGATAGTTTTTTCTGGATAACAAACCGAGCACGGTAAGATGCTCACACGTTACTCGGCGGACAGCTGAAGCTGTTATTGTTCCTGGCATGCGCGCGCAGCCTCCATGTGAAAGAGTACTGCGCATGCGGTGACGTCAGCGTCTCGCCCTGAAACGCTTTGATACGGGTTTACACGGAGCTGGATAGAGAGTGGAATCAAATCTTTCCACCCTGGTGCCCGTTTTCAAAAGTTTGCATTTTCAAAATGCAAACTTTTGAAAACGGGCTCCATCTAAACGCAAGGACAAAATGCAATGAAATCTTATCGGATTTGAGCGTTTTCGGCGTCATGTAAACGGCCCTTAAGAGCTGGTCCTGCAAGAATTCTAAAGTCCTGTAGGCTCCATGATTGACATCAGCCTTAGCTCAAGTTCAAACAATAATAGACCTCTAAATTTTCATTATTGACGAAAGCTTGAATTTTGAACTGCCAAAGCAGGAAATGTCATGCTTTTGGTTGCAGCTTTGTCAATCAACCAATCAATCAATCAGCCAGTCTTTACATGTATAGTACCACCTGGTTTACAAAACCAGGCCATACTCTTCATTTTGTTGACACACATACATATATAGATAAAATATGCGTATACATGATATTAATAAACTTGTGGAAACCCAGGACATAACTCCTTCCCCGTCATTGTTTTCTCTACAGAATATGAATTTGTTTGAGGTTGGCCCCTTTACAACAATATTTTTTTAGATACTAAGCTCATTTTAGAAGGGGAAGCATATAACCTGATAATGCCATTTTATGTTTTCTCCCTGTTACCTTAAAACATGGTGATATGGTACTATTACTACTACAAGAAAATAAATGAATACTGTGTGATATTTGGTCATATGGCCAAATCCTAATTAACTCAAATTCTCATTTTTCAAATCAGTTTAACCCAATTTAATTACAGCTCAGCTAGATGCTGTTGTATTATTTTGCATTAGTATTTTTCACCCTATAATCATTTGAGTTGTTAACGTTAATATTGAGATCACCTTTACTATCTTAACTTTATAGAAACCATATACCATGAAGAAAGGAGGGCTCTCTTGAAAATGAGATGCCACGTCTTAAGGGGCTGACTTTGAATACATTCATATTCAGCAGAGACAACTATGGTGTCTTTGCTTCTGCCCACCTCATTTATTTTGCAAATGATAAACAGTTTTTTTTCATGTCACTGTTACTGTAAATCTCCTGCAGATGCACTGCACTGTATGTTGGCCCAGTGCTGTGCTCATGCAGATTCATGATGGGTTTGGATGAAGAGTATGTCTATGTATGTATGTGTGGCTAGAGCATGGCTTCAGCATGCTCTAATGTAGAGTGTCTCCAGATAAGTCTTGTTATGATTTAGCACTTTACAAATGAATATTGATTGATTGAGTGATAATTCTTAAAGAGTTGGTGGAATATTCCTCTTGGTTGCATTGTTGGTGCACCTGAAGCTTTTATGTTTGTTGCATCTTCTTGTCTCATTAAAAGAGTGAAATAAGGGGGGAATACAAATGGCTCGAAGCCTGCAGCCAAACAGAAGACACAATTTTCAATTAATGATCAAAATTCATCAGAGATCATCATCATTAAAATAAAACGAAAATAATTTAATAAAAATGAATATGTTATGAGCAACTAACCATGAATTATTAATACAATGGCATGCCACAAATTATTTGGATATTTTAGTGAATCAGTATTTGGTCACATATGAGGCTTCCTGCTTTCAGCTGATCTGGTGCTCAGCATTGTCAGTTTCTAACAGGCAGGTCTGCAGGACTGTTTACACTTTAAATAGAGCTGAAGAGTTTGGTATAAACCTCGATGAAATGGAATAATCAAACCTCAAGTTAGGACCAATTCTCATCTTTACTTTCTTCTGCTTCTTTCTTTCACTTTCATTCTCTGTAACTTTCTCTCCTATTTCTATCTCAGCCCATCTTATTGCTCTTATGCCATCTTTGCTCACATTTTTGTCTAAACCTCCAGATTTCTCCCTCCGTTTCCTCTTCCATGCTGATGTTGCAGCAGATAGGACTGACTATGTATGTCTGATGTGTGTTTGTGTGGGAGAGATGGATGTGTGAGCAGGAAAGAGGAGAGGGTGTGGTGACAGGCGAACAATGATGGAGGGATGTGAAGACAGGGATGAACGCAGAGGGAGATGTTTCAAAATGTCCAGACAAGTCTGTGCAGATGTACAGTGAGTGTGTGTGAATGTGTTTGTGTGTTTGTGTGTGAAGCCAAGGATGAGAGACAGAAATGATGGAGGAGGATTGACAGTCAGTGGGAGGAGGCCGTCCTTGTCCAGCTCTCTTAGCTTCACAATAAACTGACATTTTCTGCAGCTTCTGAATAAAAAAACTGTCACAGACTCAGAAACAAACTTAACAGGGCTCAGCTGTAATAAAGTGTCGTATGTTGGGAGGTGAAAAACTTACATTCAGGGATCATCTATTATTCACTAATGTTTCAATGACCTTGCTAATGTTTCAGTGCAGGTTCTCATTTTTAGCTCAAGGACATGCAGCCTCGGATTTTTATCATTGAAAGAATTTTTTTTTTTTTTACATCTTTTCCAAAAAAAAGAATAAGCATAGGGCATGCACAGCTCAAGGAAACACTCCTAACAATGAAGCCAAAGATTCACAGGAAACATCGTCAGTGCCTGAACCCAAAGGCCCAGAGTCAGTGGTGTCACTATGCGTAGAGTCTCATGAAGTTATCATCCCACAGGTGTTGATTGGACTTTGTGTCCAGAAATACTTTGGTTTTGGATTTTTCAAGATCACTTTCTTTCTCACCTTTCATGCAACTTCATTTGTATGTTTAATAAATAAAGAAGAGAAAAAACACAGATGTTAACTGTTTATGAAAAAAGATAGCAAAAGCTTTGCTGGTTTCATCTCATTTTCTGTCAAATCAGTTTCCACTAATAAAAATAGAAATGATACATGTAGGATACTTTGTTGTCTTGAAATACGTACATAAAAATGAGAAATCAGCACCTCATCAGATGTGCCTTAGAGGGTTGGCCAGTAAGGCCTGCCAATATATAACTTTCATACTGTTAATGAAATTTGTGCTTGTGCAATAGACCATTTCAGAGTCCACCTCACACTTATGTCACAGCAGGGGCACATGCATACTGGAGGCAATAACATGGCCATCATGGAGACAGATACAAAGATGCAAATCTCCCTGCTACAGAATATCAGTGTAGGTGTGAAAAAAGCTGCTCCTGAAATGTTCTTTACCAACAATACTCAACAAGTGTAGTGCGTGCTTGTAGAGATTTGCATTGTTATAACATTTATGAAACAATGAGTTGAGTATGATGGTTTGAGGTTTTTAAAATGAGTGTGTGGGGTACATGGCATGAGCCTGAACGTCTGCCAATGTCACGGCTCAGTTCTCTTTCAGCCTGTGCCCTTTGCCAGCAGTGTACAGATCAAACTATGGAATTTTGCTAAATACACATATTTAAATACGTCCCACATATAGCTTGGCCAAATGTACAACTTGTTAAGGATTATCCTGCTGTCCAAGCACAGGATTTATCACCATGATGAAAAATGTTTTTAGTTGAGTTTACCACCACAACAATGAACATACAGTGTGCCATTATGAAGTAAACTTATCATTCACACTATGGCTTCTGTCTAAGTGAACAATCAAAATGAGCCAAATATGTACTTTCATTCAGCTCCTCTGTTTTGCCTTTGAAGGCTGTACAATCTGTGAATATGGTCTGGACATTTATTGTGTATACAGTTATAAATGTCCATTAAAGCACTTCAGACAAGCGTACAGTTGCTGATAGCATCCTCTGATTCTTAATATCCTGGTAAATCGTGGGGAGATTTTTCTTTGTCACACTCTTATTTCATCCAGTTTGATGAAATAAGCCCACGATTTATTAACCTGAATCAACAGGTACCATGTGTTTCTCTGATCCTCCAGTTCCCATAGCAGATTTCCCTGTTTTCAGTTCAGACCTGTTGACTCTCCCCCATAGAAGTTTTTTTTCTCTGTCTGTTGTGTGTAATGACTCCACACTGTTTTTGTGGCATGTTTTCTCACACAACTCTTTTAATTATGCGGGAAGTTTGGTACCATGTACAGCAATGTATAGCATTAGCGAAGGTCCTGGGATTTTCTGTATTGAGAGAGAACTGAGCTGTGACACTGTGGGACATGTTATGGGTTATGCCGCGTAGCTCACCATACTCCACTTAAAAAATCCTGAACTATCCCTGTAACAAAGACTTAGGGCCTGATCTACAAAGATCCAAAATAACAGGTGGTAATTTGCATGTGCAAACTAAAAAATTGCATGTGCTATTAGTGGGCGTGTTGTGGGTGATCTACTACCACTGCGTGCGCAATTGATAACAGGAGCGAAAGTGGTGGGGGCCGCTCTCTTCAAAGGAGATTTTACGTGAGCTATCAGCTGTCACCATGGAGAGTTTGGGAGAGCAGAGAGGCCGTAAATGAAAAATTAAGTTTGAAGCCATGGAGTTTGAGGTAAACACACTTGTGGTATTTTTTTTCGCCGCATGTCATTTTGATGGACAAGATTGTCACTTTTCTCTCATGCCATATTTCTATCCGTCATTTTTAATGTTCCTTTTCTGATTGCAGTGATAATTAAAGAGGCAGCATTAACATAGTTTCACAGCTTCATCATCAATAACCTCTCCTGTGAAGAGCAGTCTTACAGGTACGCACACAGACCGTGTGGGGGAACTGTTGTCTTTTACACACTGACTGCATCACCTCTTTACGCGCTGACAGCCTCTTAACTCGCAGTCTGTGCGTAAAGAGACTGATGCTGTCAGCTCTGAGTGACAAACAGAGTGATTATGGCTATGAAGGGTTTTTTTTGTTTTGTTTTTACATAGATTAAATGACCTCCAACGGACAAAGTAGAGAGGATTTACTCTCTGCATGTATCATCATGGCACACTAGATTGTTCCTCTTGTATCAGTCCTTCATAATGACTGACAGCCTCCAAGTCTTTCTGTTTGTCATCAAAAAATTCAGTCAGTAATAGAAAGTGTTTTGTTAATGTGGCCCCTGTTTGCCACCATGTTCACAACCTCCCATTCGTAACGCTATGCCCTTTTTTGCACCTGCTTTTTCAAACATGCTAAATGTGCAATCACTTGTGGGTTTGATAAATCACATTGCACGTGCTAAATGGTTATTTTTGCATCTGTTCCTCCCAGTATTTTGCGTGTTCTGATGATCTGCATGAATTCTGCATATTCATGTGGGCAAACACGCTAAATGGACTGCGTGCTATTTTGCTCATCTGACAGACAAAATTCGTAGGTGCACCCTATTAGTAGATCAGATTTGCACGTGCTATCAAGTTTCATAATAATTGTCTGAAAATTGTGTGTATGTTTAGCTTTATGATTATAAGGATGTTAAATGCTTAAAACATCTCTGTTATAATAAGAACAATAAATATCCTGCTTAGAGTCCAAATGGATGTGGCTGTGATGGATGTTTGATAAAATAATTATAGGAGTGGCTTCGTAATCAAAAAATAACACACAAAGTAAGAAAAAGCAGAATTGTTTATTGATAAATCATTATATGTTCATTTAAACTAAGTCTGTTTATTCAATCCACTTCCTGTTTTGTTAAAAGGCCACAGTTGATGTTGCAAAAGAGAAAAATGCAATGCAATTTTCTCACAGATAAAAGAAGATGCCTCTGTTGCAGACACCATTTGTCTTAAACAGCAGATATTCTGTGATTCTCCTGAGCATACAGATGGCCAGTCTGCCCTCGAGTTTAATGAAGCTGCGTGATGCTAAAAACTTAAAGTGCTTAAGAACAAGAACATTCATCCAGTGAATCAAAGTTAAAGGAATCAAAGTTCTTATCTTGTCAATACGCATAACAGATACAGATATGAACATGCACACACATATCCAAACAGGGTGCACACACAAGCAAACATGAAGCACTCAGTGTCAGACACAGCAGAGAGGCAGTGGAGCATGAACTGAACCACTGTTGGGTTGTATTCATTTTGCTGTGCACATAACCAGACTCACATTTACAGGCACATGACTTCATTTACACCTGTAGTGAAGCACACATGCAGGGACACACAGAGAAATTAACTTGTTGAACTGGATTATAGCAGATTTGTAATAAAAATCTAATTTAGCATAACTGGAGGACACAGGTCCTGTCAGTGTTTGAATGACAGTGAGTGATCTGATATGGTGACTCCGCTCCTGGCTCTCGCTGTCATTATCTGTATATTTTGATTGATGGATCTACAATGTGAAGCTAACAGTGTTGAACAAGAACCTCTGGTAACGACCTTTGACACACAATTCTCTGTGACCATCCCTGAATGTTTCTCAGTGTCTGCTGTTAATGAGGTCAAACTTGGGAGAAAGACTGGATTTGAGTTTTGCAGTAGAATATGGACTGAGTTTATGGTCAAAATTTGACACTTGGTCCCAGAGGTGGGTAAAAATATGGTCATGGCAATATATAGCAAACCCATACCCAATTTTTTATATTTTATAATGTTATTGCATATTTTCTGTTAAAAATACAATTCTTTTAACATATTTCACTGTATATGTTACTGAGATGTAACTGCTTTCATTTTCCCTTTCCCCTAAATACCTGCTAAATTCCAGCCAATTACCAGCCAACTTCCAGCCAGCCACTGGGAGTCATTCAATTCAAGTCAAGTCAAGTCAAGTCAAGTCAAGTCAAGTCAAGTCAAGTCAAGTCAAGTCAAGTCAAGTCAAGTCAAGTCAAGTCAAGCACTTTATTTGTTCCCAAGGGGGTAGTTTAAAAGGTAAAAACATAAGGACAAAAACAATAAAAAAAACATAAATCAAACAAACAAAAAACTTATCCTGAGGAGTGCTTAAACTCCACGATAAACATGTCCAATCATGCAATTGCAGGGTAACTTAAGTAACTTCATCTGTAGGTCTATCCTGAATGCTGGTGCTATAAACAGAAGATGAGCAGAAGTCACGTAAGGAAAGACTTTTGTCTTGCGGACAGACTTATTCTTGTATAATTATGTGTATCATATAATTAAGCATTTAAATTGATAATGAATGGCATCAGAAGTAGCTGTTTGGTTGGGGTGATTATTAGGTTGTATCAGCATTGTCACTAAATGGAGGATGAATGTACAGGACCTGGGTCTGTTGAAGGTGATGATGGCTTTTGGACTGCGATGCCCATGTGCTAGAATGGGATGACTTACTATGCTCTGGCTCAGTGTGTGCTAAACATTAGCCCGCAGGTGGGGTGGCTCTCTGAGACCGGGGTTCACTGCCTAGCCTCTTATAGGTGGTATGGGGGCTAATTGTATGAAACATGATGAAACGATGAAAACCAGATGCTCTGGACCCCTGCCGTCCATCAGTCAACAGTTAGGTTAAGTGGTAGTGGGAGGCCTTGTGGTCACGTAAGTAACATCAGTGTTCTCAGCATGTAGAGCTTGCATGTTTGGAGCCTGGGTCTGTTGAAGATGGCAATACTGTGGCAACTAAGGGTCATGTTGTAGGTTGTGTTACTTGTCATTAGGGTACAGTTCACACCTACAGCTCAATTGCTTTGTTCTGATGCAGTGGGAAAAAATAATTTCATGCATAGTATTTTAAAGTGGCTGAATCATTATTATGATGTTCCAAGCAGAACAAGCCATGGAAGAAAGCCAGCGGTTTAAGCTACCCACAAACTAGAATACAGTATAGTTACGATACCAGCAGATTTTTTTTAAAGTCTAATATAGTATTCTACAGAGAAGCATATTTCTGGATGCAGGACAAGCCACGTGTAGTATAAGTGTAAAAAATCTCTGTGCACAAAGAAAGTGGCTTTTAACACTTGCTAGCAGAGCAACAGACAACAGTTATCATGAGAAAAAAATACAAATTAACCTACTTGAACAAGCTTGACTTATATCGTCTGGAAATCTTACTGACTTTTTGAATCAGGCATTGCTGTCATATGTGTGATGATCCTCTGTAGTGACGGGAAGTGATGTCCACCTGTTGATGGAATCCAAAACATGATTTTTAAGTAGTACTTTGCCATCAGCTTGGCTGCCTGGTACCTGTAATGCAGTTTTTATTACCACTACTGTTGCTACTACAACAGCAGTGTGATGAGTTAACTCGTCACCCAGTTTGTGTTGGTTCCTGGGTCGGTTTGTCCTTACTGTAAACAAACTGCTTAAGGGTGCGATTGAGAACGAGTCAAAACCACCTTTTTCAGGTGAGCTTGGCACGTTTTTTTGTGTGAAACAGGGATCTATATGCATTTATATGCATCAAATCACACCAGATACGGAACACCCAGAAACTGTAGTTACACGTCACATTTCAATAATCTTTTCCTTCTAATTCTCCATTCTGAGTTCAAATTGTCAACACACAGTCTAACCAGCAGCTGTTTGACACGATTCTGTCCCTCTGACACTTTCGATCTTTGACAGCTTTAATCAGGAGAGCATGAGAAGAAGTGCTGTTCAGGCCCTGTGGAAATATACAGTACATTTTACTGTAAGTTTTCTGCATCTAAACCATCATCACATCCATATTTCCAAGGGTCTGCTTTTCCCATTTCTATCTTATTCTTCCCTCAAACTTCACACGTTGGATTTCAAGGCACTCTGTGGGCAGCAGCCTCAGGATATGAGCCCTGCTGTCAGACGTCTTTAACATCAAACTCACTGTATATCTTTAGCTCGCACACCTCGCTTTGTCTGCTCCCTGCACACGCTCTCTAACATCACCAAAGTGGAGCTCGCTCACTGCTGCTGCTGCAGACTGGCCCGTGGGTGGGTGGGCGACTGAAAGAGAGAGAGAGGGAGGGAGAGGTGAGATGAAGAAAGATGGAGACAGAGGGAGCGGGTCAGAGGATGGGAGGGAGAGTGAAGAAGGTTTAGGTAAAGCAGATAGAGAGAGAGAGAGAGAGGTAGTGTCTGTACAGTACGTTGTGACTGGATCTCAAGTCGTCTGACAGGCTGTGATTTTCTCATCGTCTCTTGGGTTGGAGAGCTTTTTATCAGCTTGGCAGAGCTCAAATCAAAGAAGGAAAAAAGGAGGAAAACGATGAGAGAAAAGAGCGGATTTATCACCCTGTAACACCTGTAAGTAGCTGGACTCATCTTCTACTTTTAGCAGTGTTTGTCATTTAAAAATCTTCCATCATTCAGAGTGTAAGTAAGTTTAAACTGCATCAAAGTGTGTTTCTGTTCATACTTGTGGATTAGGGTTTGTTTTAGTGTTAATGTCTTTATCCGTTCAGGATCTATACACTCCAGTAAGTGCAGAGTCATATATCTACCTTGGTGACTCACCCATCGTTACCATGGAGACGAGGCAATTGTTGGCGTGCAGTTGCTGTTGTTGAATCACAGGAAAGTGTTCGAAGATCCCCTGACAATTTCATGTTTCTTAATTGTTAAATAAAGGAGCCTTTAAGGGATTATCCTCATTTACACAGTGAAGAGTACATCGCTGAAATAGCTAAAAATAATGCATTTCTTTTCAAAACTTTTCCTCATCAAACAATAGTAGCTTCAAAGTCAGTGTAATAGTGCATAAAAGTACATTGGGGAAATGGTGTCTATCCTATTTCCACAGAGAGCCTACTAGTCTGATCCAGCACTGTGTAACTTTGGCAGTAGGCAGCAGTTCTTTCATGGGAAATGTGTACAGCTTCACAGCACTTTATCCACACGAGAGTTGTTCTGATACCGATACAAGTATCGTAAATTGCTTCAACACTGCCAAAAATGGTATCAGCGAGTACTGAAGCCCAGGCACCATCCAATACTACATAATTTATTCAATAAGTAATCTGTTTACTGTTTAGCAGTGTTAAACTCTGGTACAGTTCTTCTTCACTGCTCAAAACAGTGGCACTGTGCTGCAACCTGCAGGGACCTGGAGGAATTGATCACGTGACACAGACACAACAGGCACACATGTGTCAGAGCCGGTTGACGCAAGGCTCGGAGCTAAGCTAACTAGCACAATCATTACTGTATTTATTCATGTTTAACAAAGGATTTAACCTGAGACAGGCCTTACCACAATGATAATTATATCACAGTCATACAGGCATGGTATGATCTTTTTTTTATAACATACTGGTGTCGGATTGGTACTGGGTATCGGCCGATTCCCACAGTAAAAGTGGTATCTATCACTGGTATCGGTATCGAAAAAGGTATCAGAACATCTCTAATCCTCACACCTATCTCAATTAGAAGCTAGCTAGCTAGCCATTTCATTGCTGCTTGATGCATTGGTAGGAGCCAAGGGAAATTGCTTTTATTGTCCAAAAAGGTATATTTACTTCAAACATGCACCATACATGCACATTGACAAAGAACAAACTATTCACAAATAGATATAAAAGGCTCTAAATGTGTAACCTGACACACCAGATGCAACATTTATTATATTTCAATAGTCCATCCAGGGATGAGTCCACAGAAAGTGTTTGGGAAGGGCATAGTCTTGATGAAGCATATTCGGCAGGTGATCGGATGATTCTTTCAATCAAATTTATTACTGGCCAATTAAATAATGCAATAGGTGAACACAACTGTAATACAGAAGGTGAACCACTTTGTAAAGACACTCTAATCAAAACATGTTGAAGTGAAGCGGAAATATCCATAGTGTAAAGAAGTCTGTTGTTTTGATGGTTGTTTTCTGGTTACAAAGCTATCTGGTAAAAATCTTGCAAAAATGCTACTGAAACTGTTATCATCAATGCCAATATAAGTAGCCTTGTATCTTTTTAGAGGTGTTTAATAATGATTATTTTCATTTCATGCTGAATTGTCCAGCTTTAAGGATCAGTTTAGACAAGCCTCTCTTCATCCAATATTCAAATATGCATTAAAATTCATAGTATTTATCTATTTTCACAAAATAACAGCATGCATGTGATTGTGAAGAAGAAAAAAATGTGTTAACATTTGTGTCATATTTTCATAAAGTGTGTAGTTCATACCTTGAAGTCTGATGGAAGTCAAATTTAAATTGTGATGTGAGCAACCATGCAAAATAATCAGATTTTATTTTTTTAATTTATTTTTGTTTGTTTTTTTTTAGCATTGAGATCTGTTGTGTGAGTGGTACCCTATGAGACTTGACGGTTCCCCAGATCAGTTCCCTTTTATGCTAACTCTCACAACCCACCACCAACTCTCACCACCCACCATGAAATGTCCTGTTATTATTTATTTTATTTTTTTTTTATTTTTTTAAATGTGTTTTTTTTGGGCATTTTGTGCCTTTATTGATAGGAGAGAGACAGAGGATAGGCTTGTGAAAGGGGGTGAGAGAGTAGGGGAAGACACTCTGCAAACTGGTCACAGGCGGGATTCGAACCTGGACCGGCAGAAGCAAATACATGGGGTGCCTGGTTGCTAACCACTCTGCCAAACCAGCACCCCATGTCCTGTTATTTTTAATAACATGGTCTTTACAGCCCAAACAGCACCAGCACACTGATCAGGCCCATACATGCAATGCTGATAATACCTGCTCTAGTCCATGGCTACCACAGTTTCTACTGATACCATAGTTTTTCTTCCAGTGGACCCTATCATTTTCCATATAATTAAATGTAGAAAATGTGCTAAAAATCTGTTGTGGTTTTAGGACAGCATTTTTTGTTGTTAAATAACTACTACTTCTAATCAAACCCCATGAGGCTTGCTGCAAGATGACCCTCTTTAAAATAAAAAAATAGTGATTGAAGTGAGAAATTCAAAATGTTAAGCTTATAATATTTTAACATGACTTTTTTATTATAATTTTATTTGTTATATCTGGCCCCCAAAACATATGCCAAGAAACCTATTTTCTTTATTCAACATAAACTAGAAAAGCATTCCAAGAGTGCAGACCTTCACCAAGCAGCTCAGTTTCACCCATAAATTGCAATTTCCACCCAACGTTATAGTCCTATATTTATTTTATATGCAACAGCGTTGGGCTTTCTCCAATGGCAAAACTTTTCCTCCTCTTCACTGTGTTTTTTGGCCGGAACTGCATGCACAGCTTTCAGTGCTGATTGGCTGTTCAGGGTTCCATGAGACAGCAGACGGTGCGATGTGGAGAACTCCTCCCTTGGAATCGCAAAGGAAGCTGGGAACTATAGTGGCATCGGCTTGAAAAAGTAGACCTCAGTCTGCAAATAAACTACAATTTCCGTAATGCCATAATGAATGGATTTGCTGTTTGTCGTACATAAATGTTTTCTTTGTGATGTCAATCTGGATCCGATCAGCACCAAAATGTAGTGGCTTCTTCCTTGGACCAAACCACACATTTGGTAATATTTTCATGTAATCCATCCAGTAGTTTTTGTGTAATCTTACTAACAGACAACCACACAAATAGACAGACAGACCCTGGCGAAGACATGGTAGAGGTGATGAAAGCCTTACCTAATAGACACCCATAATGTGATGCAAAACATTTAAACACACCAGGATATGGGACCTTTAAGGACCTGAAATTAAATAAATCCATGATCAAGAGTAAAACATACCCCCAAGAAATCTTTCATAAAACAGAGGTGGCGAGTTACATAAACAGTTAAAAGACTGTCAGGAAATTCAGACTCTCTGTTTGTACTCCCTGCTGGTTTTCCTCAGCACTTTTGTTTCCAGTACTGCAGCCGCTGTTTGACAGGTGTGAAAATGAAGCGAGATGTTTGCTAATGGATGAGAAGCGTTGTGGAAGTCCCCTTGGACTCGGAAGTTACCAGGCACTCTTGCTTCCCGTTACAGCAAGGCTTCATACTCGAACTTTATGGAGGCAATCAGTTAACATAAATATCACCTGATTGCATTGAAGTTCATCTTGTCAGGGTGGATAACTGTACGACAGGATGAAGGAAGAGCAGCAGCTGAGTGCGTGTGTGAGTCAACATCTGCTTCTGCAACAAGTTTAAGTCACGACAGTTACGTCCAGCATATGACTATAAGAACGCTCCTGTATAATACATGCACTCTCAGCCTGGAGACTGGAGTGAGTGTGTGAACATAATTGGTGCTTTTTAGTTTGATTTCTTTCTCCCTGATTGTTCCTTTAAATTATAGGATCATTTCAGAGCTGCAATTTAACCCCATTTAGTGTTCACTTTCGGCTTCCCACAGGCTTTTACAAGCAGTTCAAGAACCACTGTTGCGCAGTCTTGATATTTAATGAGAGTGCTTTCTCTGTGTGTAATATCTTGCTCTTTTATTTTTATTATTATCCAGTATTCATTACAGCACTGGACTATGAAAATGAGTGTCTGGTTTTATTATGATCATCTTGTTCCCACTCCAACCTCTTTAGATACATCAGCTGAATCATATTCCTGCCTTGACTAACAGAAAGGTACCTTTATTCTTCTCCCTTAAGATGTTAAGACTATGAAAAGAATGTAAAAGAAACAAGATCTAAAGTTCCACCATCAAAAGGCTATATTCCAAAAATTACAAAGAGGAAACACACAATGTGGACAGATTTGCATAAAGGGTTTTGGATTATGAAGAAATAGTGTACTGAGGCTCCTTAGTTTCATAGGCAGGATTTCATCATACTGGCAGTGGGGGCAGTAGGTAAAAGACTTGAGAATTCGTAACAGCCAAAGTATGTTTTTCTTACATTTTTAGCAATATTTATTTCTGCTTTCATCCTGCTTGTTTGGATATGCTGTTGCATCCAAGACAAGTAAAGGAATATTTCAGTGTTTTTGGAGTCTGGTACACTGCTTCAAATGTAAACTCTAGGTCATGTTTGGGTGAATTTGTAGGGCTCTAATTTCGTAGACCAGGCGCAAGCGCAGGCGCACCTGCCTGCGCCGGCCTTCGCCGCGCGGACTGGGTGTGACCAGCGCACTTTGCAAGTTTCCTGCAGTGCCAAGAGAGGCGCACTCATGGCGCAGAGGTTCGCGTCCACGCCCACGTCTCTGCCTCCACGCGCACATGTCAGAGTAGGAGGAGAATAGACGTGAGTGGGATTATCACAGCCGATCACTGTCTTCACCAATCAAATGAGTGCCTCTCCTCGCCTTTAAATGCGCTGCGGCCGAGGCGCAGCGTCTGATTGGTCTGAATGATCCCCGCTGCTGGAGACGGTCAGAGCTGCTGTCATTCAGCAGGCATGGACAGCGGGGCGCGTCACCGTGTGGGCCAGCTCCCGGGACAGATGTAATCTGCTCCTTTGTCATTAACAGGAGTAAAAAAAATAAGAGACAGTTACACCACAGCTGGCTTATCTATTTATAATGCTTGTGATCCACCTTCACTCCTGGTTTGTCATCGCCAAATAGCAGAGCCTTTAGTGATAAACTGTATACTCTCCCGGTGTCTCCTCCTCATCCTCCTTGCAATAGTGCTCTCCATCTTTTTAGAGCACGTTAAAAATAAAGACCAAAATAGAGGAATATGGGAAATCACGGGTAAATCCTGAGTGACATACATTTATTTTCTCTCCTTTTTCTTCATCTTTTTTCTCCTTTTTTTCTTTGAATTTAATGAAATGAGAGAAGCCAGATATATACTCAGTATCAGATGTTAAGGCTGTTTATTGTTTACTTGTAAGATGTGCATCAAACTTTCAGCTGCCGTCAGGTTAAGTTTCCATGATGACAAACGGCTTTAATCCGACATCAGATGTGACGGGACAATTAATATAGATATAAATGCATATGCTGGTTTAGACGGGGACATTAAATAGTGATTGCTGTGATTGTTTATTGCATTAAAATGTGCCTGACACTCTGGAAACCTGCCTTTCTGGAGGCGTTGTGCCATATCATTTTGTAAAATTACAGCTGCGGAGGGTGCGCTCCGCCCTGCGCCGAGGTTAGACCAGGTTGCAGCAGGCGAGCTGTCAGCGCACTTTCTGCACTGTTTTTGGCACGAAATTGTCCCTGCGCCAACATGAATCTGCCGACACCTCCCCCTGGTGCGCCATCACCTCCCCTTGTTGCGCCGTCACACCCACCTCTGCGCAGACGGTCTACCAAATTGCCAAATTGGCAGCGCACGGCGGTGCGCCGCACGAAATTAACACTGCGCGGGGTGCGCCAGGCTTGTGCCCCCTGCGCTGCGCCATGAAATTAGAGCCCGTAGTGTTAAGTTCACTCTCCATTGATTTTGCAGCTGATTTAATACCAAGGAAAAGGTTGAGACTATGTCACCACCATCTCCTGGAAACACCTTGTAAATTGGTTTTCAATAGATTTTAGGAAGAGCCTTGGGGAGGTGGGAAGGCCTCCAGATCTCCAAGGGGAATGATTTCTTCATTGATAAAAAGGCCTTTAACAGTACCTTCCATCTCATTCTACTGATAATTTATGGTTTAGAAGCTTTTATTGCTGGCGACTGGCTTTAAGTTGGCAGGCAGCTGGCAAGAAGGGAAAATGGAATGTGGTGGATCTGTAGTTATTTTTGCTTGATTCTGTGAATTTTACCTTATATAAAACCGACACAAACATTCTAAGTTTGATTAGTTGAAAAATTTCAGGGCCCTTTGTCCTCCAGGAAGTCTCTGTGTTTGGGACTATTTTAAGAAACAGCAAATTGCTATGTGCTCTCTTCGCCTATTCTGCCCAGAGGATCTGATTTTTTTTCTACTGTATACTCTAGTTCAGTGAGTTAATCTACAGAAAAGAAACATCATCTCTTAGGTCAAAGTCACTCATATTTGGTCCAGTATGAGGTTCCTCTGCTGTTGTGTCCTCCTGCATTGATGAAGTGAACAGCTGATTGACAAAATAAATGCAGACAGGCAAAAGAACGCATAGCCAAGTGCTGCATCGTTAATTCGTGCCAAACTTCGTGAAGAAATGTGCTTTAAAATTTTCCACCAATCGACATTCGACCCAACATAGTTTTATGGCTCTATTTTGCGTAAAACTCACACAGTTCCTCAAGGTAACTATTGGTTGACAGTGGTGGACATTCACATCATTTCTGGTCATTCTCTTTAAAGGTACAGCCCTCTCTGCTGCTTCAGTGAATGCTGTCCCATGCCTGATACGACCCAACTTAAAAAACACTGAAATATTTCTTCAAGTCAGGATTGCAATGTGCAATGTGTCATGGTGATTGGTGAATTTTGAATCTGCAAATTTGGTTATGAATTCAGGACTGATTTAATTTCATCTGTGTCCTGCGATACACGAGAGGATATAATGGCACAATCAGCTGCTTCCAACCAGTCAGTTGGATTTCTGACTTTTTTGCTGTTTTGGCCATGACTGCAAACATTCATTCAGTAAGAGCAGAGCCATATGCTTATTCTCCAACATCAGGGCTATATTTCCTTAAAGCTCCTGCCAGAAATCATCTGAAATCACAGCATTCGTAAGAGCAGTCATAAATCATACCAGCCTGACCACGCTGCCTTTTGGGTAAAAATTAAAGCTCCATCAAATCTGAGATTTAGACCACTACATGTGGACAGAATATGGTAGAAATCTAGACTCAGTTATGCTAAGACTGCATTTCAGATTTACATGATTAGAAAAGTGTGCCAACAGAATAAGTCAAAATCTTGTTTTAAATGTAAAACATGTCTTGTTTACTTGTGTCATATCATTTTAAAAAATGCTAAAATTGGAGTATACACAGAATGCATTCTGGGTAGTTTACTTGTCTTGTACCATTCATAATGAACAAATACATAAAATCAACATGGAGTTATGATCCACTGCATCACTACAGAAGTAGGTGCAGTTTGGCTCACTGTTTTGTCTAACCCCTCTCAGCTCAACATAATTTTGAGGTATGGTTGACAGTTTCTTGAGCATCCCATCAACAACCTGCTTGACACTAAACCACAAATAGAATATCCTTTCTATGAGTTGGTGAAAATATTGGAGCATTCAAATGTTTGGAAAAGCACATTTCATTCCTCAAACCAAAAAAGACATGAATGGTGCATTAGAATTATATTTGATTATGTTAATTCGCTTTTTACATGATCGCAGCTGTTGAGATATTAAATCAAATTTGATCTAATATCTAAAACTCATCAGTAGCACAACCAGGATCTCCAGGCTCTGATGAAACTGAATGAAAGTTGGAGTTATGGTTTGTTTTTCTCATTTGTGGGGTGTGAAAATGGAGCAGGATGCTGCTAATGGGAAAGGGGTGTTGCTGATATCCTGTTAGCTATTAGAGTTGTCAGACTGAATAAAATCTCATTTACTCTAATGCACAGCTGTGATACTATGCTGTCCTCTGGAGAATCACCTCTTGTCCATGCTCCACAGCTTGAAGAAAGAAA
Source organism: Scarus forsteni (assembly GCA_036419115.1). Classification (NCBI taxonomy): domain Eukaryota; kingdom Metazoa; phylum Chordata; class Actinopteri; order Labriformes; family Labridae; genus Scarus; species Scarus forsteni. Next base: position 9,670,872 of record JAZDUH010000152.1, read on the forward strand.
CTGGGGAGCTGATTTTGAAAAATGGTTGATGAAAAAATGTTTAAAGCCCAAATTTGATTAAAGGAAATAAAATAATTGAATGTGAGACCACAAACAGAGGGACTCTTTAGGCCTAAGTACACTTACTGTATACTCTGCACAGAGGGCCTGATCTCTTAACGGTTAAAAAAAACTGTATAAAAACATGTGTAAACTTGATAGTGGGTGCAAAGGTGATCTACTAACAGAGTGTGTCGAGGATTGCATCTATCAATGAGCAAAATAGTGTGCAAAATCCCTTCAATGGGTTTGACTTTTGTTATGGTTTTTAGTAAAACAAAAAAACAACAAAAACAAAGTTGCAGGACCCAGATGCAGATAACCAAAAAGTCTTTAATTAATAACAAAAAGGGACCAAAAAACAAAGTACAAATCAAATGCCAAAAGTTCTAACAAAAAACAGCTTACCTACTTGCTCAGAAACACTGGAGACACAGAAGCACAAGGTAACTCAGGGAAAAATGAACAATGAACCAACAACCAGAGTCAGGGAACACAGAAACTAAATACACAGGGGAATCAGGCACAGGTGAAGCAATCACACAGGTGGAGGGAATCTTCAATCAGAGGAGACACAGAAGGGAGGGCAGGAAAACACCACAAGGAACACAGGGATTCAAAATAAAACAGGAAGCACGAGACAAGACACAAAACCAGAAACTTGACAATGATGAAACAGAATCAAGAAAGCAAGGTTAAAGCAAGGAACAAAGTACAAAAAGCTAAACAATCAAAGACGGACAGAAACATTACAATAATGAATAGAATATAGAAAGCAAGGTTTAACCAAAGAACAAAGAACATAAAACTAAATAACCAAAAACAGACAGAGCCATGACAACTTTATGAATATGCAGAATACATGCAGATTATCAGAATGCACAAATACCGGAAGGGGGAGATGCAAACGTAATCATTTAGCATCCGCAATGTGATTTATCAAAGCCGCATCTTATTGTGCGTGGTGTTATCGTGTCTAAATTTAGTGGGAAAACAGGTGCAAAAAAGACACGGTTTAACAATCAAAAAACTAGTCTGATCCAGTCAGAAACTATGATAACTATTATACATTTGCTTTTACACTATTGTAGAAGAGTCTATTGTTCTTTTTTGATAGTCACCAGCGTTATTTGAATACTTCAGAGAAATGTAGCTTACATTGAAGAGCAGTTCTTTAAACACAGTGTCCTGTGTTTTTTCTACATTTTCAGTGGCATAATTAAAGAAGATGAAACAAAAAATGTACATGAAATTCAAACCAAACAATTAAGTTGTCTGTAAAGCAAAATGTGAGGCAGATGATGCTTGCAAAGGGAATGGAAGCTGACACTTTGATTGGTTGTTACATGCAAAATACATATAGAAAATGAAGGGAAATAATCCATCCTCTGTGCACCCTGCACCCGGCTTAGTTCAAGGAATTTGCATCATCAAAATAGTAAAGGAAACACCAATATGCCCCAAACCGCTCTGCACCACATGTCTAGACGATGCACTTTCCACCCAAAGAAGGCCATTAAGTTTTTTAGGTTTCTATTTCCATTCATCTATCTGCAAGTCAGCCCACACCATTTGTGTTTGTGCAGTTTCTTTGAAATGCTTTTAAAGGATTTGCCTCAAAGTCTGGAAAAACGTCCCCCATTGTGTAATAGATTTTTAAAATCTTACATCACACACAGATGTTACTGGCTTTCATATTCATTGCTTTCTTCTGAGTGCCATAGATTTACTTCTGCCAAGGCGGTTGTTTTTGCCAGTGGATGTTTGTCTGCTTGTTAGCAAGATTACACAAAAACTACTGGACAGATGTAACTTAAAGATGATACCATTTTAGAGGTGATCTAGTTAACCACCACTGGTGAATGATCAATGTTGCTCAATAACTGTCTGACTAAAAATGATATCAACATGATTCCCAGTGCGAGGTGTAGGCTTCCAGGGTCAAGGGATCATAGTATGGAGGTTACTTCATTACAGAACTATTGCTTATAGATGTAACAGCAATATGTGTGCTGACTTGGTGGAGGTTTGCTCATCTGAGTGCTTTCTAGTTTCAAATGCTTTATGTCATAGCTTTTCAGTATTGCTCTTCTGAAAGAGCTCTTCTGAGCTTTTCAGGTCCTACAGGATGTTTGAAGAAATCAGCTAGTGCACCACTGCCTTTCCTGGAGATCTGGTTGATCAGCACTTCAACAGAAAATAAGTCAATATTAAAGGTGTAGTCAGCGATGTGGAAGAAAATGAGTGGAGAGGTTGTTTATAAACAAATTTAGACCCGCCTCTCCCTGCATACCTCACCCCTGGCTCCACCCCCGAAAGCTGATGGACGTGCATCGTCATGGAAACGCATAGCTGACCAACATAGCTAAAGTAACCCTGACTCGTCAGACAACTAGACTGCCATTATTGATAGCATCGCAAAACCAGTACATTTTGGCAGATTAGACAGTAAGATGAATGCCCGACGGCTGTTACTGTTATGTGAAGCACCACAAAGCTAATGTTGCTTACCTGTCCAGCACGAAGACAGCGACATCCGCCTCCGTTTTCAGGTATTTCAATTCATGGAGTTCCCTCCACCATCAGAAGGCAACACCAATGTTGACCCGGGTCTTAGCTCTTTCATGGTCATAGCCCTTCTTTTTCACTTTCTGCTCCTCTGACCTTTTTCTTTTGGGCTGTTTTTCAGCCATTGCTACTGCACATATTGTATCTCTCTCTTACGCTAACTGTGCACGCTACGCAACCTACTACTCCCCCTCTCCCCCCTGTCTGACCTGTGCATGAGTATGATCGCCCCCTGGATGTGGGGGGTGTACCCTGTTTTGGTGACTCGGCCCGAGCCACAGTATTTACCTGCTGAAATTCAGAGCCAAGGCCGTGTACTGAAACCGAACTTTTTTTCAACATGCTTTCAGTGGTGACATCTTGTGGATGGAGAGGAGAAATATGGTGATTTTGACAAATAGTGCATTAGATTAGAAGATTGCTGACTACACCTTTAACTATAACTATACCATAATACAACCACCCATAAAGAAAAGGCCCAATTGGCCAGATTACAACCCTAGCACAAGATATGAATCATTACATAATTTTTAAATCGTTTTTTACTGCTTCAATTCCCTCTGCCATGACATGTCCCCTCAGGGACCATCAACCTGGCTTTTGACTATTTGGGTGGGTTACTTCCTTAAGAGGGTTGAGAGGATTGGGCCTAAAACTAGGCTGACTGTCTATTTAGTATCCAGCCTGAGGAAGACACAAACACGTTTTAGTCCGAGGATTGTCAAGAGATTAACAACTTAATATTGTACTCTTCTCTCTCCAGGGGCCAAACTCCAATAAAAGGGAGCGCAAGTGTTTGATTTAGCTAGCTGTGGTAAACACTGCCTCACTGTCAGAGACATCCTCATAAACTGAACAAAGGTGTTTTCCCTTTTTATGTTTCTTGTTACACTTTGTCTAACATCAGGACGCTGTGAATATGAACTCCAATGAAACAGAACGACTTCGACGAGCAGCATCATTATCTGAGATGTGCTCAGCTGGTTTTTATAGTCCTGATCCTGAGGTGGTAAAGAAGTGTTAAAGTGTGTTGGTGTGTGTTTGTTCCCGCTGGATGTGAAGGTGTGATTACTCACTGCAGCTGGGGAAAGAGGTAGAGGAGGCAGTAAGGGAGGAAGAGAGGTAGGAGGAAGATTACAGTATGTTCTCAAATAGTCTACCTGAAGGAAAATTCACTCAAAAATAACAAACTTAAGTGCTTGGCTGCACTTCTGAGATTTTAGATTTTCTCTCAAATAGGGATAAATTAGTCAGATATATTTCAGAGCACCATGTTTGTTTTTTTCTTTGGCATGAAGTTCAGTGGGTTCAGTGCCACACTACCAGCAAATACGAGTCTTGTTCATATTGCTACACCTGTCTGTCAAGTTAATCAACTAGAAGGAGAGGTCAAAAGGTCGAAGCACAAAACAAACACATTGTGATGTCCCGAAATCTGAAACAAGACCAACAAGGGAACTGGCTCTTGTGATTTGTGAAGCACAGATGCCTGATGCTCACACCTGTTGCTCCAAAAGACTGTCACTGCTTTTATTTGATTCAACTTTCATACAGAAATGAAATTGAATGTTCTCTTTGGAGCACTTATTCCTTTTTTATCATATCTGTAACAAATTATTGGGCACTTTTCACAGAGAGATGTGAATGATAGAGGGCAAGGTCTGCATGTAGTAACTTTTTAAAGTTTTTTGGGGCGATTTTATGCCTTTAATAGGAGGATAGAGTAGAAAACAGGGCAAGAGTTGGGGTATGACACACAGTAAACTGGCATTAGGCAGGATTCAAACCCAGGCCACCTGCTTGAGGGCAAACTTCATGGGGCGCAACCTTAACCACTAGGCCATCTGCGCCTGAAAGTACTCATTAATCTTAACACTTTGTACATCTCTTCAATCTTTTTTCTCTCTGTGTCTACATATAGAAGACTGCCCAATGGTGCCGCAGGTAGTGCTGGGGTCTCACGGAAAGAACTCTGCTGTTTGATTCCCCTGTCGGCCACGTCTTTATGTAGAGCTGATATACTGTATGCCTGCAGCTATACAGTGATGCCAGTGAGAGAGAGGCTTCAGGAATAAGAATATGCTGCAGAATTGGAAAGTTCAAATGGCTTCAAAAAAAATACACAAAACATTTTTGTGGTCATCAGCCACCTCTGGTTAATTTAGCTATTTTGGGACTGTTTGAAAATTGTAAATGTTGTTTTACAGGTAATATAATGACTCAAGCACTTTGAGTTACATATGTTGTAGGAAAAGTGCTATAAATAAAGTTTGATTGAGTGATTCATTGGTTGAACAACTGTCACCTGTTCTGGACTAATGTTTTACCGAGAGGACTGTTATTTAATTGTACCGAAAATTATATATTTATGTACTGAAGTTGACTACTTTGTCCAATTCCACCATTATGCAAAAACAAAATTATGTCACTTTATCGAAGGATGTGTCCTACATCCGTCATACTTTAACAATCATGCTATCCTTCTCTTTGTTCAAAAGAGTTAAAAATGATTTCCATTATTTTTTGTAAGATAATGCAGAGATAAACTAGAAGAGCACAGACCTCTGCCAGCACCACAGTCCTCTTCCATATTGTGATTTTTACCATAAATATTAGTCCTACCTTTATTTCATGTAAACATTTAGATTCCTTGACCATAAAAACATAACATTAGCAATTAGATTGCTAATGGTATATTTTAGTATTTTAGTTCAGTAGTTATTCACGAAAATCACATTTTTCGTCATGGCGGATCCAGACGGTGATCTGGATCAACACCAAAACCGAATCACTTCTTCCTTTTCCCATGCTGAACATTTCCTGAAAATTTCATCAAAATCCATCCAAAACTTTTTGAGTTATTTTGTTCACAGACAGACAGACAGGCAGACAGACTCTCCCGAAAACATAACCTCCTGGCAGAGGTAAATAGTCATCCGAAGCTAGCTTCTTAAATTTTTTTTATTTTAGTAGACTTACCTTTAAATAAATGCCCCTCACTGGAGTAAGTGTTTTAGGCACTCATAAACAGTGCAATAAAACATACCATTAAGAATTTTGGCCATTTATATTGCACTAAGTTTTGTCATTGTTCTTGACTCCCATTTGGATTTCATGCACATAATCTTGAGCTGAACCACTTAGAGTAACCTCTGAATTGCATGTCTGCTTCATATATATATCATGGTGCTCATAAAGTGGTTTCCTGAAAACTTTCTTTATTAATCCAGACAAAGCAAAGTTCATATCTCAAAACAGAAGAGGAATTCTTGAATTCATTTTAGTTTACAAGTGAAAGTGAAATGTCTGTGAGACTGTCAGACAGGTTGGTGCAGTATGAGCAATAATATTAGTGTTGGACGGAACAGTTGTAAGGAGAAAGCTGAGCCAAAAGGGAAAGCTTTCAATTTAGCAGCTGACCTGTGCCCGAACCTTCACCTCATGAGCTTTGGGTAGAGGCCAAAAGGATGAGACTGTGAGTACAGCTGGCCCGAAAGAGCTTCCTCTCAGGGCAGCTGGATTTAGAGACTGGATAGGGAGAGTTGACAACAGGAGAGATGTACTCTAAAACACAGAATGTACTGTACGTCTGATTCAGTGTAAGATACGATCTCTTTTGTCTTTCGAGGGAAACAGGTACAATGCCATAATCTTATTTCTACAATCATTTTTTAATTAATGTCTTAGTTTTTTGAGAAAGAGAGATGTAAAAATAGTGAAAGGAGGGGAAGAGACAAGAGGACTAAAAAAGGGGATTCAGGATAGTGATAAATTTACGGATGCCCAGACCATAAATATGTCCATATCATATTTCTCTGTTGGATATGCATTCATTTGAGTACAGCCCCTTCATGATGTTGCAAACCAGATAATCAGCCCAGTTCAGTGTCTCTCATCAGGCAGATCCATCTTGCCAAGCTCCAATCTATGATTGTGAGGTGCTAAAAGTGACACAAAGACAGCTTAGCACCGATGCTAACAGCTTCAGCTGTAGTTTTATCAGATCTGGACTGCATTTCTTAATTAAATGGAAGACAAATATCAACACTTCAAGCTTCTTAAGAAATTATAGTTTTTCTCCACTACCAACATGTTTTGCTGAGAGTTTGTTTCACAAAGTGGCTTTTGTTCTATCCTTTACACCTTGGCAGTTGCACCCACCTACTGCATTATTTGACTAACCTGTAATGAATGTGATTGATGGAACAATTGTCTAACCACCTGCCTGAATAAGCTTTTAAGTGGTTGTGCTCATTTCCAAACACTTTTTATAGCCTCTTTTCTAGATGGTATAGTTAAATACAGTGAATCTGGTGGGTTACGTTTGCCCCTTCAAATAGAGCATCTCAGTTTCAAGAGGATCTCCTCACTATGGTTGGAAAATAAGTTGTTATGGTGATTAAATCAATAACAACCACTGATAGAGAGATCAATCCAATATTAACATAAACAGCTTGAATGGTTTAAAAGTTAAGTGGAATAATGTTGGTTGTCTTTTGCAGGAATCACCATTCACTCCATCTGATTGATCTTTCTGAAGTTAATAGTAGGATCTGTTATCATGACAGGACGAATGTGCCAAATCGGTCTAAGCCTATGGAGCTTAGCTATGAGCTATTCCAAGCCTGAGCCAGATCTAACTAAAAGCTTTATTGAAACAGGAAAGTTTCTAGCCCTTAAAGGTAGAGAGGGTGTCTGCCTCCCAGACGATTCCAAAAAGGTTCCAGAGAATGGGACCCTGGGAACTGAAGGCTCTACCCACAATACTTTTAGAGACTGATAGTACCACAAACGAGCCTGCATTTTGAATGTGTGATGTTATACAGCTCTACAAGCTCCTTTATTGGTGCCTGATAACTAAGAGCTTTGTAGATAAGAAGAATATCTTGAATTCTCTTCTAGATTTTATGGGAAGGCGATGCAGAGCAGCTGATACAGGGTTAATGGGATCATTTTTGGAGTTCTAGTCAGAATACATGCTGCAGCATTTTGAACCAGTTAAAGAGTCTTATATAGCTTTCTGGAACATCCCAATTTAAGAGAATTACAATGATAAAGTTTATAGTTGACAAAAACATGGCCTTTGTGTGGCAATTTCATTGTGTTCCAGGAAGTCCAAAAAATGAATAGTTGCTTCGGAGCTTTGCAAGGTTATACAGTACAAAAGGGCTCACAGAAGGATCTTTGTGTACAGTTCATGGGGGTAAGCTGTGTGAAATAGCAGAAACTGTCTTTATAGAAATATATTTGTAGGCCCAATTTTATTTCTTGTTTGTCGGGTAAGATTTTAGAATGAATTGCACCAACAACAAATCAAATGTAAGCCTCTGCAGCCTTTTGCCAGCTCAGCTGATTGTTATGTAAAGGTTTAATGTTTGTGATGAATCCTCTCCACAGCTCATACACTAAGTCCTTTTCTTTGTGCATCTAAGACTCTAACGTAGTCCATTCTGTCTTCTTCTATCAAGGTGGCCTTAAAGCAAACAAATACGTCACTGTTTCCTCCAGCAGCTCCGGGGGCTGACAGTAGACAGCTTTTGTCGAGCAGCTCTCAGTTGTAAATGTGTTTGTGCTGCCGGCCCCAGGGACAGCTGCTCTCTCTCTCTGCTGCTGTAAATAACAACAGTGTGCAGTTTGTGTGTCCTCCACCTCACTGAGGTGTCTGCTAGGTCCAGCTCTGTAAAACACCCCGGGCTTTATCGCTGACTCTGGAGCTGCAGCTTTAAATTAGAGGACTTCCCTCAGGAACAGAGGGGGTGTGCTGCCAAACCAAAGTTTATACAGTTCATATATACTCTTAACACTCTTCTGTTAGCCGAGAGCAATGAATGAATCAAAGCTAATGGACAGAATTTATGATGTTACATGCTGAACCACACAACAAACTAAAAATCACATTAAGCATACCGAGGCCCACCCAGTTATGTGTCAAAAGCAAGGTAGTGATCGTGTTTCTCAAACTACAGATCCATGTCTGTAGCATTAAGATTAAGGCTGTTTTCAAGCTCCAATACAAATCAGAAACGTATACAGTATTTACAGTCATGGTGAAACATGTTCTTTACATGATCAATTGTAATGCTTGAAATATATAACTCAATTCTGTAATGCAGTCCAACACATTCACGTTTTGCTCTTTTTTAGATAGTTTTCAGCTGTTTGCTGGTTGACTTATAAGTTGGGTGTTAGATCTGATGTTCTGGTTAGCTGGTTGTTTGCCTTTTAGTGTCCATGTATGAATTGGTTTGTTGGTTGTTTTTTTTCTGTCTGGTTGGCTGACTAAATTAATTGTTAGGGGTTTTTTGGTTGTGTGTTTGTTTTTTTATTTCAGGGGGTTAGAGTATTGATTTGGTTTGTCGTAGTTGTATTTGTTTTTGTTAATTAGTTGGTTAGTTGGTTGGTAATTTGAGGAGCCAGCTATTCTGTTAGTTTTTGGCTAGTATTTCAGTTAATGGTGGATTGTTTTTTTGATGAGTAAGTAAATCATTTGAGCTGGTGGTTGGTAGGTTGGTGGCTTGTGTTTTTTTTTTGTTTTGTTTTGTTTTTTTAAATGTATTTTTGGGGCATTTTGTGCCTTTATTGATAGGAGAGAGACAGTGGACAGGCCCGCGAAAGGGGGAGAGAGAGCAGGGGAAGACACCCCACAAACCGGTCAAAGGCGGGACCCGAACCCGGACCGGCAGAAGCATGTACATGGGGTGCTAACCACTCCGCCAAACCAGCACCCCGTGGCTTGCGGGTTTGTTTGTTGGTTTGCTTATTAGTTTGTAACTTGTTTGATTACTTTGTTGGTGACTGGATGATTTGTTGGTTAGTTGGATGGTTGTTGGTGGACTGGTTGGTAGATTGCATTTTTTTGTTAAGTTTGGTGGGGTTTTTTGGTTGTTTGGGTGAGGGTTTACGTATTTGTTGGTAGGTGGTTCAATATGTTTGTTGTTTGATTGCCTGGTTTGTTGGTTAGCTAATTTAACCCCTCCTTTATCTTTTGTTTTATTTATTTTGTTTTTTATTATCATTTGTTGGTCACTTAGCTTGATTGGTTGGTTGGATTATGAGCTTGTCGGTTGATTGATTCAGTGGTTGATTTGGTTGCTTGCTTGGTCTGTTGATCAGCCAAATGGTTGGTTATTTGTCAGCTAGTTTTTTGGTTAATTATTAGGTAGGATGGTTAATGGGTTGATAGATGGGTTAATGTGTTGGTTGTTTTATGGTTACAAAGTTCTTTGATTGGCAAGGTCAGCCAAATTTGTTTTGGTATATTGTTGGTAAAGTTGTTGGAAGGATAGTTGGTGTTTATAGGTTGGCTGATTTGTTTGTATGTTGGTTAATATTTTAGCTGGGCTGGTGGGTTTTATAATTAGCTGAATGGTTGGTTTGACATTGTGTTGGTTTGATGTCTTTTTATTGGTTGATTTCTGTGTTGTAGATGATTTGGATGGTTGATTGTTTGGTCTTACAGCATTTTTCTTGTTTACCTGTTCATGTGTTTTTGATTTGTAGTTTTGTAGTTTGGTTGTTTCTTCAGCTGTATTCTGTTTTTTGTGTGTTTTCTGTTTCAACTGTAACATCACTGTCAAGCTTGTAGTAGTTTTTTTACAATTCAGCACATTTTTTGCTTTTGTATGAAGGGATAATCTATGCATTCTTGTTTCGTAGTGGTTGTTAATGGCCTTTGTTACTCTGACTGTCTTGGCATTCATCAATCTGGGTAGGATTTTTAAGAATGTGATTCACAGCATTTTTTTCTCTTACTTTTGTGCTCATGTAACTGTCTGAGAGAGACATTATGATGCTTCATCCCTGATGTTTATGCTGCACTGTAACCTCTCAAGCTTAAGACAAACTGTCCTTTACCATTTAAATACTGACAGTATTCATGAAAAACATCCTTTCTGGGCTCTAGTTAATCTGTAAGAACTAAGGAATCAAATGATCGACGTTTTATTAGAATCATCATTTCTTGGGCTTTAGTAACTTGTTAGTTGTAATTTCCTTGGTTTAAATTACTCTCTGTATTGTAAAAGATAAAACAGATGCATAATTAATAGAAACTATCAAAGTGTACTTTTATTTCCTCTTTAGATAAGATGTTAAGGCTTGCACTCTGAACACTCTTTCTGTACCATTAATGATCAATCGCCTGCACATAACTTTAATCTAAACAGTGCGTACGTATCAAAGAGCATTAGGGTGTGTGTCCACTTAAAAACCAAAGCTAAGCAGAAATCGTGAGGCTGCTGTGCATGACTTCTCTTGTTGCTAAGCGACCAGTGAAGATCCTTCTGAGAGATGACACTTTTTGGCTAAAAGTTTTAATATTTTTAAACCTGGATGCTTAAAACATACTAATCACTGCAGTGGGCTGCCCAACAGTAAGTGATTATGCTTTGCTGTGAAAAGAGCTATACAGTGGACAGAGAGTTTAAAGAACTATCTTTTAAATTATGATATGTTGAATTACCATTCCTACTCATTCATTTATAGGAAGTAATTGGAAAGAATTGTTTGTCAGTTGTTCTATTCATAAGGAAAATATAAATTTGAAGTTATGTTTTTCACATGATTCAATATATAGCTTAAAATGTTTCATTGGCGGGAATCAGTCAGACCGATCAGTTAGTGATCGGTCTGACTGATCCCCGCCACCGTGGCCACAGTATGCGATAGACCCGGTGGCGAAGAAGGTCAGAGCAACTGTCACTTTTACAGCAACTGGGAGAGTGCAGGGGCAATCCAGGCATGCAGATGTCATCTGTTCCTGTGTTATGAATAGGAGTACAAAATAAAGTGGCCGTTTAATCACAGCAGCAAGCTAGTCCATTTATTATGCTTCTGATCCACCAATATTCCTGGTCTGTAATCGCCAAATAGCAGAACCTTTGGTGATATATCCTCTCCTGGTATCTCATCCTCCTTGCAATAATTTAGGCTACTCACTCTTTTTAGATCACATCGGGAATAAAGATAAAAACAGAGAAATATGGGCAATCACAGGTAAATCCTGAAAGAGACTGTGAGGAGTTTCTAAGTAATTACAAAAAAGTCTCATTTTTAGATATATGTCTGATCGAAATACACACTTTAAGATGAGTTTTATAGTATCAAAATATGTAATCTATAAATGCTACTACTTAGCCTGCCAGTTGGGTTGGACAGGACAGAGCTGGACTGGCCTGGATACTCAACTTCGGGAACAAGACAATTAAAACTAGAGGAAATTTATAATATTTCATGATTTATATTACACGTCTTAGAGCACCGGGCTGTAAGTAGCGATATACAGCCGGCTACAACTACGATAATAAGTTTTCAAAAAATTGCTTGTTGTCACACATCAAAAACTACCGCTACGTAACTACAAAGAGAGACATTACCTCGTCGCTTTGCATCCTCTGAGTTGTTGAAAAAAGAAGTTGTAAAGCAATGCAGAGTTCTGAGGAAGGTCCGAGCTGCATTTATCACAACAAACACACGCTTTGGCTTCAGTCACGTCTTTGGTGCATTCCAGTTGTAGTCAGAAGTTTGAATTTCTGGGTTCAGAGTAGGAAACTGCAACTGAAACAACCCCCAAAGTCGGAATTTCCTACTGGGAACTCTGAAACCTCACTACCCCTGAGTTGACAATCAAAGATGGATGCCCCCAGTGTGAACAGTTATTTAGCTCCTGTAATATTCCATTTATTTGCACTTCTGACTGGGATGTGTCGCTCTAGATCAGCTGTATACATAGTATTGCTAGACTTTTATTTACAAAAATGCTGCCATAGTGATAATCACATTCTTTTTTTTTTTTTTTTTTTTTATCGGCGGTTTGACAGCTGAAGGGCAACAGCTAACAATAGCCTGGTAGATCGGCATGTTTTTTTTCAGACTTCATCTGGAACGCCGATAAGTCGGAGATGATGTCACTCACATTTCTGAGCTTACTGGAATGCAGCATTACGACGGTTGCCACGCGTGCTCATAGGTAGCAGAGTCTATATTTTGCCTGCAATAGATTCCCCTCATAGCACCTTTGAGACACAGAGTTACACTCTGTACTTACATTTATTCAGCAAGCCTCTCTTTCTCTTTTATCTTTTCTTTGTTGCTGGCCTGTGTGCATCACACTTCCAGCTGCCATCATTTTGGTACGACCAGAGCTAGAATTCTGAGGAACTCTAAGCCAGTTCTATTGACTGAGTTTTACGTCACGTCACACTCCGTTCTATTTTGGCTTGAGGTCAAAGATGATGCTGTCCAACATGTAACTTAAAATAGGCTTTGTATATGCTTAACAAACATAAAAATGTTCCTGTGGTGAACTTTTACTTGCATAACCATCCATAATCATCTACTGCTGTGTAGTGAACAATACCAACAAGGCTTTACATGTCTGTTTTATATCTGCAAATCATTTTATGAAGCTTAAAATATTATACCCACTATAAGATCACTTTGTGGGCTAGTGCTAATGCTAACGGTAGTCAACTAAACTTTAAAAGAAATTTTTTTTTTTTTTTTTTTTTATCAGCAGTTGTCAAACAGCTGGAGAGGAGTAAATTCCTCTTCATCCACCCACAGGCGGAGGTGACATCTGCTTGCTTCAGGCTACCACAGGACTGTCTGAGCTCACAGGAATCAATGTGTGGCTAGGCAAAATACTGGCATATAGAATTTCAAAATGAAGCTGTATCAGATGGATATATAAAAAGTTTTTTTGACTTCAACTGATCTAATTCGATTATTAATTTGCAAATCAATGTTAAATTGCACCCCTATTTTTCACTGAATTTGATGACATAAGCTCAGTTTATTCACCTGTTTCTATGAGTAATGTGAATGTTTCATGTTCTCTGGCTCACTTTCCAAGTTTCCACCATTTACTGTTCAAACCTGCGAAGTCTCCATCAGCAGGTGTTTTTGCTGTGTGTACTCCAGTGCACACAAGTATCATGTATTTGAAAGAAATGGCACTCCTTTATTTTGTTTGTGGGTGTTGTTAAGGTGAGCTTACTCATTTGACAGACTGAGTGACTTTTTAATCTGTATTTGTGGTCCTTTCGGCTCTTTTTGTGGATGAAAAGCATCTCCACGTTATTCACCAGCTTTGATGCACTACAGCCTATTGACAACAGCTGGGCTGTTGCCACATGACTAAGTGATGTTGTGTTAGTCATGGGTCTGCAAATAATCAAAATGGTCTTTTTTTTTTCAACCAGTTGATTTGTTGGTGTTTCTTTGGTTGACTACAGGCCTAGTTTCAAGACTTCTTTCATGTAACTCCTGCCATCGTGTTGGCAGTTACTCATGCATGCTTCAACACCCATACAGATGGAGTCACTTAAATTTTTCCCACTTTCCTTGGCTGAGTCTTGACTGGTCTGTGACTGGAATAAACTGGGACCTTCACACAGTCATGGCTGCAATGAGATCCCCGGCAATGACATGACAGAAATGTAGTGACTAGTTAAAGAATATACTACTTCAGTAGGGACAAGCCCATTGGATGTGTTCTTGTGAAACAGGATTGATGGGCAATGGGAAACACCATCAAATGGGCATGCTTGTGATTTATTTGCACACTTCTAATGGCTGGAAGTCAGCAGACATTCGGCTAGAAGGGGAACACTGAAGCGGCTTCATCTATTTGTACACAGGTTTGTGTGTGAGCATGTACACACTTGCCATTCTCATGCCTACAGTGCAGCCACATGCTGTGTCCTTTATGTAAGAGAATTTTAAAGTAAAAGTTTGGTGCAGACCCTGCATGAGTACAGTCTCAGAGGACAGTGTGTGTCCCTGTGTATGTGTGTGGAGGAATTTTCTGCTTCTCTGGCTTTGCTGCCAAGAACTGAATGGACATTTAAACCAGCTGCCTGCTGCTGAGGGCCTGTGGGTAAATTAGAGGGCTAAGAATAGAACAGGCCACACGAAGAAGTGTGTGTGTGTCTGTGTTTAAATGTGTGTGTCGGCTCTCACCTGCTTGTGCACTTGCTGTCCTGCCATAGTTAAATCACAGCACCATAGAGCTGACTTCATCAGAAACGCCATCCCAGTTTGAAGAGGGAAATAAAAATCATGGCTATGTTATTAGAGTCTAGATATCAGGAGTGTTTTCAGGTCCATTAGACAATACTTATGTTTGTATAAGCTTTGATAACATGATTAAGGTAATGATCCCGCTATTATCAGTTTCTGTGATTTTTTTTAAACGGAAGAGTCCACTAATATCTGACAAGTTCCCTGAACCTCATTTCAAAGGAGTCCAAAAATCTTTACAAATGATACACATTTTTTACACAATATCCTTAAGACATGTGGTGTGCATAATAAAATTAAAGCAGGAAAATTATCTTCAGTTTCTTTAGAGTATTATTGCCAGATTTATCAATTTTCTGTCTGCTTATTTATTTGCAGATGTAGCACTTAACATGTAAACAACTTAAAGAACTACAGCAGCACTAAGTAAGATTCCGGCTTTCAGCTCTCTAGAGGCCTCTATGGTCGTTGAGTGTAACTGCACGGTCGTACACCAACATGCATTTGTTGACATACAGAGGGAGGCAAGTCGACATGACGTTCCAAGAGGCAGGTGCAGTCCAATGAATTTATATTTTATCCCACCAGCTGAGCTTTTCTCTAACAGGGCTGTGAAAAGTTTCTATAGATGTCTCCTAATTCTTGGTAAATATTAAACCTTATTGGTATCTTCTGTGTTCTAGCCCAACTGTGGCAAAGAAACAGTGAAACTCAAAGAGGGTCAAAGAGTATATCCCTGCTTCATGCCTGTTTAAAGTAACGTCTGATACTCTTAAAAGGTGGTCTGCCTCTATGAAAATGTTTGTTGATAAAAGCTGTGATCCTGTGTTTCTCTGCTTACCTGCCAAATCATCCTGGCACAGGCTCAGTCTGTCTCTGTGAGGCTTAAAGCTTGTAAAACAATGAACATGTCTACCTCAACTGTATTACAGTGGGAGTTGTTATTGTGTGAGTGCCAAAGCTTCGGATAAAACACCAGAGAAAAAATTACATTAGGCTGCCAAAGTATGACAGCTTACTCAGCTTCTTTTTCAGTCACAGCGTGTTAACATACAGTAGAGAGCGCAACAGCAGAGAATATAATCCAATTTTCTCCTTTGCTCTTCCTCCATCCTGCAGAAACATAAAGTGGACCTATTCTACAAGGTCCGGCACGTGATGATGGAGCTGATCGACTTGAGGAGGCAGCTGCTGTCGGGCCACTTGACCCAGGACCAGAGCCGAGATGTCAAGAGACACATCACCGTCAGACTGGACTGGGGCAACGAGTGAGGACACAAACACAAACACATTAATACACCCTGACATCTTCACAAGGCTCTTTTTATAATGGAGCAACACAGGTCTTCTTTAGACAGAAACCGTAAGACAATATGTTGTTTATGTTTACATGTTTCTTTTTAGGTGTTCTTGTACATTTGGAAATCAAACAATCCTATATGATTATTAATAGGCACCAAATAGATCATGTACCTAGTCAGATTGATGAGGTAAAGTGGTGGACATTAATAGGTTTTAGTGACGTGACCAGTGCAGAGAGATGGGAGAATATCCAAGATAGTTAAAACTGACAGTTAATGGAGCTGTGGCACAACCTTTTACTTGATATCTCTTGAGGGCCATTTGTGTGGTTCTGTAGTTCTGTTTTGACATTTTTTCATACATTTTTGGATATATTTCTTTTGTTCAGGGTGCCGAGTGATTATCAATGTTACAGGTGTCTGTCGCACACCTATTGCTTTCATTTTGTCCATTGTGGTCCCCATGAGGCCTCACATCCACTGTATATAGTATAAACTTTACCCAACTCTTGCTTTGGTTTCTTACTACACTAAGCTTGTATGTTATTAGCCCTGGTTGGTATATTCTCTATTTGTTTAAAAAAAAGTCAGTCTACCATACAGTGCAATAATTCTAACTACACTGTGAGTTTATAAAGCATTAGCAAACCAACCTACCACAACACGTTTAGTGTTGTTTCTAACTACTTTAAGATCCTGAAAAAGTCAAAACATTCTGCACTTAATTCTACCATCAGTAAAGACCTCTCAGCAACATTAAATTGTAATGTTAAACATGTATATATGACTGAATATGCAAGAAAATATATACACCTTTTAAATGCAAATATAGGAACAGGAATAGGAAAAATATAATGGCTGCTGTGTAACAATAAAAAATAAAAGACTAAGGTTCAGCATATAAATAAAACTGGCCTTGATCAATAGAAAACCCGACATTATGCAAAATAAGAGATGCATATGACAATTGTTGTTACATCTGTCATATTAGTGGGATACTTCATAACTCATTCCTCCTGCTGCTTCTAAACAGACAGATACTCAAAGTTGTCAAAAATACCAATTTACCTTAATTTAACATTTCATCACCAGGAGTATGTAAAGAAAAAGATCATAATAAAACCATGCATAAAGAAAATCTCCTTGGTAGTGATACTTAGCAAGACATTTACAACGAAACACTACAAGTGACTCCAAGGAAACATAAAATTGAGGATTTAATAACCTGTAAGTTTTAGGCACTTGGACCCTCCCGAAGTAGAAGGTCTATTATTACTATTTAGATCAAGGGTTGGGCTATACTTTTAGGCCTAGAGTCACATGCTGGTAATCAACCAACTCATTGGGGACCTGCCAGTCATCTTAAAATATCAAAATAATTGTTTTTAACTAAGATAAACCTGACAAAATTAACCATAAAAGCATTAAAAATAGCAATATATCCCAGAAAATATTGCCTTATTTTTTCTTAATTGTTTCTGTGCAACTCTCTTTTTATTCAATCGCCACCATAAGAATTGAAATGTAAGTAAAACTTTGATAACCAAGAAATACTATACTAATTGTAACAAAGAAGCCACTGAAACTGGTTTGAAGCTTGAAATTAGCTCATAAATTTAGGTATTGCGCTTGAGTTTTGTTTTATACATTAATGTTGATACCGTCATATTTTATGACAGCTTTATGTATTTGTTTCGTTGAGTTTAAATTAAATGTGGGCCTCTTTCTCAACTGAGTTACAGATCACTGATTTAAATACTTTTGCTGTTTGAGAAGTGAGGGGAGCATTAGACCATTTGCAGACTTATGACTGGGCCATTTATGTCAATGGGCTTAAATGTCATTTTGCCTTTAATTATGTATGTAATTAAGTGCATCTTAGAACCATAGAAGACTCTTTGAGAAAAAATGAGCAGAGAGAGGAAGTCATGGAAGTCTCGCTGCCATATGGCTATATGTCCTTGGGCAAGCCACTTAACCCCAAGTTGCTCCCATACTACTGTATCAGTGGCCTGAAAATGGGCATGAAAGGGTGTGAATGTATTAGCTGGTACTGATGGACAACCGACATATTAACTCCAACCATCAGTGAGTGAATTGATGAGAATGAGTAGATGTGGCATGCAGTGTAAAGCTGCTTTGATGGGTTAAAGAGACAAGAAAAGTGCTGTAGAAGCCAAAGTCTATCGTTTACCATTTTCCTGGGCTGAATACCATGGTTATATGTAACACAGGTATCAATCTAAAAAGCATGCGGTATGCTTGTTGTCTCCTAAGGCCCCATCCACATGAAGACAAACCGAGGTCTAAACACACACATTTTTTGCCGAATCTGGTTATAATCCATATGAAGAAGGCGTTTTGGGGGTCTGTAAACAATCATTTTTGAAACCAGGTTCCACAGTAGAAAGATTTTGAAATGCCGTATACACAGCTCCGTGATTACTGGCTCTCCACAAGTTTTCAGATACGCTTACGTCATAGTTTCATATCTTCATTGACACACATGCCCTACATGCGACAATGCCAACAACAATTGCAGCGTACGTGAAGCATATGTGCTGATGAAGCTAGTGACCCTACTATCCCTGTTACAGCAAAATCTCCTTCTTCTCAATCACCACCAAGTTAAACAAACAATTATCGAGGACACATTACACCACTTTATGATCACTTTATCACAATCTCTGTTTACAACTTTTGCCACAAGTGCGCATGCCCACTGCTTTTTTGTCTGTTTCCGATTGCTTCCGTCATATCGTTACAGCGCCCCTAGAGGTCTGGCCTGTGTTTTAGCGTTTTCATGCATATCGAGTACATTCATATAGACGCACACATTTTCTGAGACGCCTTTGTCTTTATGACGATCGTTTTGGAAACTGTTCAACATTTTATCTTCGTGTGGATGAGGCCTAGTACTGGTGTTGAAGTCTTTGTTAGAAAATCCCATTGCACAGCATGACAAAACCATCTGTATATTACAGTTAACCATGAAAACGTGATTTTTTTTCCAACCTAGAGTGGGACAGAAATGTAATGTCACATGCAGAAGTCCTTGGCAAGAGCTAACATTAGCATGTTCCCATGATTTGATAGACTGACACATGGGTTGGGATATCTGAAGTTCTGACTTTTAGACAGGGTCATGGGACAGTAGTAGTTCAAAGTCATTGTTTGATCAGGTCCAAATACCAATTTTTGCTGAATTAGGAGAACTCTGATCGGCAATAATGTCAACCCTGACCAACCACAGGCTATACACATAAGTTTTGATCAAGATTGTAGCCTCTCTATAGGTTCTCTACAATAGAGTGCATCATGTGAAAAGCTATCAATTGGTATGTGTGGCTGGGGGTTATCTAACAGGAGCACACACTTCCCATGGCAAAGTAGAGGGTAACGAAAAAAATGACACATCTGCACAGTGACACAGTGTGGACTTTATCTTAGACAATCACAAGGCTGAGGCTTATATTACAAATTTTATGGTTCATTAAATCACATTTTAAGTTCCATTTTAGTAATTTGAGCTCAAAGGTACTTTCTAGATGTATTCTGAAAGAACTTCTCAATGAATATGTCCATTTCCCATCACAGTTTATCAGGCAGGATCCTGCTCTGCCAACAGTGAGGTCTTTAGCTTCCCATTTACAGTTTAAAAAGCCTTTTTACAGTCCACTGAGTCTCTGTCACAAAGATCAGCGGTCTTTAGGTGGAGTAAATGGTTGTTGAGATTGAACAGAGGGTAATTCACATGAACAATTTCCCTTGAGGCCACATCTGAAATTACTTGAATAAACTGCATGTGTGTGTGAGTGTGTTTGTAATAGTCTTTTTGAGTTGGTAAGCAGGGTTATGTAACCTTATCACATCAGCAAATGGTTTACACTTTGAAGGTTAAATAAAAACCACGATGCTCTTTCTCTCTCTGTCAGACACCTGGGTCTGGATTTGGTGCCGAGGAAAGAGTTTGAGATGGTGGATGAGGACCAGATCAGCGTCTCAGATCTTTATAAAATGGTGAGACACTTTTGTTGTGTTTGTGTCTGTTAAAATCAGTCTCCTGTCGATTCTCCCTCCTACTGTCTGTCTGTCCTCATCATCATTTCTTGTCCTCTACCTTTTATTTTCCTCTGTTTCAATTCATGTAAGAAATGCTGCCAGACAAACCTTCATATCTACCCAGAGGATTCTACTTTGTTGCTTTGTGTTTGCTCTCATCACAGATCAATCTTGAGCCGAGCTATCTTCCTCACATTCAGTGCATTCGGCTTCTCATTGTGAACTTTAGAGTAGAATCACAGTCCTGTAGGCATCAAAAGGTAACTGAGTCTCGTCAGAGTTTGGAAAATACAAAATAATAAAAAAAGGTGTTTTGTTTCTGTTGGAACAACATTACAAGACAGCAGCATATCACATTCAGATAAGCCTTCAGGGGTTTTGTACTGCAGAGTGCCCCTTTTCTTTTCATTCAACAAACTCTTACATGTCATTGATGTCATAAAAACGAAGACTAGTTTAGTAAACCTCAAGGTAGCTCACGTGTTGCTGTTATATCTAGAAGCAGTATGATGATGAAGTCCCCCTTAGAATATAATTCACTGACTCTGAAAATCTTATCCTAGCACTTGGATACATGTTGATGTCATCATAAATTTGACAATTTTGATTGAACAGTCGTTCACTAATGGAAGTTGTTTAGATCACCACCAATCGCCACTATCTCTCACATCCAGATTTGGATCACCAGCAAAATGTAACACTTTTTTTCTCTGATCCATTACTGACCTCTCCTGAAAATGTAAGCACAATCAGGCCGGACACCACTGTTAGCTACTTTGATGGAGTACCCCCCACAGATGTGCTACATTACAGGAGTTGGTGGATGGGGTTGCAAGTGACACAGGGAGTTTTGGCAACCACACTGACAGCAGCTACAGAAGATAGTGGTCCATCATGAGTGAGCTGAACAAAGTATGAATGAGACACAGAAACAGAAAGACAGAATTTAATAGCAGTTGCTTCTCTTTTCTTCGATGTAATATTTTGTGTTTCCATGGCAAGACAAACAAACTGTGTCTTTCACATTGTGTCAGTTACAGCGGTCGCCATGAAAGACTTAAGAGAGTTAGAGTTTTTACTGTTTTGAGAAACTGTCTATAAAAGCTGTAACTGTTCCCAAAAATCAAAGTCGAACTGTTTTTGGAAATGTACCCCAATAATCGAAGATATTCGACTCTCTTACTCTTTCGGTCAAGACCCTGACGAAAACAACAGTCACACGGGGTTAAACTCTTGACAAAGCTCAGCTGCACTCGGCCGTATAGCTTGGATGAAAAGCCGACGGCTGAGCCCGCAAATAAGAGGAGGACGAGTGACTGAACTGTATTTCACATAACACAGCCTGGTCTTTCATTTTAAGTTTGCCATGAAGGGTGTACAGCCAAAACTACTTCCACACAGCTCTCCTCAGATGATTTGGAGCTGTTAATGTCCGCTCAGAGTGGAAAGTCTTGGTTAACTGAGGTCAAGAGAGCACTGGATGTGTCTGAGGGTCAAGCTCCGCTCACAGCACCCTCTGTTGGACGGAACGGTCCACTGCACCAGGCGCCCTGATGTGCCGCCACACTCAATATCTTACATTTGAATATTTATTTACTATTCAGTTATGGATATTTATCCCCATATTTGATCGGTTATTCGAATATCAAATATAAAGTGACAGCCCTGTCTATCATCTGAGGCCATTTTCATGGATAGATAAAAAAGTACGAAGTATATATTGCTTTTTTGTGGAATAATCTAAATAAATTCAGCTCCCAATTTTCTGAAATTAGTCTTATTTTTCCTTTTTTTCTTAATTCTCAGTGTGACATTACAAAACGAAAAATAATCTCTTTATATAAGATTGAACTTTTATGCACTAAAAGGGTCACATAGATAACGTTTCAATGCAAGAAAATTTAACATCACAAACTGACTGGGGGATAAATAATATTGGAAAAACAAAACCCTCAGGGTTGGTACGAGAAGCCTTCAAGAATTTTTAAGAAGGAAATAGCTTTAACGCTATGGGCCCCCCAATGCGTTCACGATGGGGTCACAGGGCCTCTGCCAGCTTAAGGGTTGTCAAAGGTTAGTGTTGTATGCATTATGTCAAACAATGATAACACATTCAGACACTCACTTCTTTGAATTTCTTTGCTTAAGAATGTTTATTTAATTGTATTTAATCTGAATTTTGTTCATGAAAACAATCATTTGCAGCTGTTTTGCACAGCACTGCTTCAGTTCTGCTTAACTTAACTCTTCATAGATACAGGTGGGCAGTCAAAAGAAAAGTACTATGCAAATAAAGACTCACTGATTGATTGATTAATTAAACAAGTATAGAAAAATATATTTAAAAAAACTCTTTATTTCTTGGAATGAAACCCCCTTTGGAAAAGTTTCCATGACCATAATCCACCTTGAATATTTGCATCACAGGTGAAATTATGTATTTTGCATTTTCTTAAATTCTAGTCAGTCTTTGGCCACATTTTGATGAAAATCCTGCACAGCAAAATAATGAGGGATGAGACATTTAGACATTCATAGGTGCCTCCCCTGTTGGTCAAACTTTGTCCAAAATGAGAAGTGTATTTTCATCAGTCTGCGTCAGAAGTCCAAAATGGAAACATGCTTGATAAAGCTCTGTGTAGGAAGGTGTAATGTGCTGACTGATCTTGGCACTTCATGGTCTCTAAGTAAAACTGAACATTCTGTTTCTTACAACAGTCTGTTCTAAATAGCTGAGCTGTAAGCGGCGAACACTGTGGTCTCAATGATCCCCCCTTTGTTCTGTTGCCTGGAGACAGATCTGGAGACAGGATGAGAGACAGAGGGGGAGAAACACAAAGATAAAAGTACTGAAGTTGATGGATGGTGATGGTGGGATGAAAGCAAACAGAGGACACACACAAACAAAAAGACCACATTACAAACATCTATGATGCACAATGGAGAATAAAAACCTTTTATCTGTTTTATCAGACGATGTTTAAATTCAGGATGTCCTTCAGGGATGTGTGCGCTAAAAACAAAGACAGACAAAGTAAAGTAACTGACGCAGGTTTTTAGTCATTATCTAAAACTTTCTATCTGCACTTGGCTTAAGTAGAGAGTACATTCAGTTTTGTTTTCTCATTTTGATATTTTTGAAGTTTGTCTTAGTTTGCTTAATGAAACAAACAAAAGATCACTTTTAAGAAAAAACACGGTGTATAGAAGTAATATGTATTCATCCCTGAGGTCAATTTACATTAATGCAGCATTAACAGAGTAGTAATCAGCACAGGAGAAACAACATCTTAAAAGCAAGAAGAAAGTTTCCACATAAAACAAAAAAATGCGAGATAACTCACTGTGGGTTTATTCAATTGATGGCTGATGTGAGATCTAGCAACGGTCCCCAACCATCTGGCTGCGGTGGTGCCAGGCCAGATAGAGAAACAAAAAAATGAATTGCAGTTTTTTTGGAAAACAGAAATTGAGGGGTGCCTTATTTGGAAAGGATGACCAGATCCTTGCATATCCACCTGTGAAGCTTGACTTTGCAGACTTTACACATGAGCTCTTCTTCTATTATTGAAAGAGTGCAACTTTAGATTAACTTATGGCTAAACTTGGTTAAACTGAACCATAACACCCATCAATAATCAATAAAAACTTCAGATCAGCTCAGATTGATGGCAAATGGATATTATTTCACCTAAACCACCCTATGAATATTGTTTTTAGGTATTTTTCTCTGTGCTTAGAAAGTGTAACGATGTATGTACCTAAATGTCATTTGTGATGCAGCTGATGAATACAGAGTGAGTCTTTGTGAATGTCCCTTTATTGGGGTTTAGAAACAAAAGCAAGACTCCCTCTGGTTCCTCTCCTCTTAAAGATTAGTGCTTAAATATCTTGAAGAGTATGACAACATATTAGGATCACTCAGTAGCCAAAAAACAAATACACTAGAAGAGCACCATTTGTTTGTAAAAAAAAAAAGTGGAAGCCCTGTCTTGCATTGTTAAGAAGTCCTTTCAGAAGTCCTGGGTCTTTATTTGGGTTTCAGATAACAACAAAAATAGTATCACTTTTTCCTTGTCCCACGGCCAGCATTACCTGAAAATGTTGGGATAATCCATTTTGAGGTTACTGAGTTATTATCAAAAATGTGGAAAATGTTCCTATCCAGTAATGTTAACAGCATAAAAAAATCTCCTGGATCCACATCCAGATTTAGATTGCCATCAAAATTTGAATTTTTGAGTAATCCTGTTCCCAAACCAACAATCCCAGCAAGAATATTTTCTTTTTATAGGGGGTATTGGATAAAGATCCCCATTATGACTGTCGCATCGTGGCTGTGCCTACTACAGTGGCATCCTCACAGAAAACAAATGAAGGAAACAGAGGTCAAAGAGCTGCTGGCCCGTTTGGGGGATTTAGTAGCAGCTAGAAATTGGACTTTGTTCAAATGAATGTTGTTAGCAGCAAAACAACATGCGACAGGCAGTAGTGAGTTTGGGACATCAGGGAGTCTCATTTAATTATTAATACCTTTAGCAATACTCAGACCTTTCAGATATCAATAGTCTCTCCACATCACATTCAACTTGCTTGGAACCCCAATGGAGGAGAAACAACAAAAATCATATTTCAAGTTCTTGATACAGTCCCTGATGAAAAACTTGAACATCTGAGTAAAGCGGAGCTGAGTCGAGCAGGTGCCACGTTAGACAAGCCCCATTGGATAGTTAAAGGGACTGTGAGGAGTTTCTAAGTAATTGCCAAAAAGTCTCACTTTTAGATATATTCCTGATTGAAATACACACTTTAAGATGAGTTTTATAGCATCAAAATAGGTTATCTACAAATGCTATTCCCTAGCTTCGCGGTCGGGTCAGACAGAGCTGGGCTGACCTGGGTACTCAACTTCGGGAACAAGAAAATTAAGCTACAGCAATTTTTTTTTTAATGTATTTTTTGAGCATTTTGTGCCTTTATTGATAGGAGAGAGACAGTGGATAGGCTTGTGAAAGAGGGTGAGAGAGTAGGGGAAGACACTCTGTAAACTGGTCACAGGTGGGATTCGAACCTGGACCGGCAGAAGCAAGTACACGGGGTGCCTGGTTGCTAACCACTCCGCCAAACCAGCACCCCAAAGTAGAGCAAATTTATATTATTCAGATACGTCTTAGAGCACTGGGCTGTAAGTAGCGACATATAGCCGTCTACAAAACTACGATAATAAGTTTTCCAAAAATTGCTTGTTGTCACACATCAAAAACTACCGCTACGTAACTAGAAAGAGAAACATTACCTTGTTGCTTTGCATCCTGTAAGTTGTTGAAAAAAGAAGTTGTAAAGCCATGCAGAGTTCTGAGGAAGGTCCAAGCTGCATTTATTAGCATCACAACAAACACACGCTTTGGCTCAAGTCACGTCTTTCGGTGCATACCAGTTGTAGTCAGAGGTAGGACTTTCCGAGTTCTGAGTGAGAAACTGCAACTGGAACGTCCCCGAAGTCGGAATTTCCTACTGGGAACTCGGTGAAACCTCACCACCCCCAAGTTGACAATTGAAGATGGATACCCCCAGTGTGAACAGTTATTTAGCTCCTGTAATAATCAATTTATTAGCACTTCTGACTGGGGTGTGTCGCTCTAGATCAGCTGTATACATCGTATTGTTAGACTTATATTTACAGAAATGCTGCCATAGTGATAATCACATTCTTCATGTGATATTTGTGAACAACAGCGCAGTGCATGCTAAGAACAGCTAACAATTGCCTGGTAGATTGGCATGTTTTTTTCCGACTTCAACTGGAACGTCGATAAGTCAGAGATGATGCCACTCCCAGTTCCAAGGTTACTGGAACGCAGCATTACGACAGTCGCCGCGCGTGCTCATGGGTAGCAGAGTATTTTTGTCGCCGGTAATAGATTCTCCTCATAGCACCTTTAAAAATGAATCCAAGTCCAAAAAAAGGTAAAAAATACTGAATACTTTGTTGATTTACAGACCAACTCAAAAAAAGGATTGCTAAAATAATTGTATGATTGAAAAAATCTCAATCCCAGTTTGAACATTTCAGTTTTTTGAGGCCTGAATGAAGTTTTAATCATATCATTGACTTATATCATATTATAGATAACATCCTCTGACTAAAACATAGACTAGATGACCCCCGAGAAATAGGTATGCCAGTTGTAATTTGTCTGTTACGGCCTCCTAAATGTAATCTAAACCGGCTCGAGACCGCAACATAAAAGGGACACCACAAGCAAGTTTTGAAGAAAAAGAGAATATAATTTTATTGGAAATAAATCAATGTTCAGCGAAATAAAACAAGAAACCAAAAAGGACTGGAGACCCCGGCCGAAATAATCAAAAGATGGGAAGCTGCTGGGCCAGCCACGCATTGGACCGTCGTACCCAACATCTTCCCCTAACCTAAAAACAACAGAATAAATCCTATAAATCCAAAGAAAACCCGATAACTGAACTACCGGAGATCTCCAGTCCAAACTAAAACAACAAAACCTGGATAAGAGAAAGGAGACAAAAAAGAAGACAAAAGTTAAACAAGCAAACAAACAACCAAGCATTGAAAAAAACCTGTGTGCTGTTCGCAGGTGGGAGAGACCCACTCTGCCCTGTCTGTCCCCTTAAATCACCTCCGGCTACCTGAGCGCTGACGGCATTCAGGTGCGCAGCAGTCAGAGGGCGGAGGGACCAGGGAGGCAGAGAGAGAGAAAAATAGAGAGAGCCGTAACACCCCCACCCTAAGATGTTGAATACATGCAAAGCATGCATTCAACATAAACAACGACGCTACATTATCTGACCCTTTTATATGTCTGAGCTCCACATTGAATGACTGGAGGCAGAGGGCCCAGCGCATAATTCTCTGATTGGTGTTTCTCATCTGATTTATAAATACGAGAGGATTATGGTCAGTATAGATTACGACCGGTGCAACAGTGGATCCTACATAAACTTCAAAATGTTTAAGAGCCAAAACAAGCGCGAGTGCTTCTTTCTCGATCGTAGAATAGCGACGCTGACAAAAACTGAATTTCTTCGAGAAATACGAAACCGGGTGCTCCACCCCATCAACCCCATCCTGGAGAAGGACAGCACCCGCCCCCGCATCACTCGCATCCACGGCCACTTTAAACGGACGATCAAATGCAGGCGCCGCAAGAACCGGGGCGTGGGTCAGTAACGCCTTTATGTTTTCAAACGCACGCTGACAATCATCAGACCACTGAAATCGAATTTTTGGACTCAGTAAGTCGGTGAGCGGAGACGCTACAGCAGAGAAGTTTTTACAAAAGCTCCTGTAGTATCCAATCCCGGACGAGCCCCCAAATATGTTACGGCCTCCTAAATGTAATCTAAACCGGCTCGAGACCGCAACATAAAAGGGACACCACAAGCAAGTTTTGTGGTGAGAGTGTGAGAGTTTGCTCTCTGCGCTCGAAGGCCCTTGTGATGATATTTCTCCTACACCAGGCGTATGCAGTGAAGCAGCAGAATGTTTCTGATTGGTTACCTGCAGAATCTCGAGTCAAGAGGGCGATGAGGAAGTGACTGCAGGCTAATTTTCTGCTCAGGTTGTAATATTTGCAGATGGCGTGCAGTTGACATTCATTACTTCAATTCATCAAACAGGTTTTCACTCCCCGCTCCCTCCACTCACATGCATGGGCTGTATGATTTACAGAGACAGGACGGAGTAATGAGTCTGTGGGGAGCTCAAACATTTTCATTTTCATCTAAGAAGAGGAGGAGAGAGATGACAAACTAGAATACAACAGAGTAGAGGAAGGAAGTAAAAAGGAAAGGAGAGAAAAGTAGCACTGGAATGGTAGAAAACGGAAAGGAAAGGAAAGACGGGGAAAAGGAAACAATGCAAAAAACTGAGGAAAGGGAAATAAAAGGAAAGGAGAAAAAATAAGATAAGTAAAGGAAACAAAAGGCAAAGGAATGGAAAAGAAAGAAAATGAAAAGAAAAAAGAGAATTGGAAAATTTAAAAAATGGAAAGTAGCAAAGTTAAAGCAAGGACAGGACAGGAAATACTTGGAAGGAAAGGAAAGGAAAGAAAAGGCAAGGATGGGAAATTAAATGTAGGGCAGGACAAAGACAGGAAAGAGGAAAAGAAATGAGGAGAAAGAAAATGGAAGGCAAAAAAGCAAAGGGCAGGCAATGAACAGAAACAAACCATGGGAAAGGATAGGAAACAGGAACAGATAAGGGAAGCAATGCAAAGGAAAGGATAAGATGGGAAGGAAAAGAAAAATAATGGAAACAATGATCTGAAATAAAGGAGAGGATATGGAGGTAAAGAAAAAAAACTAAGGAGCCGACAAAGGACAGGCAAGAAGAGAAGATAAAAAGAATGAGGTAAAGTTCATGGAAAGGGAAAGAGAGGTGGAAAATGGTGGAAATGAGATGAAGAAAATAAACTAGATGTATGGATGAATGATGGAAAAGGAAGGAAATTTAAGGAGGAATATCTATGAAGAACTTTAGAGGTACTCAAAGGAAGTTAAAGAGATTTGGGGATAAAACAGGAGACAAGAAACAAAGAGAGAGACTCTACAAAGAGGAGGAAGATAAGATTGGCAGAAACACAAAAATGTGAATAAGAGAGAAGACCTTCAACATTTGAGCGGATTAAAAATGTTCTTTGGGGTCTCAAAGTTTGCAATGAACTTTGACTTGGCCTGCATGGCACACTTGTAAAACTACATGAGGCCCTGTGATGGGATTGGGATGCAGCCAGGATGACGGAAAAGGAGACAGAGTTGTAGGCAAAGGAAAGGAAATTGGAGGTTGAAATGTGGAGGAATTGCAGAAATAGGGATAGAAGACAAGGGAGGGAGAAGGAGACCAGGAAAAGAAGGTAGATAAGTAAATAATGACCAAGTAAAGAAGGTAACAAAGAGGACAGGAAGAGGGAAGAAAACAAGGAGAGGTGGAAGAAGAGAAACAAGGTATAGTAGGACAGAAGGTAAGAAGGTAGGAAAGGAAACAGGAAGGGAAACCCTCACTAATATTTTGTGTGTCTGTCTTTCTTACAGCACCTGTCCAGCAGACACAGCGTACAGCAGAGCACCACACAGGTAACATACATCATTCAGCAGTAACTCTTGTATGAAATATTTATCAACAATTGTATTATTGTCTTATCACTCGACATGATTTATATCATCGTTCTGTATTTTCAGGGTGACAGCGGCCGGCAGAGACACGGGGAGCCGTGCAGAGTACCTGTACCACACCACCTGCTGGTCAACCTGAAGAGCTTCACCTACAACAGCATTGGAGAAGACACAGACATCTTCTTCTCTCTGTACGACCTACGAGAGGGAAAAACCATCAGGTAGGAAAATAGACTCATAGACTCGCTCATGAAAGACTCAGTGGAGGAGTGTAAATTTAGCTCGTGCTGAGTCGGAAGCACTGGTGCCTGCATCCACTGGCCAATATTTACCTCTTGGCCTGGCCTACTGATGGAGTCCTATTTTCTAACTGGTTAACCCTCTTAATTGTCCTACTTACTGCTATCCTAACATTTATTCTGGTCCTTAAATGGCAACACAATCCCACACTGCAAGGCCAGTGGTATAGTCCTACTGGCCTTGCAAAATGATAATACTGGATCAAAAGAATAACTATTAACAAGTTTTTTTGTTATGAAATTGACATGTATTTATGTTTCCTTGATCGAAATTTTGAGCATTTAAGTTAAAGGCAAAATCTGGCTTGCTTAAATTCAGGATGGACCTTTCTTGTAACCTTTGTGCCCCCCCTCCCCCACAAGGCTGAGCCTCAAACTTTCCCCCTTATCCCCCTTTATTTGGCAGCCTTGAACACACCAACAAATGTGGTAAGCTGATATGTTGGATACGTCTGTGTGCTCTGGAAGTCTTTTGGCTTCACTTTCACTGATGATATTTTAGGAAACTTTTGTTGATTTTAATTGCTGTGATTGATGTGCCATTGCAACCAAAAAGCAAAATACACAGCAAATCAAAATAATATTTGACAACCAGACAATAGAAACTGAGAAAATTGTAAAACACTAAGTAAAGCTCTGACAAGATCCACACTTCATGATTACATATTGGCAATTGAGACAGGTTGTCACAAAAAGAGCTGGCTCCCAGATGAGGTCAAACTAACCTCAAATAAAAAAAAAACATGGAAATGCACAACAGGTACCCAGAAAACCCCATGTTTACTATGAATACTGCAAAACTATGAGATTATTGTAGCCAAATATAGCAGAGTGCATGAGGGTCTCAGGACAACCAGTGAATAATGAACCCACACAAAAACAATAATGCTTGATGCATCCATGCTGTCATGTATTTATGACCCTGCTATTTGAATGTGGCTGCAGAGATCAAGACCCATCATACCACGCAACATGTTTGAAAACTGTTGAGCAATTTTGATGATCTGGTGTGAAATGTAGCCCCAGTTTCCTAAATTTAGATTACAGAAGACGTATTAAGTGTAGTATTCTGCTGATGTGGCCCATCTGCTTCAAGAATTGATGCACTGGGCACTCAGAAATGTTTGTCCACATATGTTGGTGGTAACAGATGGTTATTTGACTTACTGGTGCCTGTCTTTACTCTCAAAGCACCGTGGCCATTTTCCCTGACTAGAGGCATCAAAGAAGAATTTTGGTACAGAAAACTGCTGCTCATTGGATAGTTTTCTTTTTTTAAGACCATCCTCTTTAAACCTTAGAGATGATTGTGCATGTAAGTTCCAGAAAATCATCAGTTTCTAAAATACTTAGACCAGCCTGTTTGGCAGCAACACTAACCCAGTGTTAATTTCGTCAACTAGTTATTTTCATCATAGTGTCTCTCAACACCCTTTTTTCCCCTGACGAAAACTCGACTATAACTAAAACAAAACACGTATACATTGACAAAAACTAAAACAATATTAACTGACATTTTCTTCAACAGATAAAAAGTAAACTAAAATGTTTGACAAAGACTACTTCCAATCAGACTGAATTTCGTCATGTAGAAAGTAGAGACAAGTTCAGAATCACAGCTACTTTGGTTGTGTGGAAAGGTTGGATGAGTTAAGGGTGATATCTAGTCGCAACTGCCATAGCTTCACAGTTGTGGGATCCAACTGTAGAACATGACTTCAGAAATTCAAGGAAACACAAAAAATGCTGTACACTTTGCACTTCATGTTTTAGTCGACTAAATGTACAGTAGATTTTGTCAACTAAAATTGTTGTGAAATTTCATCATCTAACACTACACTAAAATGTTAACAGTTAAGTTGACTAAATAATAGGGGTGTAACGAAATGGTCAACTCATGAAGCAATACGAAATGCAAAACAGAGCTCATGATACAAAATAAAGATTATAGAAATTCCCCAACAGTAGAAGGTTGTGCAAAAATCTCATTTTCTTTATTTTCTTCCTAATGCAGACATACAAAAAATATTGCTGCATCAGTACAAAATAAATGCTCTGTAAAAAACAAAATTGTAGTTTTTTCCCCTTATTTAGACTTCTTTGCAAATACAAACTTAAATTTGTTGTTGTAACAATCAGGATAAGTACATTCTTACTTATGTGTTTGCTACGGTCGGCGAGGAGGGTAAAAAAATCACCAGTCTCAGTGGTGTGCGCGCCCCTTCACGTTTGTTATTTTGTGCTTTTATTTTGTGTGTCTTTGAATTTTATTTCATAATTTTTTATTTCACAAAATTTCATGACACGAAATTTCGTTACAGCCCTACTAAATAATGATTAAAACAAAATTTATTTAGGCAACATGCTGTCAAAATTAACTCTACACCAACCATCACATGTTCAAAGTTACTGAAATCACTTTTCTTTCATATTCTAATATTGGTTTAAACATCAGTTAGTCATTTTGTCTACATAATGTCTAATTCCTAAATACTATAAGCTGCTGCCATGTGATTGGCTGATTAGCATTTTTCATTAAAGAGCAGTTGAAGGTTTTCACTAAATGAAGTGGCAGGTGCATGATTGTTATATGTTTAAAGTTGTTTTTCACAGCTAGAGGGAAAGGTTATTGCAATGGGGTTTTTTTTGTTTTGTTTTCAGTGAAAATTAAAAATGTAACAGAATACTTTCATTCTCCCATCCATACAGTGGTGTGATATAAATTACAGCCGCTGTAAGTTCAGACCTGCTGAAGTATCTCTCGTTAACCTTTCACCCACTCTGCTCTACCTTCATGATGTGATACAAACTGCGGAAAGTGGCCTCACACTGCTGCTGTAAATAATACATGAACATCCACCCTCACACCCTCCCCTCACTGCCCCATCATAATGATTGCGCATCAATTATGCAGCGAAGTGATCACAGCGCTAACAGAAAAGAAATTACTTATGAAAATGATGTGGCTCAGCTGTGATGGCGGGACCATGTATGTGTGGAGTGCTGAGTGTTGAAGGTTATATTTAAGCCTTAAGCCTGGCAGAGTGCACTTCAGTGTTTGGTCACTTAACATCCAACACAGATGTTGATGTTAAGCAGAGAGGAGATTTAATGTTGCTGCATATGTGCTTTGTGTTTGTGTTATTTGGACGATTTGCTGTAAATGAATACAAAAAGTTCTTGTGAAAAATCCACATTAAACCATTTGGGTGAGCAACAAAGGTAACTGTAGTTGCGTCCACATCTAAAGTTTGGCAGATTCAGTTTGGCTTGGGTTGCATTTGCAAGATTACATTTTTTATTTACAGGTCAAATGGTGTTATCGAGTTGCCTGCCAACAGTTGGAGGATGTAGCTGCCATCTTTGGTCTTGCCGTACAGCCTGTTGTTGCACTGTGACCTGGAAATATGCAACCAGGCAGCTCAGAGCAGTTCGGATATATTTTAAGTGATGATACAAAGACAAAGCTGTATTGAGCTGTGTCATATGACACTGACATAGAACAGAAGTGTGTAACAATATTCTGAGCAGACTTAAATCTCCCAGGAGGACTGGATTCTAATCAATGTTGGTCACACTTTGTTCGATGATTTCAGTCAGCTTACTAACTTTGTTATTTTCAGCCATGTTTAGTCTGCTATGTACTCCTTTTCTGGGCGCTTCCCTTTTTTTGGTATTTGTTTGGATCATAGACTTTCGAACTTACAGCAAACCAAACATTGTTTTACTTGGAAGCAAACCAAGCCCAGGCCAGGGTTCAGGGCTTGGGTTTGTTGAGTTCTTTTAAGCTCTCATACCATCCAAAATCACAGAAACTTTCCATAATCAAAGGCTTTAGTATTACAGCATTGAATGACATGCATCACAATCCCTTCACGTACAGTCAACCGAGCACAGCAACACAAGTATCACGTTTACATGAGGACTTTAATTCCCCTTTAATTCAAAATAAAAATTCAAATTCAAATTCCAATTGATTCAAATTAAATCCTCTTTAAAAGATTAGAAATGACCATGTTAACACCCAGTTCTGAATGGAAATGATAATTCCAAATAAAACTTAATTCAAAGTCAGTGGCTGGATTATCTTAATTTTGAATCCAAATTCATTAATTGCTCGATCATGAATATATTCATTCTGTTTTAAAATTTATTCCAGTCATTCTGCACATGCTCGTTTCCTTGTCCTATTGCCATGCCGCACAGGATACTGATGGGAACAGGGAGGCTGCCCAAAGTGAGCGTTGGACTCGAGCCGAGACAGTTTATTTAATTAGAGCCTTAGAAGATTTGGAAAAATGAAAGAGTGGATGGACATAAACATTAAATGTGGGACTTTTTACAGCCGTGGCATCCAAGTTGGACGACGTTTCCCTGACAGAGTCACTGGAGACGCAAAACTTGAGTGTTTCTTCTGGTAGACGTAAATATGTCTCTAAGTCACGTCCGCCACTTTGTCCAATCAGAACCATACCCAACCCTCAGGCCTTGAATAAAGGTGAATAAACGTGTTTTCTATGTAAACCTCAATTTGTAATTACTATTTCCATGTAAGCACGAAGAAGAAAACTTTAATTCTGAATGATTTAATTCTGAATAATTACCTTAAAAAACGTTATGTAACCGTGGCCAATGACACAGATAAAACTTTACAGTTTTTGGCATATTTTAAGTCATATTGTATAAATACAATGAACACTGCTATTATCTGATATTAGTATGAGAGGAGGGGTTGCTTGAGGTACTATCTCACCTCTGCCGCTGCATGCAAAGATAATCCAACTGTTGACCATCAGCTGTCACAACTGTTGAAAGTCCTTGACATAGAAAGGAATGGTGTTTAATTCAATTTGTGTCCAGAGAAAACAAACTCTAGAAACAACATGAAACATACTCATCATATGCTTCAACTTGGAAACAAGACAGAAGATCAGAAGCAGTCTATTATGTCTCCTCCTTTTAGTTACAAGAGAGAAGTGATGTTATTCTTTCATTATATACCTCTTTATTTAAATATTTCTGCAGCTGATGCTGTTGTTTGTCCCTCTTTTTTATCAAACCTTTTTTTCACCAATAAACAGTAATCCTCATTCAAAAGCAGATTTGCTGATGTGGTGGCTGAATGATGAATAACTTTTGTGAGTTATAAGATGAAAGCCAAAGAATATGAACATACACTTTATTGCCAGTAGCATTTGCTCGCCTGCCTTGACTCACATATGAACTTAAGTGACATCCCATTCCTAATCCATAGGGTTCAATATGACGTCGGTCCACCCTTTGCAGCTATAACAGCTTCATCTCTTCTGAGAGAGCTGTCCACAGGTTTAGGAGTGTTTATGGGAATTTTTGACCATTCTTCCATAAGTTCATTTGTGAGGTCACACACTGATGTTGGACAAGATGGCCTGGCTCTCAGTCTCCTCTCTAATTCATTTCAAAGGTGTTCTATTGGGTTGAAGTCAGGACTCTGTACAGGCCAGTCAAGTTCATCCACACCAGACTCTGTCATCCATGTCTTTATGGACCTCCTTTGTGCTCTGGTGCACAGTCATGTTGGAAGAGGAAGAGGGCCCGCTCCAAACTGTTCCCACAAAGTTGGGATCATGGAATCGTCCAAAATGTCTTGGTGTGCTGAAGCATTCAGAGTTCCTTTGACTGGAACTAAGGGGCCAAACGCAGCTCCTGAAAAACACCCCCACACCATAATCCCCCCTCCACCACCAAACTTCACACCTGGCACAATGCAGTCTGACAAGTAGACTGTCCATTAGATTGGATGGAGAAGCACGATTTGTCACTCCAGAGAGCGCGTCTCCACTGCTCTAGAGTCCAGTGGGGGCGTTCTTTATGACACTGCATCCGCACTTTGCATTGCACTTGGTGATGTGAGGCTTTGACGCAGCTACTCAGCCATGGAAACCCATCCATGAAGCTCTCTGCGCACAGTTCTTGAGCTAATCTGAAGGCCACATGAAGTTTGGAGGTCTGTAGCGATTGACTCTGCAGAAAGTTGGCGACCTCTTCGGACTATGTGCCTCAGCATGAGTTGCTGTCGTTCCCAAACACTTCCACGTTCTCTAGCTGACAGTTGACTGCGGAATATTTAGGAGCGAGGAAATTTCACGACTGGATTTGTTGCACAGGTGGCATCCTATCACAGTTCCATGCTGGAATACACTGAGCTCCGGAGAGCGACCCATTCTTTCACAAATGTTTGTTAAAGCAATCTGCATGCCCAGGTGCTTGACTTTATAAACCTACAGCCATGGAAGTGACTGGAACACCTGATTCTGATAATTTTGATGGGTGAGCGAATACTTTTGGCTATATATTGTATGTCAGGCTCAACAGACAGGTAAAGGAGACAGGGTGGAGTAGTTCTGTGCATTAAAAAAATTGGAAAAAATAAAATCAATGTCATTCTTGCCACTTTGACTACATTACGATCGGAGGGCATATTCAAACCAGACTCTGTTTAAATGAAGTGTGCAAACCCAGTGCAGGGTTGTTTGTTGAACCTCCCTCCTCTCCTCTCTCTCACACTCTCAGCTCTGCATACTGTTGACCTTGACTGCTTGTTGTGTAGTCTGACTCAGCATTAGAGTCTAATGACAAGACCTGCTCCTCTGAGACCCTCACAGAGGAGAGCAGAGAGGGCAGAGAGGGCAGAGGGGGAGGAAAGAGAGGAGGGTGGAAGTGGAGAGGAAAGGAGACGCGAAAAGAGGAAAATAAAGTGGAGAGGAGATAAGAGAAGAGAGGACTGAGGGACTATATGAGGTGAAAAATGATAAAGGGAAAATGAGAGGCAAAGCACTGGAGAAGACATTTTATCTGACAGTTAGCTTCCAAAAATCCTCCAGCGATTGAGAAATAAGCCTTCCATTGAGAGTGTTTGCCCTCAGAGCAGCTCTGCCTGCAAGAATTATTCTTATATTTGATACCCTAATCTGTGTGTGTGTGGGTGTGTGTGTTTCTATTGCTACTGTGCATTCAGTAAGCTTCATAACCTTTAAACAGTCCAGTGGAGGCAGCAGGTGATTTCACTGTGTGTCCCTTCTGGGCATTAAGATCAAACTTTTAGATTCTCCTCCTCTGACCAAGGTCTTTTGTTTGCAGCAATGACCACAAACCAAAAGGAAAAGTCTTGTGTGTTTGCTTTTGTGCAGAAGGAGGATTACTTTAGGGTATTGGATACAAATATGACAGAGGTGACCTGTGACCACATAGGCACTGTCACACTCAAAACTTAAGTATCTATAGTCATCTGTTAATCGAATGAACATACTTTTGCTCTGTGGGGGGAAACAAGTGTACTCATAGAGAGCATACAAACTCTAAAGAGACTTGTTCCATTCAAGTCAGCAAACTTCTGTGAGGGAACAGCAATACTCACTGGAACATTGTGCATCCCAAAAGAGAGAGGATTTCTTTAGATGTATTTCCCTTCTATATTTAGATAGTTGGTAATGTATAAAAAAATGACTCATTTTTAGGCACCTGTTTCATAGCTTGTTTAATTTTGGAATCATTGCTCAGTTAATGTCAACTAGGTTTACTTGGTTGGTTATTTGCTTTATTTGTAGTAATTCTGCATGGGTTTGTGAATTTGCACATCAATGCCCAAATGCAAAAGTAAGTCATGATCAGTGTCTTAAAGGTGTAGTCAGCGATGTGGGAGAAAATGAGTGGAGAGGTTGTTGATAAATGAATTTAGACCCGCCTCTCCCCTCATACCTCACCCCTGGCTCCACCCCTGGAAGCTATTGGACGTGTATGGTCATGGGAACGGCCATAGACACTGCGTAGCTGACCAACGTAGCTAAGGTAACTTTGACTCGTCAGACAATAGAAGCCACAACTCGACTGCCATTATTGATAACATCACAACAACAGTACATTCTGGCAGATTAGACAATAAGATGAATGCCGGACAGCTGTTACTGTTGTGTGAAGCACCACAAAGCTAATGTTGCTTACCTATCCAGCAGAAAGATGGCGACATCCACGTCTGTTTCAGGTATTTCAATTCGCCAAGTTACCTCCACCGCTGGAAAGCAACACCAGAGTTGACCCGGGTCTTCACTCTTTCATGGTCATAGCCCTTCTTTTTCACTTTCTGCTCCTCTGACCTTTTTCTTTTGGGCTGTTTTTCAGCTATTGCTGCTGCACCTATTGTATCTCTCTCTTACGCTAAGTGCGCACGCTACGCAACCTACTACTCCCCCTCCCCCCTCTGTCTGATCTGCGCATGAGTATGATTGCCTCCTGGATGTGTGTGTGTGGGTGGGGTGTCCCTGTGTTGGTGACTCGTCCTGAGCCACAGTATTTACCTGCTGAAATTCAGAGCCAAGGCTATGTATTGAAACCAGACTTCTTTTTTCAACATGCTGTCAGTGGTGACATCTTGTGGATGGAGAGGAGAAATACGGTGATTTTGACAAATAGTGCATTAGATTAGAAGATCGCTGACTACACCTTTAAATCACTTTTACACCTAAAGTTGAGTTGACTTGGTTCAGTTCAGGTCTGAAGTTGCAGTACTGTTTCATTATTCACTTGGTTTAGTTTTCTTTCACACTGCACTTTGTCAGGTGGACCAGATCCTGTCGAATGATATATTGTGTGGCCTCCCATCACTAGTTTGAGCTGTAGCTGCGGTCTGCCTTTGGTTCATTTTTCATTGGCCTGGAAATACACAACCAGCTCTGTTTTACAACATTGTTTAGCCGGAAATCTGTGCCATTAAATAAAGGTAAAACTGCATCACGCTCCATTGGGTGGCACTTGAATGGAGTGATGTGAAATCATACTTAAATATCAGATTAGTAATTGTTAGGCCAGTCAATCAATCAAACTTTACTTATAAAGCAGTTTTAACACAATGAAGTAACCCAAAGTGTTTTACATAAAAAAAAATTAAAAACATTCCCTCAAACCCACCTACCCACCCCTGTTTTACGTAAACTACCCACACGCATGGATGTAAGGCTTCACTCGTGCACGGACGCAGTAACAGACACACACACTCATACATAAACACACACAGACTAAAATAGTGGCAAGAAAACTAAGAACAAGAACAAAGGCTGAGTACAGACGAACCAGGTGAGAAAGTGTCATCAGAGGAGCCGTCTGCACCAGGAGCTGAGAGTCGACCACAGCCACAGGACACCGACGCAGAACCCAGAGGAGAGATGATGGACCCCAAAAGTCTTCCAGGAACCTACGAGACAGAGCCCTGCAGCCATAGCCAACCACAGCAGATGGCTCTCACAGAGGAAACACTGGAGACCCTAATGATAAAAGAATAAAAT
Source organism: Scarus forsteni (assembly GCA_036419115.1). Taxonomy (NCBI): domain Eukaryota; kingdom Metazoa; phylum Chordata; class Actinopteri; order Labriformes; family Labridae; genus Scarus; species Scarus forsteni. Next base: position 9,709,629 of record JAZDUH010000152.1, read on the forward strand.
AAGTAAAAACTAAGATATCAATAATAAGAACCAGACCATAAAATAGTACAACTAAAACATTAAGATAAGAAATGAGTAAAATCTATAAATAAAAACAAAGTGGGAACCTGATATAAATAAATATAATAAATAAAATCTTAATTAAAAGCTAAGCTAAAAGGGTGTGTCTTGAGCCTGCTAATGCTAATGTTAGCAGCAGTCGGATTGATGTTAGTGAATGCTACATTTAATAGTGAGTTCTATCATGATATTAAGAATTGCAACAAAATTGAATTTAGACTTGAGTATAGTGAGAATAATAAATCATGGGGTAACTGGTTATTATTATAATAATAGAATGTCACCATGAAGGTGATGGGACAATTTAGTAAAGTGGAGACTTCCTGCTCTCAAAAAAACTGTTGTTTGTATCATTGATAAGAACAATATCAGATATCAACAAAAAACAAGTATCGTGCATCCTTATCTGTGACCAACACCACCCTTACTCTGAAAATATTTGGTCCATTTTATGTGCTTCAGTTTATGAGCTGAAATACAATCTTTGTGAGGTCATAACGCTCTGAAAAATTTAAGTTATGTTGTTGATGCTGTGTGTATGTGTGTGTATTTCTGGGCTCGTATTTTGCTATAGATGTGTTTGCATTTAGAGGATGAATGGCAGCGGTGTGGAAGTGATTGATCCATGCGTGTTTCCATTAGTGTGTGAGTTTGTGCTGTGTTTACAGCACATGGACTGCACATGACTGAGTGCAGCCGTGCATCCATCCATCCACTGAGCATTAGAGCGTATGTGCACGTGTGTATTTATGTGTTTGTTTGAAAGCAATTAAACCAAGCAGAACGTTTCCTGATTGCATTCACATTGTTTATGTTTTCTTCCTTATATGGATGCCGATATAAAATAGAGTTAATAATTCATCTCTGATTGTGAGCGTGTGTTTTTGTGTGTCCATTCCATCACATTAATTGTTGTGTCTGGATGTATTTGTGTGAGTGAGTCGTCCATTTACCCATGCTGCCACCTAAAGGGCGGTTACAAATCAGCCTGGATATTGTGTGTGTATTCTTTGTGTGTCTATGGGCAACTTTTTGGTCACACACTCTTTTTCCCACTCTCACTCACACCTCCCTGTGTTTGGTGAGAAAACATATTTATCTTCTCTTGTTGTATTTGTTTGTCTGTATCTCTGGGGGATCAGACGTGGACATTGTGTGTGTGTGCTCATGTGTGTTTTGTGGAGATGTGTCTCATTATCACATAGTGTTTGTTTGAGTTGTGTAAATATTAACAATAACCTGTGAATTGTTTTTTTCTTGTTGTGTGGGAGTGCGTGCTGAATAATTAAGACCATGTAAAGCTGTTTGAATGTGGAGATTTCTTATTCTCTGTGGAACGCATGCAGTATTCAGTCTGATTCAAGAGCATCATGCAGGTTAGAGACCACAGTGAACAGACTGTGGGAAATTTACGGAGATACATAATTTCCATGAAATTAATAGAACACACTAGAGTCTGGAGTCATTTTGTATGTTTGCTTTTACATCTGCAGTAAAAAGGTTTAACTAACAGAACATTTCTTCGATAGGATAAGGGGATGGAGAAATATAGGGTCAATGTTTAGATTGATAAAAACTGAGGATTTAAGGATAAGGGTTTAAGTAAGGGTAGAGGGAAGATGGGATTAATGTTTGAAGAATGTAGGGATGTTAGGATGTGAATAAACATTAAGTGATGTAGGATTAATGGTGTAGAGCAGGGGATAATGGGTGCAAGGACAAGGATAAGGGTTGAGAATGGATGAAGATAAGAAGGGTTGACTAAAGAAGGAAGGGTTGAAGAACAAAGGGATGTAAGATTTGGGATTAGGATTTTGTGGATGGAAAATAGGGTTGATGCAAAGATGGATAGAGACTGAGGGATGGGCTGATGGAGGCATGTTGGAGAGAGAATGAAGGGACGTAAAGATAAGGGTATAATGTTAGGGTAGAAGGATAAAGCGTTGATAGGTTGAGGGATTAGGAATTGAAGAATGTAAGGATGAAAATAAACCTGGGAGATGGATGATGAGGAATATCAGGATTAGGATAAGGGTCTGGGATGTTGGAATGTCTGGTTAATGAATAGGTAGATAAAGAGTTTAGAGATGGATGTATGGGGGGATGTAAGAAAGGGGATAGATGAATGTAAGGATAAGGGTAAGGGTTAAGGGGTAGTGGTATAAGGCTTGAGGGATATAGGGATTTAGAGATGAGGATAAGGCCCCTTTAGGCTGCTACAGTCTGAGGAAATCTGGGGGGACAAGACCCTCAGCTTGATCACTTTATCATTTCTCTCTGTAAGTGCCCCAGTTTTTATGTATTTAATGCCAAAAGACATCTTAATGAAGGAAGCAGGGAGAGGGGATGTGACACCAGTCTCGCAGGAATACTGTTATATAAGGTTTGCTTGAATGTGTTTATCTGCTATGGAAACGGTATGCTTATTCTGTTTGGTCTATGTTCCTAATGTAAGGGTGCTTTCTGGTTTTGTCAGTCATCTAATCTGGCAGCTGCAAGCACTGTTTCTGCTTATCCAAATTAAAGGCTTGTCACATGCTAATAACTATTAGCATTCTCCATCTATCTGCATTCAGAGATTAGCATGCCAGCTAACTCTTAATAGAGTGACAAAGGAAGTAAATACCCTCCAGTGTTGAGTGCACACTACAACATTTCATACCAAATACGTATGTTGATACCCAAACTTAGTATGAACAGCTCTTTTTTGACTCAATCTACTCAGTGGCAGTGCTGGACATGCCTCCATTCAGAAGGGCCACAGGCTGCTTCCTGTTAAGGCAGCAGGACGTCAAATCATCAACCAATCAGGATTCCTCATGAGATATCTGTTGACTGTTTCCCGAAAACCCAAGCCAATCATTGGTATTGTGAGGGGGGGCTTATGATTTGTGTTTGTCCTGTTCAAGAAAAGTAAAAGCCTGAAAAAGCCAGCTTCATTGTATGGTATACATTTTTAAAATATTATTGAGGTCCAGACCTCAGTGACCTCACAGCTGTTTACAGCCTTGGTTGCAGGTGCACAAAGTAGTGTGAATACAAACCAAACAAAATGACAAAATCAGATTTTAGTAACTTCACCCACGAACCAAACCAGACTGTTCAGAGTATTCCAGTGTTACCCCTTTTCCACCAAGCTGGTTCCAGGGCTGGTTCGGAGCGAGAGCCAGACTTAGCACCAGTTCTTTGGTTTTCCACAGACTAAGCACCGGTTGCTTTCTCTCAAAACCAGTGCTTAGCAAGCACCAACTCTTTGCTGGGCCAGCAGAAAGAACCACGTTACGTCGGGGGCTACGGCTTACATCAGGGAGTGGGGGCGGGATTATTGACCAACCAAAGCAGAGTAAAAACACGGAAGCACTCTTACCTGTCTTCTCAAGCGTGATCGCTGTTCGTTGCATAATCGTCGAGCAGCATTAACTTGCTGGATCGCCAACTTTTGCTCTCCAAGGAAGGCTCGAAAAGCCAATGGCAACACTTGAACCACAACGTAGTCCTCCATCTTTGTTGTGGCAATTGAATTTGGTGCTAGTTGTTATGGGAAACTGGCGTGACGTATACAGACGTATACATCGGCGTGATGGCGTAGCCCTCTGGTCGGCACCCATTTGTGGAAAAGCAAACGGTTCTTAACCGGTTCACACTTGAACCAACTGCGAACCGGCCCTGGAACCAGCTTGGTGGAAAAGGGGTATGTTTGGATGTGAAAGAGACCTAAGCTTATAAATCTGCACATTTTTGTTGTAGGGGACCCTCAATAAAACCAATTTTTTTCTTTATACATGCAGACCACTTCTAGACACTCATGTTCTTGTTTTTTTACTATGATTTTTTTGATCAAGGCAAGTCCGAGCCTCCTTCGCATTGATCTATTTTGGATAACATTTTTTTTTACATTCATTTTTGATATTGAAGTCATGTGCAAATGGGATCAGACCAGAGACCACTCAAGAACAAAAACCTCAACACTTTGTGTTCAATGCAACATTTCATTCAGAGGGCTGCAGGTGATTCTTTCAGGTGTATTTACTCAAAAAGAGGATGTAGAGTTAGTCAAGGGGGCTTCAAATTTAAAAATGACACAATTTCAATATGTATCACTCTGGAGGATTGTCACTACGTGCTACGGTGAAAATGTCAAACACATAATTGAATAAAAATACGTCAGCTCAGTCACATCCCTCTGGATAAATACAGGTTAAAGAACAGAGTAGCTGACAGCAGCAGACAATAATTCACCATGCCCTGAAGCAGAGAGAGACTGCCATATGCTGCTTTAGAGTTCCCCTGATTCTTCAATGGAAGAAAAGAGAAAGCATAGGGAGAAGAATGGAGGATTTTTATGTCTTTTAGACATCCCCAGAGTAGATTTAGTGAGAACAGAGGGTCACAATGGTGGTTGGAGCAGAGTTTTATCCTCAGGCTAAATGGATATGTGAATAAACTGACAAAATATGAATGAAATACGAGGTGTTACATTTTATACATGAAACTTTTTCAGAATTTAGTTGAAAATCTGAGTCCTTCCAGCCAAATCAAAGTCCTTCAGTCTCCTTTGGTCTCTGTGAGGGTTTGAGACAAGGTTGTTCCATGGTTGATTAGCAAACATCAGCCAATCACAGCAGATCTTCTTTGTGAAATAAAAAAAAATCCATAAAACTGTAGACTTTTGCTTTAAATTACTCTCATGTTGGAGGCCCGCTGAGGATTACAGTCTCACTCACTTTTCTTTCCCTCACATTAGCCTACTTAACATTGTTCTTTTATACTTTCAGTGAGAAATTCATGGTCAGACTGAACAAAAATGGAGGACCGAAGAACCCAGAGAAAGTGGACCGGTTGTGTGCCCTTTTCACGGTAAAACACACAAACTTAAAAAACAAACAGAACTTAATTATGGATGGGATTTGATCTGTATAGCATGGTTTAAGTAGAGAATGCTGCAGCTTCAACACATAAAAGGGTCAGAATATATCGCCCCCTGTTGAACTTCTGTAGACACAGTCATCAGTTACAGAGGAGAAAAACCATCAGGGATTTATTTGATTTGTTTTGTTGGTTTTATTTTTTTCTTTTGGAGAGGGGTGAGTGGCAAAACAAGGCTTCTTGCACTTAGAAGTTTGTTATAATATAAATCAAAACCCATGGAAAGTTAGTGATTTGTTATTAGAACATCTGAAATTCAAAACATACACTGGCACTGTTAAGGTGAATTGAAATGAAAGAAATCATAATGCATAAAAGAGCTTCTTAAGAGACAACAAATACAACATGTAGAATATTTACTTGAAAACTTCTATACCAAAACACACAAAAATAACATCATTGTCACTTTAAACTTCTACATATCTGTGAAAGAGTTGAGCAAAAAGGAAAGAATTGCTTTTCATGTAATTAAAATATATTAAACTTGACACTGCAGTTCAAATCTGGCTTAATATTTTTCAGTTTCTGTTAGAAACATTTCTCCATTGGAGCCATGATGTTTTGGGGACAAAACTACATCAGAGCTTAGGCAAAGGGGACAGAACAACAAGAGTTCTGTATGACCCTCTTACATGTGCAAAGAAAGACCCCAAAACAAGCAGATTAGAACTCAGTTAATATTTCCTTACATTCAGCTTTTTAATAAAGGTGCTTAAATTATACCAACATTTAAAAACAAGTGACCCCCAGCCCAAGACCACATCGCCCCCTGCTGCTGAAAGCCAAGGCAAATTGACGAACTATAATGCCACGGCCACACCGCACGTGAATTGGCGTATTTAAATGTGTGTAGTGCCTGTGACGCGCCGCGCGTAATGTCCGAGGCTGGACGCTGGACCTTTTTGACAAGCTGAGGGGCGACGTGCATCACTACGCAGGCGGAGTAGAGAGCCGGAGCTTGTCGGACTCAGTGATGACCCGTGCAGGCAAATCCAGCTGGAAACGAATATTTATAGAACTTACCTTCGAAACCTGTCTCCTCAGCGACTTTCACCCAAGCCTGCTCCTTTTTGTTCCACTCTCTGTAGAGTACACACGTCGAATCGTATAGCTAAGGATGACGGCAAACAGCGCAGATCAACCTCTCCTCCATCTTTCAGCAGGTTGGAGCCGGAGCAGGTGGCCGGAGCGTCACGTCTCATCAAATCAATGATGTCAGGGGTAATGTCATCGCTGATTAGCTGCCGCGGCACAGCATCACGTGAATTTGCGTCGAAAGTTCAATATTTTTAACTCAAGCATAGAGGCGGAGATGCCCCAAACGCGCCAGACGCGCCAGACGTGCCAGACGCGCCAGACGCGCCGCACTAAACACGTCCAACGCGCTGCCCGGGGCTAATCTGCGTCCAAACGCGTCTTTGCATTGACTTTGTATGTATGTAATCTCAACGAGCATGGGAATTTGCGTGCAGTGTGGAAGTAGCATAATGCTACAAGATGATAAACATTATATCCCGTACTTATATGGCCTGCTGCTTTTGATATGTCATCACTATGACACTGCAAATAATATTAGTATGGTTTGGGATACCAAGTTTTCTTTTATACTGTGCCAAAAGGAGCCATGTCTGGCCATTTTGGTACAGGGGGGCTTTTGTTTTGGTCATATTGAATGTGTCAGATGTTAAGTCTCAAGGATCTAGTGTCAATAAACTTGGTGAATGTGGTTCACATGTCCTTCACTTTAAGCCATGTTAAAGTGAAAATGTAAAAATGAGGAATGAAATTTCAACATTAACCTAACCACTGGTTTGAAATGGAAGTAGTTGATGTTTAGTTGATGAGCTGGCTGTATAACTGATTAAAGATTCCTGTTTAAAAGCGCTGTATAAAGTAACCCCCTATCTACAGACAAATCTGTATGTATGAGAAGAAAAGACTGAGAGGAGGTACATTAGGTATGAATTATTTGACTGAAAATGGTCATCTTTACTATTTAGTTTACTTGAGCTGTGACTAATATCCTTTGTCTTTAGCCTTTTGTTAATTCTGTTCCTCACTACCTTCTCTCAAGTAGGCAAACATGTGAAAAGAAGCTCACTGTCCACAGTTCTTCTGTACTGGAGATAGTCTGCCATAATAACACAAAAGTTGAGAGTAAGGCCAGCATAGATGAGAAAACACCAGGGATGGGCAGAAACACTGGTCTACATAGCCTTGTGTTAAACATCAAGAGAACCATGTGTATGATGTTGTTGACCCATAATATCTTTATAGGCATACTTTTGACTGATCTATCAAAACTCAATCAATCAATAATAATCAATAATGGCATTGTTATTAATAAAGTCTTTTCAACTCCCATCCCCAGGTACAAGCATTTGCAATGTTAATGAAGTCTATATCTTTTCTAAATCTTTCCAATGTATTTTCTTCCTGTACTGCCCTTGTACCTTGTGTTTTTTTTTTCTTTTTCCTCCTACAAATGAAACCATCTCTGTACTTGAACTTCTATTTATCATATTCTGTGTGCTTTTTTAAATCTCTTTTCAGGACCTCAGTAACAAAGACATGAAGAGGGATCTTTACATCATCTCTCAGGTCATCAGAACAGGTAATACACTTGCTTTGCAGATGAAGGATATCAGATATCACCCAATTAAGTAAAAAAAAATAGGTTTGAATGAATGCATCTCTCTGTTAATAACACACTCACTTTTTTCAGGCCGCATGCTGTTAAATGACAGTAAGAAGGGTCCCCCACATGTTCAGTATCGCCGACCATATGGCTGTGCTGTCCTCGCCATGAGTGATGTGCTGCAGACCATCTCAGAGCTCAAAGAAGAGAAAGACTTTGTCCTCAAAGTCTACACGTAAGTGACTGTGCAGTATGCGTGTTTCTAGTTGTGCAGTCAAGAACCTAAAATACATTTTAAATGTTCCAAAATTCAAAGTCTGGGTGCAACAACACACAGTTTGAGCTGGCCCACAAAAGGTAAGACTGTACATTGCTGCAAATAGGGCCAAAAATAAATTTCTGAATAAACTTGCAAACTTTAAAGAAAGACGGAAAGAAGGAAAACAGTGTTGAATGGCTCAACATCATACTTAACAAAGTTTTAACATAAAATTTTCCGTCCTTTGTTTTGCTATTACTTGAGTCCAGACAGAAGAACATCTAAGCTATGCATGGAGCCAAAACTGTGTCAATACAAAAAAAAGCTTGTTAGCAGAATAATAAAGCATTGCATATGAGTTCAGTATAGTGCACAGTCATCCCAACACTGTTTTATAAAATTTGCTTTCATCTGAAATTCAATAAATTATCTGCAGTTCTTGGCCCCATCTGTGTACAGCCCAGCCTAGCTTGCATTCCAGCTCTTTTCTTACAGGAGCAGAACTGATCATTCTAGGCTATGAAACTTTCAAACAAAAGGCTGCGGAAACACCAATTGCATTGAAGCTTAAAACGTTGAGAAAAGTAGACTTGTTTGTCATTATTATCACAAGAAGCAGAATCATAATACTTGTGTGCTTCAGAGGTCATTTTCAACCATGATCCAAAACACATTGAAAAGTTCTGTAGGCTTTTAGTGGACTTGCAGTCAAGGGAGCTAGCATAATGCTAACTCTGCATTGGCCTACAAAAAACAGCTCTTGTTGAAGAGTTAACCCTACTTCCTCTTGAACAGATGACCTGATCCTCATGGCTGTGGAAATTATTGATCATTAAAATGATCAGATATGCCTGCCGCAAGGATATTTTTGTAGACTTCTTGAGTAGATTGTCCTTTTAAATACCAAACAACACTTTAAAATTCAAGACCAGGATGATGGTATTTTATAATTCACAGTTAAACATTAAATTGTTGTTTGTAAGCATTAATCACAAAGCTTATTTCATTTTCATTTCATGTCATTTATCTGAAAAGTATTCTAAATCCCATAAAATGTTGGGCTTTTGTGCTAAATGCTACCTCCCGTGTTTATTTTTTAAACCTAGTTTAATGACAGTTCAGCAAGATGCTGTTATGTTAGTCAGCATCAGTCCTCTCCCGTTTCTAATCTTTATAGATGTTAATGTCAGTATTAAAATGACCTCGTTATCCAGAGATGTTATTGATCATACCACCTTAATAAGAACCTTTACAGCCATATAGAAATGAAGGACCCTCTTGAAAATGAGATTCCACAACTTAAACCATTAACCTCAAATAAATCTAGATTCAGTAGAGACAAATATGATGTGGACAATTTTTAGGTCTGAGGCATCCATGGGTCTGTCAAAAACATTTATTCTTATTTTGGTCCCTTTGTCTCTGCCTAGATGGATATATCTCTGGATTTATGTAGTGCCTTGAGATAACAGTTGTCATAAATTGTTGCGATACAATAAGGTTGATTAATTGATTAATTGATTTATGGACTCATTCCTGCATCACCCTATAGCTGGCAAAGGCAAACTGCTCTAGAAATTTAATTTTAACCTGCAACATTCATCATCTACACTAAGACAGAAGAAACTACAGTCCTAGGGTTCAAATGATCATTTTTATTTTACACACTAAAAGAGGGACATATGTGTACCTCTGTGTCTTACTTTGTATTATTCTCAATCTGCTACAGCTTTTCCTTTGAGATATTTGATTTGTCAAGTAGAGACACAGATGAATTTAAAAGCATCCATGAGCTGCAGAAAGACACTTTGCAGTTTTGTCACATATCCTCTGCAGTCTTACAAAGCCATCAACACTCAGCGATTCCTCTGTTTTTCGCTTTCTCACTTAGGCACACACACTCTTACACATTTGCGCACACATTCACAGTTGATGGAAGACATTAGGGAATCCCCGTCGGCTGAAACTTCTGAAGACTTGCCTGAAGGAGCCTCACAGTGCTCACAGTCACTACATGATGTAACTGGGCCTGTGTGTGTGATGCCTAACAACAACCTCAGCTGAACTCCTGAGGATGCTTCATGCTTCATGGGTGGTTACACTTCCTCTCTTTGTACCCTGGGCCTCCTGCGCCTTGTGCTCCCTGTGATCTCGATGTGACTGAAAAGACGAACGTGTCAGTGACGTTGTATGACAATGCAGCGCTTCATCAACAAAACAACAACACAATCAGGCAACAGATTTATTTTAATCTGGAGTGGAGGAGCTATGGTCTTCAGTTTGAATCCAGAATCCCTCCTGTTTTTCTGTTTTATTCCACAGCGTCTCAGTTGTGTCCTTTTAGATGTTCATATGCCAAAGTCCTGAAATATATGTCTTCAGCTTCCCTTTAAAATCAACTGAGCACCAAAGTGAGAAAGCGTCTAATCCAACAGCATCCTCACCTTAGTTTTTAGTCCTGCCCAAGGGAAACCAGTTGACTCTGGTCAGAAGACCTGAAGGATCTATGTTGTGCCTTAGCAGGTCAGGCTTTTAGACTAGAATGAAAGGGAATTCTTAGACACATTTGAAACCAATGTAAGAAATATAAAATGGCGGTAACATGAATGGATCTTTGGGATCAGTCACCGATCTTATATCAGCATTCAGTAGAATTTGTAGATGACAGAGGGAAGACGTATGGCCCTTTTCCACTAGCACGCCTTGGCCCTACTCTACTCGGCCCTAATCGATTTGCAGCGTGTTTCCACTAGCCTGGTACCTCCTAAAACAAGCTAGTATTAGCACCTACTCCGCTCTGGTTCCAAGCGAGCTGAGTCGATACTAAAAGATGTCACCGACTGCCGGCTACTGATTGGTCAGACAATGTCTTCATCCATGAGTCATGAGCGTGACGACCTAGCATGATAGCGGTAGCCAACATTAGCTTGCCCTCATATGTCTTTTCTTTGCAGCTGAATTGCTCTCGTCCTCAGCTTCATTCTGTTGTATAGCTTCCAAAACTCTCCAGTGCTTCTCAAGGGGTATTTCTTCTTGCCACCTGCAGCCTTCTTCTGCTTTCTTTTTTACTCTGTTTGTGACAAAAAGCCACAGATTGTTGTGTCGTGCTCAAAATGACGTTGTCGCAGTGCCGCTCATCTGTTTACAGCGACACTGCACCCCGTTGGGCAGGCGACTGGGGCTAATGGAAAAGCAGCACAAGGCGAGTGGATTAGAGCCGGGTAGAGTCGAGTAGAGTAGAGTAGGACTAATGGAATAGGGCCATTATTGAGACAGGGGGACGTTACCTGATCAAAACGACACCAGTACTTTACAGATTAACTCTGACTGAATGGTAAAGACATCCAAAACCCTTTACAGCATGAGCAGAAATTGTATTTGAAGGGCCCAAAGCACCAGAAACACAAAGTTCCTGCAAATTTTGCTTTGCTTTTCTGAGCAGGGCTGAAACAGATGGCTTTATGAGTAAGCCCAAATCTAATATGAAAGGATTTTTGGATAAGAAACATCAGAAATGTGTTCAGGTGACATTAAAGAGTAAAATATGTGACCTTTATGTCTCACATAATTTACTTCTGTTTCATGCTGGTTAGAGAAAGAATCAGAAAATGTTCTTGATCTTCAAGTCCTGATGTTTTGTCGTTTTTCTCCAGCTGTAATAACGAGAACGAATGGTACCAAATCCACGAGAACATCATCCGCAAGTCTAGCACCAAATACACAGCTCCAAGCACCAACTACGGTAAGCCGGGCAGAATGAGTGTGTTGTTTTGTGTGATAAGACCAACAATAGATTCATTCTACTGCTTTGTTAGAAGCCTTAAAGAGCTGCTAGATTATGGCAAAAAGCATGATCACAGTTATTTTGAATAATATTGAAATCCTGCTTGTTGAACATGAAATACAGGTTTTATTGATCTGTACACAAGATAGTCCACAGTGGTGTGTGCATGTGCCCTGATTTTTAGTTCCTGATGTATGTCTTTTGAAAAATCACATGAAGTGCTGATCTTAGTCTAAGATTAGATAATGTAACTTAGCAGGGTAAAAAAACAAGTCACAACAAGCTCACAAGACTGTTTAGAGCTGCTGAAGTGTTTATCTGATGACTGTAGGCAGAGGTGGGCTAAAACTACCCATGGACTCCAAGTGTTTGAGCTAAGCTTATTAGTGGCGAGCTCTGCCTCTCTCTTCCTTGTTACTTCACACACAGTCAAAAGAATAGTGTCTATTGGCTTATCGTATCAACAAAAAAAGTTGGTGTATCCCTTTAAATGTTTTAGCCTTGTTTTTTCATTTTTATTTGATTTTGTCAAATCTTTTTCTGTCAGATGATCCCTCCACGTCTGCTCTTGTTTGGCCTCGAGAATGTTCACCTTTTTACCTAAGCGTAGGCACTCAGCTTGTTGTGACGGCTGTAATTGCATTAGCAGTGAAGGATGTAAATGAGGTGACACAGAGACACAAACACAGAGCTCATAATGTCAGTTACAAAACAAACTCACAAATATCCCAGGAGCAACTCGTCCGGTCCGAGGAGCAGCATGCTCCCTGACTGACACACACATGTCATCACTCCACGTCAAACTCTAAATCTGGCTGATTGGTGTCTCTACGGGGGAACGTTAGCCCCCGGTGGGCTTGTTGGAGGTTTTTGAACTCTGGTACCCCTGAAAGCTTTAAAAAAAAAATGGAGTTGAGGTTTTGTGTTTTATAACAGAAAGAAAGCACTTCTGCTCTGTAATCAGCGATACAAGCACAACATGAGTGACAATAATTGAAGAAGAGAATGTTTATTCTCTGTTTTGGTGAGTGGCTTTTAAGGTGTGACACATTCGCTGTTACGTGCAGCTTACTTTGGTTAGGGCAAATAAAGCATGAAAGCGTGTTCCTCTTTATCTTGTTAATGTGTGTCTCTCTCTTTTCTTCCTTCTCTTCCTTCATCTCTGCAGGTTTGATCATTTCTCTGCAGCTGTTGAGAGGTGACATGGAGCAGGTCCGCAGAGAGAATCCTCTCATTTTCAACAGGGGCGTGGCCATCACAAGAAAACTGGGTTTCCCTGATGTCATAATGCCCGGTGAGTTAGTCATAAACTTCAGCAGAGGGAGATGTGCTCATTATCTTTATGTTTTGATTACAGTAAGATGCGTGTAATGCAAGACAAAAGAAAGGATCCCATTCAATTTACTTGGTTGTCCTACAGAAGCTTTAAAAAATAATCAGATCCAGTCTTCATTGTCCTAATTTAACGTGGTTTACCTTAAGAGACGAACCATTTATGACTGCAATTGACAGCTGACGTTAATGCAGAAATTAGGAATCAAGGACTTCACAGACTCATCGAATAGTTGCAAAAGACACACTGCACTTTACATCAGTTGACTGTTTTGGTTGTTAAGTATGAGTTTTAATTAGTTTGATTATTTTAATGAGAAAAATCATTTTATTCAACACTAACTAATTGCACTAATTGAAACCCTGGATTATACCTCTACCTCATTTTAGAGTGGAAACTCAGAGAGGAGCTGGTTAATGCTGTCAGTTGCTCCTCAGTGTTTTAAGTTGTCTAGCCAGAACAGACTTCTTCTCATCCTGACTTAAAATTTTTATATTAACTAAATCAGGATATTATTTCCTGTGATGAAATTACTACACTTGAACAATGAACAAAAGTATCAACCGTCAATATGCGTTTTTACCAAGCTGTATTATATGATTTTTCATGTTCACTGCTGATGTTTTGATGCTTAAGATGTTTCTTCACTTCCAAAATTATTGATCCAAAGAAAGGAATAATACACAAACCAGCCCATATAACTGAAGGACTTTGTCCTGGCAGCTGAAGGGGAAGATTATCCAGTGATATATTTGTATAATATTTAATATATACTTCAGTGAAATTACAAAAAGCATGTGCTGAAGCTCCATACCACTATTTGACATGTAACTCAAAAACTAGTCTTACTTATTTCCATTTATTTCCCTCTATAAAAGTGAAAAATCACTTTTTCCATACCTTATGTTGGTGAAAGTACAGCTAACCCTTTTTGTCTCACATTTCCAATGTTTTGAACTTTTGGCTTGATATTGCACAGACATTTAGTCATAAAAGCAGCACACAAAGGACAAGAAAGTAAGTGACAAAGACTTAAAGGAGTATCTCTAATATTTCTGTAATATCTGTAATGTTATCACTTTACAGAATTAATAATCCTTTAGAATATTGATTTAAATAATATTTTATTACAGTTGGAAACATGGCCATCGCTCTTTTATATCTTAAAAAATAAAGACAAATTCCAGTGTTTTGATTGACTGGGTATCTTCCTTTCTGTATGGCTGAACACTGAGTTCGATACAGAGACATATCATGCAGCAGGAGAACAGCTGTGTGTGTGAATGTGTTGGCGCTGCAGCATCAGTGGAATAAGACCATACATCACTGTGAAGGACTGACTGGATTTAAATTCAGAGCATCACTCTCAGTCCACTGGGCTGATCTGCTCTCATAAAGCTGCTCTTTACTACAGCTGCTCAGTAAAACACGAGCTGTTACATGAGACATGGTGCTTTTAATTCTGGAGGGTTTTTTCTATAGTCAGTCTATTTTTTTAGTTTCCCACATGAAAAGGATGCAAATGAAGCATGAACTACATAGATAGAATGGACAAACAATTTAGGCAAAGCATGAAAATAAGTGATATATTGAAAATATTAAAAGAGTTCACAGATATGTTGGCATACACAACAACAAATTCATATGTGTGGAGACTTAGTGAGAGTAAAGGCTGCGACACTACATCAAACCCCCCAGAGGTCCCTTTTGTTGTGTATGTTATAGAGATATTATTTTTTAAAATAATGACACTTGGAGGGGAGTGAAAATAGAGTGCCAACGCTAGGCCAGTAGTTTTATTTTTTTTTTGCCCAAGACAAACCTAAAACCAAACAGAAATCTTAAGAAACTCCTTGTTTCTATCCTAATGAGATATCCTTGATATCAATTTTAATGTCTGATTAGTCTTTCATGTTTTTTTGCTGATAATTGATGGCAGGTAAAACTTTGCTGAAGAAAAAAAAAAAAATTATTATAATAAAACATTTTATTTAAAAGTGCTTTTCAAAACTCTCAAGGATACTGTACAGGATAAAACAACAACAATAAAATCAACAAAACAATACAACTATAAAATCAAAACTCTTTAATTTATAAAATACAAATCATTTGGGATGCACAATTTTCTTGCCAAAACGCCAGTTATTTGAAACTTACTGACCTATCAAATACATAAGTATTGATTCCATTATTGACAATAGTATGTGCAAATAATATGTTTGTACTACATCTACATCAAATGCAAAATGTATTTTTCACACTTACTTAAGTCAAAATGCAACAATGCCACTAACTTTGTTCTATCCTACAGGAAGGAAAAAAAGTGGCAGTAAATAGCAGGAATTTTCTCATCTGCTGCTGACAATATTTATTTTTGAAAGCATTACCTACCACTATTGACATCAGGCCAATAATATTGTGTTACCCTAAAAAAATCAAGAATTAATTTCAATTAATGTAAAATTTGGAAATTTCTGTGAACTTTTAAACTGCCATGGTCAATTTTTTAGAATAAGATGAACTATTTAATGGTGTTAAAATCAAAAGACAGTGTCCTGTTGTGTGTTTTTTTTAAGAGCACCCACAGGGTGACTTATATAACTGTCATACCAATTCTCAAGGTGCACTTTGACTTACCTCAAGGCACTCTGTTTCAGAGCAGGTTAGTTTGATTTGTAGCAACAAAGGTGGCACTGAAAAGTCATAATGACCCCACTCTTAGGGCAAAGCTTCTTAAAAAACAAGACTGTCTGGTAGGATGGGAGAAAAAAATCTTTGGCATTTTTGACGATTTTTAAATCAAGTTTGTTTCAATTTTCCAAACTGAAATGCTTCATTTTAGTCTGTGTTAATAAGGCACTTTTAAAAGCAATCCAGGCTTTTGAAGACCGAGTATAAACAGCTGGTTAAAATATATTGCTGAATAAATCCTAAAAACTCACGTGATGTGTATTTTTCCTGATGTAGTCTGTTGGCATCATCATTGTTCACCTTTTTTGCTGGTGTTAAAAATGCTAACTAAAGATTGAAAAAATTGGCAATATCGTACAATCGCAATTTAAATTGAATCAGCACCTAAAAAAATCGTAAAAAAATCAAATGGGGAGAAAAGCGTATCGTCCCAGCCCTACTGTCTGTAAATCCCTGCTTTCCTCTCATCAGCTGTCCTGGTCATTGGTCTCTAGAGGAAACAACTGTCACTTAGACTGAAGCCAAATGAGCTGTTTAGACATGAGTGCATGTATCCTCTAGCATGAGACATGCTAGAGGATATCTTTATGAAGTGGAGTGTCCAGAGGAAGAATTTTGCAGATGGACTCGCAGGTAAAAAGAGATAAAGTATAGCTGTTGTTGGAGCAGGACAGATCAGATCACATGCACATGAACTTTGATGTTCATTGCTGTCACTAGTTAGACTAAGTTAAATCGCTTCCTCTGGACCTTTGTGATTCTGATCAACAACATGGGCACTGCTTTGTCGTGCCCATGTTCTTGCCAATTGTTGAGTCCTGATAGCTACATTCAAAACAACAATCCAAAATTAGTGAATGCCCAGGTTACACAATGACAATCTATAATTTGACCATAACTATAACTTTCAATAATATTTTTCATGAAGTGCGCTGCTGACCTCTTTGCCAGGTCATCCTTGTGAAAAAGATCTTGATCTCAATGTTGTTGTTTTTTATCTAGTTAAATTAAGGTCAAAAAATCAATTGAGTTTTGTCCAGTGTAGACAGAAATATATAAATAGAGCACTGACCCATCTTCTAAATATTTAGGCTTGGTCAGGTTTGGGAACACATGCCGGGTAAACATTTCACCATCATCATTCCTGACAACTTGTCAGCACCACTAGTACTGTTAACCCTACTTCATTCATAGGTGTTTAAGTTTAAGGATCCAAAACCCCATCCTGAGACAAGGGACACCAACCCTTTCAGCCATGGTACCAACTGCTGTAAGAAGCAGCAGCCCCCCAGGATGTCAGCTTACATCTCCCAGTTACCAAATCAGTTCCATCAGGACTCAAAGTGTGCCCCCTCAGGCCCTTACAGATAGTCACATTTTTATCAGTTTATGTTCTAATGACCACAAACTGACCCCATGGCAGCACTATGACCTGAACAACTAATGAGAGGAAAGCAGCGTGTTTCTGCTTATGTTGCATCACAAAACATTTCCCAACACTGTGGCTTTGTCAAGAAAAAGTGAAACCTTGTAAGTAATCTTACTGTAGCATCTGTATGAGCCAAGATGGGTTTTTTGGCTAGTGTCTATTCCTGGCTGTCTATTCATGGGGTAGAGCTGGCCATTTGCTTTCTTGGCACTTATATTCTGAGTGCTATAAGCCTCGAGCAACCTCTTCTCAACACAACAGCCTTCCCTATAAGTAAGGTTATTTAGTTAAGCAAATGCTTTCAGAACTGGATTTGAAGAATATTTGATCAAAAGTAAAAACGAAAAAACAAACTGACTCACATTTGACCTCAAACATTAACATGGAAGAGAGCATTGTAGCTGCAATTAATGCTTTCACAAACACCATATGCCTTTAACACCCACATACACGTTCACCATGCCTGTCACCTACACACATATATGCAATATTTATGTGTCGCCCCCTTGGGCAGTGATGGAGCGAGTGTTTAACTCCCATCTTGATACATTAAGGCTGACGTCTCCTCTGTAAGGACGAGCTGAAAAAGATAAATGAACGTGCTCACGTTAACATGGGTCATTAGTCTTAGATGTCAGACTGATTCAGCTTTAAGTGTGTGTGTGTGTGTGTGTGTGTGACAGTCTCTGACCTCTAACTGTTCAAGGCCGAAGTTTAACATTTTCAATTGTCATGATAACACTGACATATCAGCATTTTGTTAAGTTTAGGTTGCAAAAACAAGCTTTAAGACGTTTTACATTCTTATCTAAATGTTTTTAACTGTTTTTCAGGTGACATCCGGAACGACCTTTATCTGACCCTGGAGAAAGGCGACTTTGAGCGTGGAGGGAAGAGTGTTCAGAAAAACATCGAAGTTACTGTTTATGTGCTCTACGCTGATGGAGAGATCCTGAAGGTATAAAGGAATTCCAGATGTAGAGAAATCATAAGGCTTTTGTATGCTAAAGCTTCAGTGACACAGTGGTTAGAAACAGTGATCTAACCAGTTAAGAATAAAACTTCAAAACATTCGTTCAACAGATTTGCTGCTGTTTGTTGAGTTGAAAGTATTGAAGTGGAAAGAGTACACAAACATTGTACTAAAATGTTGAATTAAAATATTTTGGCGAAGGTAAAGGTACTTTGATATAATTTGTTAAAGTACCATTTTGGGATTGATTGTTTTGCAAATTAGGCAGTCTTCTTATGGACTAAATTCCTTCAGAATGTATCCAAGAAGAAGAAGCATTATTTGCCATGGAGTGGAGTTATTGTTGAGTAATCTTCAATTTTCTAAGAGACATAAAGACTGACGATGGTCAGAGGAGGCCTGAAGTTGACTTGGAGAGGTCCTGTGTTACAGCTCTGTTAGAGGGATCCACTTGGTTATGCACCAGTCTTTACTGTAGTACCCGATGTTTTAACCCTTTAAGGCCCAAGACCATAGATTATAGCCAGAAAATTATAATTTTTTGGAGCTGAAATGTTTGTTTCACTTTCTGCTAAAATCCATGAAAATCAAAATGTCCATAAAATTCAACATATAGATTTTTCGTATCTCATTTGATACATTAGGTGTTTTTGGCAACTGATAATCCATTTGAGGACATTTTTATCATTTATCTGATTGTATTCAGATGTTTTTTTTTGTAATTTGTTGATCATATTGAGTAGATATAGGTATTATAAAAGTATGTATCGAATATGATACAATCAGCTTTATAGGGTTAATAGCAAGAATAAACAAACTGTAACTGTCTTGGTGACAGCTGCCATGGCAAAAACGGCACAATACAACTATCAAACGATTAAAAACCTTTTTTCTTTATTAAATAATCAGAGAGAAAGCTCACACTAGACACTGAAGGCACTGAAAGCAGGGATTGTTTGATATTTTCTCTGTTTGAGGAAATGCTCTTTTCAAATCATGGCTCAATGAAATGACTAATTGTTTTATTTTCTGTTTTAGTTTCACATAACAGATCATTTTGTGACATTCAAACACATCTGTCATCTGTCATAAATGTTGAATTTGTGTGTATTGATTTGTATCTCACTGTCTAATGCAGTTTTCTGATGACTTAAAAGCAAAGTCTTCGTCTCTGTGTTTCTTTGACTCTGCTGCCCCCTGCAGGACTGCATCAGTCTGGGCTCAGGAGAACCCAGCGTGCCGGAGCACCGCTCCTTCGTCCTTTACCACAACAACAGCCCTCGATGGAGTGAGGTGATCAAACTGCCGATCCCTATCGATAGATTCAGGGGATCTCATCTCCGCTTCGAGTTCAGACACTGCTCCAGTGAGTAAATGACAGCAAGAAGGATGGAGTGTAATACAAAAGTTTAGTGTTCGGCATACTCATGTTGGTATGCAAGTGTAAATTTTGCTGTAATTACTAATGGAATTACTAAGAATTTGCAACACACTAAAATACTTTATAAAAAAAATATGACAATATGGACCAAGTCATGCTTTTCATTAGAAAATTGCCTATCTATTCTATTAAGAGCACATTTTAAGGCATTTGACTCTATCAAGAGTATAATAAACTTTGCGCTGACAAAATTCTTACCACCAAAATTTGAACTCATCTGAATTTTCTTTGTAGGTAACCTTGGCATGTATGTCTTTATTTCACAGCAAAAGACAAGGGAGAGAAGAAGCTGTTTGGTTTTGCCTTCACCCCCCTGATGAGGGAGGACGGGACGACTCTGTCGGATGACAGTCATGAACTTTACGTTTACAAGGTCAGATATGGATGTGACAGTTTTTGGTTTGGAAGCATAATAATGCATTTTGACCCTTGTGTTGATATCACAACTATTAAAGACAAGATTCAAGCGTGTTAACAACTATGATTATAATTATAATTTGCAGAGGATGCTTTTAATGGAAGATAATATGATGAATTCTTGCTGCATTGAACTGTAGTAATCATGATTCCATGAATTTGGTTTTGAAGTAGTATGATCTTCAAATTAGTAACTAATTGCCCTTAAAAAATGAATAAAGCATAATAGTATTTACAGTGGTCAAATGTCAAATATCAACACAGGCACACATCCCACTGGCTCGTCCAAAATTCTGAGTGTCCACAAAATGTCTATGCACAACTCCAATGCACAAGAGAGGGTGACACTCTCCACAATTCAGCAATAGGTCAGGGATTATATGTAAAGGTCATTTAAAGAACAAAAATACAAAAGCAATTAAAAAACATACATAGAAAAAATCAGAACATGTTCCTCTGTATGTTAGGGATGTGATAGACATTAATTAATCTTAACATATTGCTTTTAATTGTTTTCCTATATTAATTAAGAAGTCATGATACCTAAAACAGACACTCAGACAACAGGAAGGTGAACTCCCTTTACTGTCAACAGCTGTTTTAGTTGTGCAATAGATAAAAGATAGAATGTTGGACAGATACCAAAATGTGTCTAAATGTGTGGTAATGTATCTCCTGTCAGGTTTTATAAATAGCTTACAGTCACCTGATAGGACAGAGGTTGGTATAAAGTTTCTGCTCTTGTTAATTTCAGTGTGATGAAAACACAACGTTCAGTAACCACGCTCTCTACCTTGGTCTGCCGTGCTGCAAAGACGACTTTAACAGCTGTCCCAGCATCCCCTCCAGCCTCATCTTTCAACGCAGCACCAAGGAGACATTCTGGATCTCCACGCAGCTCTCCTCCACCAAACTCACTCAGAACGGTATGCTGATAATACAACGCTTTCCCTTTTTTAACAGCATTTGAAGCTGAAAAGGGAAGACGCAATCAAGGAAACATATATAAGCAGCAACGTTTTTTAATAAGCTCTGTTGATCTGTTTTGTTGCCCTAAAACTGCTCTTTTTGGTGTTGTACAATATACAAGTCCTTCTTATGCTCCTGTTGTCTTCTAGTGGACCTTCTGGCCCTGCTGAAGTGGAAAGCTCATCCAGACAGAGTCATGGACATCCTTGGGCGACTGCGTCATGTCAGCGGAGAGGAGATTGTCAAGGTAGAGATGGGTCTGATGGAAATGCAAGATTTTTATTTATCACATTTTAAGGCAGAAGCAGGATAAAGAAAAATGTTTGGGGATGTTCAGTGGCTGCTGTATTTTACAGCTGTACAAATGTTTTCACACAAGAATGCCTCTGTACTATTATTATGATCTTAGGGAAAAAATGTTTTCCAGACAAGTACCTAAATTCAGTCTTGATATTAAGGCTAATCTAAATGTAACTGTCTCTTCACAGTTTCTTCAGGACATTTTGGACACTTTGTTCTCCATCTTGGATGACAACACTGACAAATATGGACCACTGGTGTTTCAGTCGTTGGTAAGTGTGTTTGCAAAACGTTTTTATCAAGAGCAAAGGGTAGCAATGAAACTTTTACCCAATTTCATAGCCTAAAAGAAGCAAATCAGAACAGAAAATCTTATGACATGAAACTGTCAGTTTGAATGAACTTGTTTTTCTTATGCTATTTGTTGTAAAACCTAACATTGTAATATAGCACATTAAGAAACCTTTTATTGTGTGCATTAACACAGAAAAATGCATAATTCCATCAAACCAAATAATGAGTGTATCTCAGTGTTTTCATCATGACACTTTATTTGTATAAAAAACAGAAGTAGAACTCACAGACTGATGTTCACACGTTGCCAGTAAATGCACCCTGCTCTGCTGTGCTCAGCGACTCTTTAGCTGTTAGCTTCACTGCTTTGAAGAGTTTTAGTGCTGCTGTTGTTGAAGTTATACGAAGAGATGGCACATACCTGGACTCTAACCAGCATGTAAAAAAGCCCTTGTGTTACACAACATGGTGATGCCGGCACTCACTACTTTCTCTGATCTGGAAAGCAGCTTTGACAAGCTAAGCATGTCGGCTGTTGGCTGGTTCAGTAATTTTATCTTTACCGACATTTGCTTTCACTGTCCCTATGATGTGAGCCTGAAGTCCACTCGTGAATCACTCTTTACAAACCATGTTTCATGTCCGTCTCTTATGTCCCTTTTAAAGTCCAAAATAAGTCCACATAACAAATTTAAATGCTGACGGTGCTTTCCTTTTGTCTCTCTCCTGACTTAATGAGTAATTTATCTTACACCTTATGAATCAGATCTTTATAGAATGTTTACAATTAATAAGAAATATTGATAATTGCCAGCTGTGAATATATGGCCATCGCTATACCACATAATATTGCTATGCTACAGTGTGTCAATTTTCCCCCCACATCCAGCTTCATGTTACCTAGTCATGAAGCCCTCTGCAAATGAACAGTCAGAAAGCATGCAATAGTCAGACATTTATTTTAACATGAGCTTTGGATAGGTCAGTATGGAAACAACACCTTTTTTTTGAGCAGGAACAATAGATCCAGATCATCAAAAACATTCGCTGGTTTTAACTTTTGTCTCTTTCTTCCTTTTAGGTTTTCATCATCAACCTGCTCAGGGACAGTAAATATTATCACTTCAGGCCAGTGATGGACACGTACATACAGAAGCACTTTGCAGGAGCCCTAGCTTACAAGTGAGTATTTTAATCTGACAGATTTAGGCTATGCTCACACTGCAGGCAAAAGTGGCAAAAGTCTGTCCTTTTAGCCCACATGTGTCCCATATCTGATCTTTTTATTACAATCTACATGGCACAAACTCATTTTTTTAAGTAGAGCACTTTCATATGTAATCATTAGTCAAAAATATATCCAATATTTTTCTAAAGGACTTCACTCGCAACAGCCATAATGCATTTTCTGACTTAAACATTATTAAAGTGAGACAGACTTTCATTGGTTTATTTATTTTCCTATTTTAAATTTTGTATTTTTATCTTTCTTCAAAAAAGTGTTATGCTATTGACTAAATACTTGGGTTAAATATTCCCCTGCTAAACATTTAACGTTTTACATATTTGTTCTACAGTGTTATGTGTGTTAAATGTTTTGCTCCTACTGCTTTACAGCTGCATAGCTAATTGCCCCATTGGCGACACATGCATAAATAAAAGTTAAATGAAAAGTGAAGAAGACAGGAGGCAGGACAAAACAAGATCAAATGAAAACAATAGACCAAACAATTATGAATGAACTCTGTATCAGTGAAGCCCCTTACTGCACAATCCCACCACTCCTGGCTCAGGCTTCCTATCCACACATACTGTACCTCTGTGCAGAGACAGCAGCCACTGCTTCACAAGAGGACATTGTTAAAATGTGGGCTCTCTTTTTATAAATCTTTTTCTTCTCCTTTGTCATATTTTTGTCAGCTTGGATTGCACAACTTTAAAGCTCATACACACATGCTGACGTGTAGCATCCATATTTACTGATAGCAGTCACACTTAAATTATAACGTGAACAACCACTAAAAAAAATCAGAATTGAGGATTAAGACGTGCAGTGTGAATGCAGCCTTACACTCTTTCTGTCTGACTGATTTACTTGTATGTATTTCACAAACTGTGCTTAAATAGGAAGATATACAGATACCTGTAAACACACAAACTACATACTGTACACACACTCTAAAGCAGTTCTTACATCTCAGTTCCTCTTTTTGACCTTTTTTAATCCACATTCTCTGATGTAGCTGAACTTTTTACTTTTGATGTGTTATATAAAAATGTGTCATTTTAATTTATGTGCAGTAAGACACATGAGTATTTAAACCACCATGAGGTGACGTCTAAATGTTGCTGTTGTGTTTCAGAGAGCTGATCCGCTGTCTGAAGTGGTACATGGACCGCTCTGCAGAGGTAGTCAGACAGGATCACATACAGGAGGCGATGAGGGTAAGAAACACCAGATGCACAACAGAACATTTTCTCAGAGATTGTGTCTCCAAGCTGAAGTGTTTGCAACACTGATAGAAACTTTACTTGTATAGTACTTAAAAAGCATTGTTTTACAAAGTGCTTTCACAAACAGACAGAAGCATACTGAAGAGAGAGCTCAAGGGCTGAAGCACAAACAGAACTAGCTTACAAAAGCACAATTTAAATAAAAAACACTTAAAGACAAAAACAAATGGCAGAATAAACCCAAGCACAACAGAAAGGTAAGATAAAGGAGTATGAGAGCAGGGTAATAATTTCAGGGAATGCTAGGAAACCGAAAACCCAAAAAAGACAGCCCAAAAATCCAATCCCAACATGATTGAAAACAACAAGTGGCCCCCAACCTACAGGACCAAAGACACCAAAAACATCACAAATATACATTTCCAACCTGAATGAAGAACTTTTAACCTGCACAACACAGTTTTTTTCTTATTGGACAAAGTTTGTCCTTGAATAAGTTTCATGGGATCAAAACAAAACTGATTCATGCACATTATTGCTTACATATGAGAATTTTGTCTCCTTTGACCCCTTCTCATTTCCACTGTTGTAATCACCAGATTTTCACAGGTTTCTACAGTAAATTTCCACAGTATATTACTATAATTAGGCTTTTGTTATGCATGACAAGTAAATATTTGTAAGATTACACCATTTTATAACGACATACATACTGTTAACTCACCTTTAATATCAACTGAACTGTGGTGATTTTCAGTATTGATGTTGAATTACGTGTGACTGTTGTGATTTTTGTGATCACTCAACCTTACCATACTGTAATTTCACAATAGACTATATATATGTACATATATATGTATTTATATTTACTATAAAATCACCACAATTATTATCGAATAATTGACTGTGAAATAACAGTAATATATTTAATGGTGTACATCTCAGCACTCCAAAAATACTAATGAAAGAAGTACATATCCTACAACATTTTAAAAATTTAACAAAAACTTTGGTAAATTTTATTTTTCAGCCATCATGCTTAATGGTGCTCAGTAAACATTTTGATACACCAACGCCAAAACTGAATCTTATGGTAATGGTGGGATGTTTCTGTTACTTAGTTGAAATCAATAACCAGGTAGTGCCATTGCCTCACTACATGAAGGCGGCTGGACTGACTCCCTGCCGCGTGTTCTCCCATGTGCCTGCATTGGATTTTGCCACCTACCTTCCAATGGATCAAACACATGCTTGTTAGGTTAAAGCTGGGGTGTGTAACCTGCATGAGACAGTTGAAGGATCTTTACCCCTTCCGTCCATCACTTTGCTCTTAGCAATGTCCCCGTCCTTATGCACAACCAATCCACAGCATCTGTGCGTGTTTAGCTGCTATTAGCATTACGCCAATGTAATTGTAGTCAAGTAACATGTCCATTTATAACATTAACACGACCTGTGTCTGAACAGAGAATCGAAGAGTGATGTCGCTTACTACATTGTATAAAGGCTTAATGCAGAGCAAGGAGGATGTCAAGAGATCTCTCATGTGCCTTCAGTAATGAGATCTTGAGTGGTAATCATATTTTTGGGGCTGGTGGCACAAAAATAAATGACATACTGCAGCTTTAAGTGATGACACTAAGCAGCCCTTATGTGTACGAGTGTGAAAATGAGATTTGTTAGCGTTTGTTTTTGCTGTCACTTTGTTGATGAATTTCTTTCCAGTTATTTCTCAACAGTATGTCTGCGGGCTTCATCAACAATTAAACACCTGAACTGTCTTCCCACTGACTGTCCTTAAATATCTAACTGCATGCGTCCATGGTTGCATCAGTGATGTAGGCAGAGCTGAGAATAGCTGCACCATCTGGAGCAGATGTACACAATGTTCTGCTGTTGTACCACAAACTCAGCTCAGCATTGAAATATTTATCAGACTCAAATGTGGGTGATGTAAAAAATTGATGATAGTTTGGACATTGGGATGCAAGGGGTTTTCATTTGAGGTTTTATTGATCAGAATAACTAGTCGACATTTAAGTATCTCAAAGTTATGGGTATAAAAGACTATGATATTGATGCGTAGATGGGCTGTTGCAGTGTCTGCCCAGGTTTCAACCCTCACCCTTGATCATGGGCTGTGGATAAGGACCAAATGAGTGAGACTGTGGAGATTCGAAAACAGATTCATAAGAAGGATGTCTGGGCTCTAACCTTGTGCTGCAGCTGGACCTGCCTGATTCAATGTATGTTATCAGACAGACCCATCAAGCTCAAATCTACGATTGTGAGCATTTTAAACAACACAGCTCAATCAAAGTAGAAATTATTGTATTTCACTAGCAAGGACCACACCACAAATGTATGCGTTTGAAGGTTTAATGAAGATTTGACAATAAGAGGGATGACGGTGATGGATGTGTGACATGAGATTTGTCGAGAGAGATGAGCCATCGAGAAGACGTAAGCCAGGCAGAGGGAGACTCAGTGAGTGGGGGTACGGTCTCATCGTGTTCTGCCCGAGCTGATCTTGACCCCACCTAGGATAAAGTGAGGAAGGATCTGAGTGGAGAAAAGAAGACAATGATTGAAAAGGGTGGGTTGAAGAGTCACAGACAAACTGAGCTATGAGGCATGGCTGAGTATAAGTAGGCTTGTCGCTAATTGGAGGTGTGGTTTGTGGCGTGGTTCAGCTCCCGAACTTTAGTTAATTACATTAACTCCATATTATAGGTGATTTTTAATTTTAACTGAAGTAGTTTCAAAAGACTGACTCCTTGAAAGTTGAAAAAAATATGAATATATGTATATACAGTGCTCAGCATGAGTGAGTACACCCCTTCAAATTTGTCAGAAAACATTTAATTACCTTTGAAAATCAAAATTTTCTGTGACATAATATACCACAAAATACTCCCCCAAATATGGGCCATTGATTGCAAACACGACTTTTAAAGTTGAACACAAAAAAAGTATTTCTTCTCATTTTAAGATCAGGATGCTACGACGGAGGATTAGGGCCACATTTAAAACAAAAAAAAGGAAGGCTACAAGAATAAATTTACAAGAATAAAGTCGTAAAGTTACGAGAATAATCTCATAAATTAGGCTACGAGAATAAAGTCATAAAGTTACATTATGAAGTCGTAAAGTTATGACAATACTCCCATAAATTTACGAGAATAAAGTCAAAAAGATACGAGAATAATCTCATAAATTTTCGAGAATAAATTAGAAAAGTTACGAGAATAAAAGTCGAAAATTACAAGGATAATGGGGAAGTTATTGATTTTTCTTTCACACTATTCCTCTGATATGGTAATTTGCCGACAGTCCCTAAGCCGCCGAGCCATCAGTGGCAGCGCATTGAGACGAATTAATGTCTTCTCGCTCGCATGGCGGCTTGTTTGGAATAAATGAGCTTGTAGCTCACAGTCTTCATTACAGTGATCAAAAAGAGGGGTCGGGTTTGGAACTATGTTCTTTTGTTGATGAGTTATTGGGCCGCAAAGTCTAAATCTGTGAATATCTTTCTAACTTTACAAGTAGATGTTTCAAGTTTGATCTAAAAATATTACTTTAATCTCGTTATTTTTCAACTTTATCCTCGTAATTTTTTTTACTTTATTCTCGTAACTTTTCGACTTTATTCTCGTATCTTTTCGACTTTGTTCTTGTAAATTTAGGAGATTATTTCCGTATCTTTTCGTCTTTATTCTCGTAATTTATTAGATTATTCTCGTAACTTAACGACTTTGTTCTCGTAATTTATGAAATTATTCTGGTAACTTTGCGACTTTATTCTTGTAACCTTACTTTTATTTGTTTTTAACGTGGCCCTAATCTTCCTTTGTAGGATGCAAAACCAAGTACACCTCAATCAAAGAGGTGGGAACAAAGCTAAATGTTAGTTCTCATGTTACCCTTATTATCATCTTATGGTAAAAAAAAAATTATGTTATATTTAGCTTTGTCAAAACTTCAGAAATTGTACTTTTGTTCATCTAGATATTGATCAATATATTACTTTTAATAGTGGGTGTACTCATTTATGCTGGGCACTGTGTATATGGGTTCCTCTTTTATGAGGAGCTTGTATGGTTTATCTCAGTCTATTAATCAGTAATGTTCAAAAGATATTAAATCTTGTTGCTATCAGGCACAAACCTCATATCTCCACTATTAATGACTTTCTTTTTTCATGTAACAGTGCAGTTGTTCATTTTCCATGTTAGTTTGTAATGTTCATTCAGTCAGTGGTAGAGGTCTTTTTTCATTTCCTGTAAAGTATCAATTTGGAAATAGGAGGTTTGTGCCTGACAGTAATGATATACTGAGTACCAATCTTCCATCTCTATTCTCAGTCTGTCTGAAATGCTCTGTTATAGATCCTGTCACTTGGGTCCAGTCTGATCTAATTTGACAGCTCTATTCTGTGGGAATTAGTCATTTTTTAGCTCTGTGCCATGTTTTCAACAGCTCTGCATACAGTCTACAGTCTATGCTCTGAAACAAGGGCATGAAGTCACACTGGTAGGTTTATATATCGGGCTGGGGGAACAAGCCATTTCAAGTAGACACTCTTTATGCTAAAGCACAGCCTGGAGATCTGTGGGTGCCTCTGACACCCTCTTTTTCTGTCTCCTTCTCCCCCTTCAGGCTCTGGAGTATCTCTTCAAGTTCATCATTCAATCTCGCATCCTTTACTCTCGGGCCACCTGCGGTATGGAGGAGGAGCAGTTTCGGACCAGCATCCAGGAACTTTTTCAGTCCATACGCTTTGTCCTGAGTCTGGACAGCAGAAACTCAGAAACCCTGATCTTTACACAGGTGTGGAAAGCTCTGTCCTTAAATGTCTGAGTTATTCTTTCATAGATCATCAGATTTAATATAATTTATGGGCTTTCATGTTCAGATGATCCTATTTTTAGCAGCATCTTCTGGAACTGTAGCATATTTATTGTTTCAGTTTAATTCTTTCTGTTGGCTTCTAGAATATCTAAAGATTTAATTTTATTTGCTCAAAGTTTCAACCAGGGCTGGGCAATAAAAGAAAGTAATACTTTGTACATGCAAAACAAATACCTTTTTTTCTTTGTGTTTAAGAGATAGCAGTGTTGTTACTTGGGATGTTCCCAGGCAGTTCATTTTAAACGTTGATAAACGCAAGTAAAATTCCTTTTTTTAGACCAGACTTAAGTCAATAAATTACTTAGGAAACTGTCAAACTGAGCACTCTTTATACTAGATCGCAGCGTCAGCAGGTAACCAACAGCCCCATTCATGTTGCCGTTTCAAGCCATATTATTTACACCACTGTGATGCTTTACCTACAGTGTGAACATTGTGTAAACAGAACGGGGCAAAAAGGGATAAGCAGTACAGTTGGATGGATGGCATCATTGTAAAAAATGCATATGTCCACATGAAAACACTGAAAAATCTGTAGTACGTATACACTAAGCCTATAAATTACAATGCTGCCATAGACATACACCAAAACTAGAGAAGAAGACAGGGAGCATGCGCATAAAATATGTGCGGTATAAACAAACACAAGCAGAGGAAGCAAAAGACTCCTTAACTGCTGGTGAAGTTGAATGGGTGTCCTGCCAGGAAAATCAAAGTCTTCTACATTCTATGGTCAAAATATAGCAATATATTGGATGATTTCAGGCACAGTATCCGAGGCCCCCATCAGACAGACAAGCATTTCCTGCAAAACGCTAATGATGTAACAGTGCATGCAGTTTACGGTAGAGCTGGGGCTATGAAATAAAAATTGCAAGGGCAGCATTTTTGGATTTATTCTTGTGGGACCCAGACTCAAAAAAGTGCATTTTTGGACTCTTAAAACAAGCTTTCTGTAGACAAAACTCTTTTACAATATAAAAATCTTTTGTAGAGACCAATAAACTCATCTGTAAATCTCAAGTTTTCAGATCGAAAGACCAAAATGCCCTGTTTTTTCACTGTTCTCTCCATTGCACTCATTCACTGTTAAAGAGCCATAGAGCAGAGCTTCAGTATAGACGGATCAATTGACTTTGTTTTAGTGCTTTTTCCATAAAATATAAAGTTTAAGTGGCTACATTTACATGAGAGCTTTAATTCCCCTTTGATTCGGAATAAAACTTAAATCCTCTCTAAGAAAATTAAAAATGAATGTAAACTCCTAATTCCAAGTGAAAATGACCATTCCAAATTTAACTTAATTCTAAAGTTGGTGACTGGTGTAGTCCGATTTAAAATCTGAATTGAATAATTTCTCGATCACGTATACCTTCATTCCACTTAAATTTTATTCTGGTTGTTTTTTGCATGCTTGTTCTCTTGTCCTGTTGTGATAGTGCACATATTCTGCTCTGGTGGGAACAGGATGGCCGGTAATTGAATAAAGATGATTCATGTGTTTTTCATGTAAACTTCAATTTGGAATCACTATTTCCATGTAAATGGAAGGACAATACTTTATATCCAAATTATTTAATTCTGAACACTTAATTCTAAATTAAAAAAAATAACATCATGCAGACTGAAGGACCAAAACCAGGATTCTCCCAGTCGGACACATTTTAATTCCTGTGATTATTAAGCAAACATAGTTTTCACTGAGTAATAAGTCTGGTTCTGTTTTTCTGTAAAGTAGTTGTGCTCCCCTATACTCAGGTGAAGTCAGTTTGGATCCACACAAACTGTGTTGTCATCAGTAATATTACCTTACTCTACACTGCATTTGAAAATAATAAAAAATATATCTTAAAATCTCAATATATTGCCCAGCCCTGATTTAGAAATGTTTTGTATTGCTTCCTATCTCCTTTTAGTTGCTTTGTTCTGATCTTCTCTATCTTTTTACCTGCACCTTGGTCATTCCTTGCTTCTTTACCTCATGACCCTTTTTCAATCTCCCACCATTCTTTGCTCCATCCTCTTGGTCCCTGTTTCTCCTCCTGGGCCTCTCCCCTTCAACACCCAAACACCTCAGGGCTCCCAGCCTAATCTTGGCCCAAATCAGGCCCCTGGCCCTGGCATCGGGCCTGCCACTCCTTTAGCACTAGCCCCCGCCCCAGGCCAGGCCCCGCCCCCCCCATCAGGACAGGCTCCTGGCGGTGGGCAGGCCAACTGCTCTCAAGCGTGGAGCTCCAACGCTCTGCGGCCGCTGTCAGTAAGTAAATGTGTGGTTTGAAATAAAAATCTTCCCCCCGCGTGAAGCCCAGAGTGCTAACTCACCTGTTCAGCTGTTTGTGAGCCTAACATCCCACACACTGCTATGACACACACTCTTGTGATTCACAACAACAACCACGTCTACTTGGACATCACCTCACACTCCTGACTGCCCAGCTTCACCACTGTAATGTTTTGAGTCTTTTTTTAATATAATTTTGATTTATCAACTGAGGTGGACAACAAATCTTCACCTTGTACAATTACTGGGATATTAAACATGTAATATTAAACTGCGAGCCTGTCCTGCGCCGAACCGACAGGCCGTGTCCAACGCACTTTGCAGGTTTCCTGCATGGCGCATAGAGGTGCAGAGAGGCACACCTACGCCTCTGTCCCTGCCCCCTGTGCAATTCAATCAATCAATCAATCAAACTTTGTTTACATAGCACTTTTCCTACAACATATGTAACTCAAGCGCTAGAGAGGGAGGAGACAAGGCGTGAGTGGGTTTAACACAGCCGAGTGTAACCTCCACCAATCAAATGAAAACCTCTCCTTGCCTTTAAATGTGCTGCAGGCGAGGCGCAATGACAATTCCAATCTCTCCTCCATTGACTCTAGCCTTGGTAGGCTGGTGGATGCAGCCTTTCCTTACCTGGTCTGAATTCCCGAAACAGGGGAGGAAGGCTCTCTTCAGGCTCCCTCCTCCCTTCTCTAACCAACAGAAGGAAGAGGAAGGAGACGCGTTTAGATAAAAATTATTTTCCAGTGAATGATTTTGTGTATCTTTAATGTGACTGACTAATTTGTGGCAAAAACATACTGGCGATGTGCATGTCTACTTTATCCTTTTCTTATTGTTATGCTAAGCAAACATTCAACTTACTTTTGAACTGTACAGCTGCCCAAAATCGAATGCGACTTTGTGGCCATAATAGCTTCCCCACTGAAGTCGGGTCGTATGTCCACAGTTTGATTCACCGTTGCTGTCGCGGTCACTCAGTAAAGTCAAGTCCACTCGAGTTTTGCCGCGATTACATATCATATAATAGGATGTATAAGCTAGCATTAATCCAACTGTATCCTTTTCACTCACCTACCAACCACAGAACACTGCAGCTGATGGCCTTGCAGCAGCATCGTCTGTTTTCTGCGGTCACGTCCAGGCGGAACCAATGTCCTCACGAACTAATGGTTCTCACACTGACATGGATTATTACTCTCTGAACCAGAATAAAAACAGTCTGTCACGGGTGTTGTCACACACCCACACAACGCTGATTGGCTGTTGCCGCACAGTCACAGGCGACATCGCCAGAAAAGATCAACTTTTGCAACAGAGCACTGAGCAACCAATTTGCTCCAATTTCAAGAGGGTTAGCCCCGCCCCATTGCAGCTGTACAATGTCTTGACATGGAGAGTGGTCACCAAGGTGGCTGAGAAAAGTTTGTTCAGTTAGTAGAGTTCAGAGTTGAACAGCAGACACTTTTAGTTATTATAATTATTATAATTATTGATTCTTTAGCCACTTTTTTCCTGAGGTTTTATGTGCAGTATGAATATCTTTTTATGTATTGTATTAATTCTGTTAGCTGAAGTGATAGCTTGTATGTTGTTGCTATGAAAACTTACTAGGGTTTATATTTTAGCATTTGACAGCTTTTTTTTGACAGGTCATGTAAGCCCTTGAATTGTATAAATTGGAAGAGGTGT
Source organism: Scarus forsteni (assembly GCA_036419115.1). Lineage (NCBI taxonomy): Eukaryota > Metazoa > Chordata > Actinopteri > Labriformes > Labridae > Scarus > Scarus forsteni. The sequence goes on from JAZDUH010000152.1 coordinate 9,742,484, forward strand.
ATTCACCTGCTCATGTTAATGAAGGACAAGGACCTGAAACCTAACATCTGTTTGAAAAATCTCAGTACATAAATTGACTTTGGAGTAGCATCTGGTGTGCAGAACTTTAGTCTCTTTTGGCTATGTTTGGAAACAAGCATCCAGTATTTGACCTCTTTTGAGATACAGTATGTATGCTTTTGTTTTTGATTTATAACATATTTCTCTCACTCATCTTCTTTTACTTAAACTTTCCTCTTTCCTTTTGCTGTAATTTGATTTCCTATTGAATGATGCACAAACTCCATCCAATGTTACTAGATTTCACTTCTGTGTGCCTTTAAAACAGGAGAAAGCTGTATCAAAAATGAGTCATGCAAAATTTATACTGTAACAGACTACTTGAGATCACACAGACATCACAGCCTGTATTTCTAATCGATGGTGCATAATATTACATTTGTTACAACATTTCTCACTCTGATAAGCATTTTAAGATGCAGCCTTTTCCTGTGTGCACTATCTCACCTCCTTCCTTCATTGTTTTAAAGGTCACATTTCTTACTATTAACACACAAAAATGAACATCTCTTCCTTCACCTTTTTTTGATTTTCTTTCTCCAAACGTCCCCCTGCTCTCCTGTGCCCAAACCTCTCTCATCCTCTCTTCTCCATCATCCTCCTCAGGCCGCTCTGTTGAACTCTTTCCCGGCGATCTTCGATGAGCTGCTGCAGATGTTCACGGTGCAGGAGGTGGCTGAGTTTGTGCGTGGGACTCTGGGCAGCATGCCGTCGACGGTGCACATCGGACAGTCCATGGATGTGGTCAAACTGCAGTCCATCGCCCGGACAGTGGACAGTCGCCTCTTCTCTTTTCCTGGTGAGAGTGGTATTGTTCATCCATGTAGTCAGAATTAAAGGTGTGTCATGTGTCTGTCATGTACATCATGTGAAGAGGAGTAAAGAAATCAGTGAAATCAGTGACTTGACCGTCCACTACAGCCCTATAAACACTCCTGTTTTACACTTTTGCACCACATTGCTTTTTTTGTGTTGAAAGTCTTGTAATGTTGTGTTGAATTTAACTAACTACAGCTCTTTTTTCATATGCTATTATAGCATTGTAATTTTAGTTTGAATTTTATTTTTTGTTCTTCAGAATTTAAAACCTAACCATTATTGAATGTGTCTGTGCATTTCAATGCACATGTTTGTGTCCTCAGAGTCTCGGAGGATTCTGCTTCCTGTGGTTCTTCATCATATCCATCTTCATCTGAGGCAGCAGAAAGAGCTGCTCATCTGCTCCGGGATACTCAGCTCTATTTTCTCTATTATCAAGACCAGCTCATTGGTAACATAAACACAAACACAAGTCCGTGTTACTATTTAAAACAACTCTGTTATCTAACTTTTATGAGCATGCAGGACAATGTAATGTGATATATACACTGCCTGGAGTTTATTAATGTTGAGTGCCCTCTAGAGGCATTAATGCTCATTACACCTCACAATCTGATAATTCTTATGTAGCACAATATGTCTTTTGTGCTGAATTGATGTGCAATATAAAGTGTTTTTTTTTTTTTTACTTCAGCCTAGCCTTGTCATTGCTAGTACAAAAATCTTATCTCCATTGTTTTACATTGGATTTTTTATGAATTTTAACTGGATTAAAATACAAAGAAATTATATTTAGTAAAGGAAATACAATATTCATTCATTCTGTGGTAGAGCACTTGTTTGTGTTTTTGTCTTGCTCATTTGTATGTTAACAGGTTAACTCAAAAGATATGAAGAATATTGATGAAATTGTCAAAATAGGTCAGAAATGGATCAAGGAACAATCAATTAGATTTTTAGGATGATCAAAGTCTGGATGTGGATCTGTGATCTTTTCAAGGATTTGTCAACATTGTACTATGGGACTGTTTTCCTGTTCTTGACAAATACTTGTCCGACAGTGTTACAAATGCCTTAGTGGAGGTTTGTGTTCAGTGCCCAATCCTCTGCTGTATCTGTCACGACTGCTCCACTGAAACTGAGTCCCATGGGTGTCTTATGTATTAACATTTTGACACATATGAAAGTACAAGAATGACAAAATGCTAGAGGCATACGGCCTAAATACAGTTTATTGTCTATCAAAAAAAATAATCAGCTGATATTAAGTAAAAAAACAAATGAGAACATCTGTCAAAAGTCATATTTATTTTGTATTTTAAATGTTGTTAGGTTAAGTAAACTGGCATTCTTCTAGTTCTTCTCCCTCCCCTTTGGAAACACATGGATCTGAGAATGAGGAGAGGCTACCTGAGCCTATAAGAATGAGCTCTGCACTGATTGGCTGCTCTAACAATGTCTGATGGGAGGGGGAAGGAGGGGTTACTGGGCTTGGAGCAAACTTCAAAAATAGTCATGGCATTTTCCTGTGAGGAGAAGAAAACACTTGTGTAGGTGGAGGCTGTATAGCTATGACATCATAAACCCCAGGAAGTGGACAAAAGTTAATCTTCTTTAAAGAAACAGAGCACATTTCAGTGTGAACTGAGAGTCAGGGGTGTCATGTTCTTCTGGTCCTCAAACCCCTTCTAACAATATTAAAAGCAGAGAAATTTCATTTTTCAGGAAATAGGATTTTTAGTCTTTTACATTTTTAAATGACTATGCAATACTCAATGAATTAGTTACTCATTTTATGTTTAATTTCTGAATGTTTCAACACTTTATAACTTGCTCATTTGGTTTCCTTTAAGTAGTGTTTGTGATATTGAGGTAAAAGTAGGAAGGAAATACAGACTGGATGCTCTTCAATAAATCATTCAGGTTGTCACACAGAACTTTATTTATATCAACTGATTAGTTCTGTTCATTGCTGTTCTGTACACGGTCTAACTTTCCTTTCCATAAATGTCCTTTATGTTGTTTCCTTCTCTGCTCACTCTTCCCAGGACACAACGGTGCAGGAGGAGGTGGAAATGATGGTGGAGTCCCTGCTGGACGTCCTCCTGCAGACCCTGCTGTCAATCATGAGCAAGAGCCAGTCGCAGGAGGCGGTAAGGGGTCAACGCTGTCCGCAGTGCACCGCGGAGATCACTGTTAGTAACTAACAATACGACTATTTCAACCTCACCCGCTACCTGCATCCATCCTGCGTGCATCTTTATATCTTTACCAGGGCCGGGCAATATTTAAATATTTCTATTTAAGTCACTTTATATGATTAATATATTTGTAGATCATGAATTAGTTACATTTGAATAAGATATGTCACTAAACGAGCTTTAAATTGAATTTATAGAATCATCTAATCATCTAAGAGTCAACCTGACAGAAGTCAAAATACTTACCAAGCTGGTTACATAAAGGTCAAAATGTTATGATTATTGGGACGTAGTCTACGCCGTATTGCCCTACCCTTATCCATCCACGCACCCATCCTGTCACTGACCCGACTTTCGTCCAGCACCAGCTTCACATCGTTTTAAACGTCCTACTTTCTTCGTCCTCAGCTCTCTTCTCGTCCTCTCTTTTTGAACCCCTGCACGGCTTAAATGAATGTCATTTAAGTTCTTGCTCTGCTCCTTCTTGCATCCTGAGTCTGGTGTATTTGTTGATGGACAAGAGCGGTTTGTATTTTAGTTCAAATGATGTGGATGTGAGGGTGGTTTGGTTGCTTGGTTGTTAAAAGGTCTTTGTGAGGAAGATTTATGATCCTTCAGTGAGAAGAGTAACAGAGTTTTGAGAGGGAGCTTGTCTTACTCTTCTGCCTTCTTTGTCAAATGTTCTTCCATGTGATTGACTCACATGTCTGTGCCCTGGTTTCTTATTGGCAGGGAGAGTACGTGTCCTGCCTTCTGTCCCTCCTCCGGCAGATGACGGATATCCACTTTCAGCATCTGATGGAAAACTTCCAGAGCAAAGAGGAGCTGAAGGTAAAAGAAAGTTTAACACGAAAACTCAAAGCTGTCCAACAATCAGTGATTGATTGATTGATTGAGTTAGTCATGATTACCTCTGTCAAGGAGGTTATGTGTTTGCCAGCTTATGTTTGTTTGTTTGTTTGTTGGTTTGCTTGTTTGTTAGCAAGATTACATAAAAAGTACTGGACAGATTTTTTGAAATTTCAAGGACATGATAGAAATAGCCCAACTTAAAAATCATTTAATTTTGGTGGTGATCAAGATAACCGCTGTTAGCAAACAATCATTTTTGCTCATTAAACTTTCCAACTAATAATGATATCAACATTCTGAGTGCTGTGGTTTTTCTGGGTCAATGAATCATATTACGAAGTTAACTTTGTCATGTATCCATTGCTTATAGATGTAACAGCAATATGTGAGCTACCTTGGCAGGGGTTTGCACTCGCCACTTTTCAAATGGTCACAATTAATGCACAGATGCAGCCACTTCCCAATTTACCCTTATGGGCTATTGGCTGGCCAAGAACAGGGCCTACTCACAGCTCTTAATTGTATCCTTGAGGCCAAGTTTGTGTGAATTTGTGGTGTCAAGTTTGCTCTCTGATGATTTAGCAGCTTCTCTAATAACCAAGGAAAAGAAAGCATCATCTTATGGGGACACCCTGGAATTTAAGCACAACCCCAGAGAGGTGAGGGGGGATATTCCTGTGGCTGAAAGTTGGCTGGAAATTGGCAGGCAGCTGGCTGGAAGGGGAGAAATTGATCTATAGCTCTACTCTCATAGCACAAATGTCTATGTCCATTTAAATAACGCCAGACAATATTTCCAAATGTGTTACTTAATGAATCAAGTGCTGCACTGTGACACCAGTGTGGTCTGAAACCGTGACTTAGAGCTGGGTTTCCCAAACTTTTATCTGGGACCAGGGTAAGAATTTGATCTCTCTTGGGACCCAGGCTTAGTAAAGCAACATTTCACTCAATATCATAAGTCAAAGTAAATTCTATATGCATATTAGATACACTGTTTGGTGCACTCATTTCATGTGCCTGTGCAAAACAAGGTGCACGATTCTAAAGTACACCTACATTATTTGTGACAAGACCAAGCAGCAAACTTTAGGGCTAAAAATGAAGCCAATGCGGTAGTGGTAAAAACTACAGTTTGTCACGTGTTCTTTTAAGGCTGTCTTTTTCCTGGTGAGGCGAGAGACCCAGTCCTCTTCTGTCCCTGGCCACATTAAATTACTGCAAAAAACTGAAATTCCTGCTTAGTGTGAACTCAGCTTGGGTCTAGCCAGCCACATCTTGTGTTATCCATCTCTAACGTTCCACGGTTGAGATCCACTGAAGTCAAAGTGAAGTTTCAGTGCCAGAGAGACAGAAAAGCTGAGAGAAGAGCAACAGCTACTGCTCATGTAACAGGTCCTATCTGGAAAGATGTAGATAATCAAGCCTGTGACTAAAAGTATAATGATGGACAGGAGTTTCTTCATCGCTAGCAAACATGGTTTGCGTGACACGCAATGTATTTTGCATTAAATGTGCAACAGTACTGTGCAAAGAAAGCTGACACTACGGGCTCTAATTTCGTGGCGCAGCGCAGGGGGCGCAAGCCTGGCGCACCCCACGCAGTGTTAATTTCGTGCGGCGCACCGCCGTGTGCTGCCAATTTGACAATTTGGTAGACCGTCTGCACAGAGATGGGTGTGACGGCGCACCAGAATACACCAATGATGTATTCTTCAGCATCATGCAGATTGATTATGTGAACATGCCCTCAAACTCCCTCTATGCCTCCATGTTTTATTTTTCTCTGCAGGAGTTCTTGTTGAAGATCTTATGTGTGTTCAGAAACCTGATGAAGCTCAGCATTTTCCCTCGAGACTGGAACATCATGAGACTGCTCACCAGCAAGTAAGACTCAGAAAAGCTTTAGAAAGAGCCAACCGTGTGCATTAGTAACTCAATCACACAGAATTACTTTGAAGTATTTTGCTTTGGTACCATTCACTCTTTTTGTTTCCTTTGCAGCATCATTCTGACAACAGCTCAGTATCTGTCGCCTGCGCTGCACAAGAACTTCACTGAGGCTGAGTTTGACTTTAAGGTATAAGAACGTGAAGATTGACTTCCTCCTTCCTTTAACAGAGTCCATGACAAGCAGATGGACACAATTGTTTTGACTGTGTGTGCAGTAACAAGTAAGAGATGAGCAGAGCTTGCCCACAGCTAATTGGCTTCGCTCAAACGGTGGGAGTCAATAGGTAACGTCAGCCTGCCTCTGCCCACAGTCATCATGGTGGTCTGCATGTGTGCCTTGCAGCTCAGTTTCATGTGTATTTCTTTTAAAATTTACATGAAGTGCTGGTCTTATTCTAAAAACATGTAATGTTGCATAATGCAACAAAACAATTAGTCACAACAACCACACAGGACCCTTTAGAGTCGCTGAAGAGTTTGTCTGACCCCTAACACTGCCTATCAACTTCCTGTTTTGAGTTAAGCTGATTAGTGATGGTTGAGTTCTGCCCATCTCTTCCTTCATACTGCACACAAAGTCAAAAGAATTGTGTTTATTTTGCTTGTAATGGACTTTCATGAGGCAACACACACACAAAAACAAAAAAAAAGTTGGCATATCCCTTTACATTTAAGCCTGATCCATACAACCGTTATGATAATAATAATAATAATGATATAATGGTACGATATGTTGACTTTATGGTAGCTCAATATCAAACAGATAGTGGTCTAACATATCACAGTTAAGGGAATCCCTGTAAGAGGACATAATATATCATCAGAAAGCTCTACGCCATTATAATCTGACATTATAATCATGACTGAAGCCTCAGAGCTCTTCTATTCTGCTTTAATTTGAGGGAATGAACTAAATCTTTCAGTGTTTTTGTGTGCCTAGGTGTGGAACTCTTACTTCAGTTTGGCAGTGCTGTACATCAACCAGCCCAGTCTACAGCTGGAGAATCTGAGTCCTGCAAAGAGGAAGAAAGTTTTGGACAAGTAAGATCCTTCAACACATCTACACTGAGCACAGCTGTGCAAACAAAGCAAAGCTCACATGCACATCTCATCTTATGACTCACTTTTCATTTGTACAAAAAATTCTGTGGGCTAGTGGTTAAGAGAAAAGTGTTTCAAAAAGTTTCCCCTCCTTGTATGAAAGTGAGTTATATTTCTGTTGGATGCACCAAACAAAGAGAAAGCAGGCCAGAATGAAACATCTACAGAGCCACAGCTAGAAAACCCAGAGAGGAGTATATAGCTGATAACTGCTTTGGTACGCTCCATCATTACAGTAAGTGACAAAGATTTGATCAGAATATAACTATCGTAATAAAATTACTCCCAAACACTGACTGAAAGTAACAGCTAACAGTGATCCTGATGTATTTGGTAAATACCATTAACATGCTAAAATGTATTAGCTAGTTGATAGTGTAAGGGGAAGGGTTCACCAATCAGTTATTGAGTCCAGAGAACCTAAAGATCACAGTTTGCATTCATTTCTTTGATTCATGGCTGTAGGTATGTGCCATTGTGTAGAGATATACGATCAAAAAGCCTGTGCTACAGCTCAGCACAGTGGCCAATGCTACCTGACACCCTTTTTTCCTCCAGTCCTCTGAGTTAGTAATGTGTTTGTGATCCATCAAATATGAATTTAAGCTATTTGTGTACCAATTATTTAAATCTTGAATGGCGTCACCAGCAGTAGTAGTGTTCTACAGTTGAAGACTGAAAGCCTGAAGCATGGCTAAGGAAAAATGCTTGAAAAAAAATAAATTCACACATTTTGTAGGGATTGAAATACCTTGTTGAATGGAGAAAAATGTGTTATCGGTAGATCTTTGGAGCAAGGCTCTACACATCTGGAAGGCTGAGCTGAGTTACTAGACATTGTTCAAGACAGGTATTTTTTATGTTTTAAAGTGATACAAAATTCAGACTTCATAAATGTCTTTCTCATTGGAACATGATTGCATTATCGACTGGTAGTGGGAGCTTTTGTTTTATTTTTTACAACATTAAATCTTCAGATTTATTCTTAATTGAATCTTTGGTACATGTTTAGTTGCATAATGATGAAGGTGTGGCACCAAGGTTGAAGCAAAATGCTCTTCAGGGATCACACAACTCTCTTCAAAACACTGTGTATAACTCCTGGTATGGTAATATATTGAATTTAATTTAATTTAATACAAATGCTGATATCATTTAAAAAAAATGGTTTATGTATCTGATGGTTAAAAGTGAAATACCGTGCCTGCTCCCATGGATAAATCTCCTCAGTCTATTGTCAAAATGAATCAAAGGTTCTTGATTCAGTTGTGTCATTTCCACATTTTCCTCCATTACACTGAAACGCAGCTTTAAATTCTGCTTTAAAAGTCATTATGTTCTTTGTGTCTGCAGGTACGGTGACATGAGAGTGATGATGACCTACGAACTCTTCAGTATGTGGCAGAACCTGGGTAAGCTTTTCCTATGAATTTCCAAGGGGTAACCACTTCACCATTTCATTTGTTATTAGTTTCCACATGAACTTTACATTTTCTCCCAAAATAGTGGATGAATGTCTTAGTTTATCTGACAACTTAAATGTGAAACAACCCTGAGCCTGTTCACTTTATCCACGCTCCACCTGCTTAGTCTGTGGTTGTAAGTTGGTATTAAATGTATATATATATGTGTGAAAAAAATCCACATATTGATGACATAGTTGGTTTGTTTGTTGGTTTAGATTGTCAGTTTGCAAACTTTTTATGGCCAAATTATAAACTGCTTCAATTAATTAAACAAGAATCACTTCAAATGTAAAACGTATCTTTAACAAAAAACCCGGATTCAGACACTGTAGGAACACTCCAAAGTATTCACAGCAAAATTGCACATATTTATTGATTAATTGTAAAGCTGAGATGGTTTCTCCGTGTTGTTTATAGGAGAGAATAAGATCCACTTCATCCCTGGTATGATTGGACCATTCCTGGGAGTGACGCTGGTCCCTCAGGTCGAGGTTCGAAACATCATGATCCCAATCTTCCACGACATGATGGACTGGGAGCAACGAAAGAACGGGAACTTCAAACAGGTCCAAAAACACTCATAAACACACATATGTTAACAGGTTTGGAGATCCACTGTAAATCTGATGAACAGTGAAAGCAGTTGTAATGCCTCGACCTTTCTGCCCCTTAAGGGTAGGATTCTAATAGAGACAACTGTGTTTGGACTCTTGTGTCATTCTATGGAGAATATCAGGATTAATGTACCACCCCCAGAAAGTTTTTGAACCAGCAATGAAGCTCAGTGTTTTCTTTTTATAAAAATATTATTTTGTGTAACTAAATTGATAAATCCATTTCATTTTTAACTTTTTTAAATGAAAAACATCATAGTCATAGTATTCGACCTCCATTTTGAACGTCAAAGGAAAGTGACAAGTCCCTGATTTTTTATTAACCAATCAGATGCTCCCAACTTCTACTTTGCGTGTTCTCTTGATAGTGGCAGACAAATGTCAACATGAGAAAAGACAGTTTCCAGTCTGTTTCTAAAGTATTTGACCCTTATCGTCATAAAATTAGTAAAGAATTGTGCTCATCAGTTAATTTTAGATTTTCTGAGTTTCATCCATTCTTACTGTGTTTTGGCCTTTCCAGATGTTTTTTTGCAACGTTTGCTACAAATCTTGCGGTTACTTGTCTTAATGTGATTTTTTTTTCTTAGCGGCGCAAAATAATTAAAAATGGAAATTTGAACCATACGAAGCAAAAAAAAAACAAAAAAAACTGAAGCAATATAAATTTGTAGCTTTTGAAGTGCGGTTTATTGCATACTTTTAGTCATTTTCCTTATTTCCAAGGCTGTATACATTTTCCGTTGTGAAATGACATGATCATCATTTATCTATATGACTGATGTCAAGTTCTGTTGAATCCAATTTGATTTTTTGGTGTCTTTTTAGCCATGCAGCTTTTAAAAATCATTGTGACAACAGAAAGACAGTCTTCAATCTGAACACTGCAGCATAAATATTCAGACCGGCCAGGTTTCCTGAAATAAAAGAATGTCTTTAAATGGCCATGCATGAAAGAAGTAAAAAATGTCTTGAAATTACAAGTGTTCCCGGGAACAGTGCTTTGTTTTTATATTTGTCTGTTTGTACATGTTTTTATTTGTGCAGGTGGAGGCCGAGCTGATTGATAAGTTGGACAGTTTGGTTTCTGAAGGGAAAGGCGACGAGAACTACAGAGAGCTCTTCAGTCTGCTGTAAGAAACATTTTCTCTTCCTGTTTTTTCTTTTTTATGTGTTTGTTGCTAACACAAACCACTCTCCAGGTTTAATGTTTTTGTCCTGTCCCTCTGCCTTTGCTTTTAAACTGATCTAATTTGAGCTGTCCTGTCTTCCTCTCCCTGATAACCATGATTAACTCTCAGTTCTTCTGCATTAACACTTTTGTTGTTGTTTCACTCTTTGCTGCGGGACTAGAACCCAGCTGTTTGGGCCCTACCCCAGGTATGACACCAATGAACGAAACTCTTGAATGTCTGTTAGGGTGGCAATGAACCACAAATAAAAAAAAAAGGTTTTCTGTGCACAAACAGTAACATGAAGCACTGTAAGATATTTGTCTCTTGTCAATGACAAAAAGCTCCCAGTTGACGTGGTGAATTTAATCAGAAGATGCAGTTTCTAATGAAGCTCCATTCTGATCCAAGCACGGTGCAGATTTGTGTCAGAAAAATGGAGTTCACAGAAAAGATGTCAAAGTCTGTTACAATTCCTGCTATAGGGTCAAATCTGTTACTCTTTTATTAGAAACAGATCTTTATTAGGCCTTCACAATATGATGTTATGGGTATATTGTCATTGTCAGGGACCAAATAATCCAAAATCTAAACTTTTCAGGAAGGAAAAAAAAGTACTTGAATTTGGTAGTAGTTTGTAAAATGTCATAATAACATATTTTATTTGACAGTGCCTTTCTGAGCACTCAAGGCCACTTTACAGAGCATGAAAACACAGTTAAATTAATAAATAAATCAACAGAGAAAAGTGACACAGTTGAAATGGAACAAAGAAGTTATGGAAAATATGCAATTTGGAGTTGATTTGTGATTTGAAGTGAGGTAGAGAGTTGAGGTTTCTATGGTCCGGAGGGAGTGAGTTCCAGAGTTTAGGAGCAGAGTGACTGAAGGCCCTGGTGCTGAGACGGGTGGAGGGCACAGAGATGTGGAGGGAATGAATTCTGAATGTGATCTGGAGCCAGTGAAGCTGCTGGAGGATGGAGGATGATGTACTCCGCAACATAGAACCTACATCGTTATGATTAATATAATAAAAATGGAGACAAGAAGCTTATGTGCAATAGTATTGTGATGATATAAAGGTGGTAAATGATAATCATTTATAAAATGGTACATATTATTCACTATAATTCAGTTTATTATGTATATCTGTTATTTTTTCCGGAACACAAAGTTGTGTGTGCAGAGCTTTTATCATGAACCAAATAAATGCACCAAGTGTTGTATTATTCACCATAAAATTGGCAATAATTATCTTTTGGGTGGCTGAGTGCTTGCTTGAATGCACCTGGATTCAATAAAAACCATGTGTAGAAATGATTTAGTGACAAATATTTGCACACAATGTGAGGGTAAACCTAGCCTTATGTAAGCACACAGCCTTGCAGCTGCACCATCTCAGTAATTCTTCAGTTTAGATGAGGTTCACAGAAATTGGCACAATTAACTTTAAGGTCTCTGATTGGTTAAGTTCAACCAATTAGAATCAGAATATCTCTGATTAAAGCATCAGAGCAGCAGGTGTAGAGTTACACAGTCAAACTCTCTCTGTGTTTACAGTCTAAATTAATGCAGTTATGTTTTTAATTATTTTAAAATAGTCAGAACAAAGAATAACTGAAAGTCAACCATCACACTGGTTCATGTGAAGATATGAGCGTGTGATTCCTCATCAAATGAACTAACATTACTTTCTGTGGATCATCAAACTGAAACATTAATACTGACCATTTCTTAAGGATAACCTCTGTATTACTCACTTGTTTTTCATCCCCGACTGTAAAGTGGAGCATCATTCAGAGCTTTTATATATTATATTCTGTAACTTTGTTATTTACACGCCTGTTTTTTTCTGCCACAGAACATATTTACTTCGATGTTAGGTTTGTCACATCCTCTAATGTGTGTGATTTTCCTCTTTAAAGTTTGTTGGAGAAGATTGAGCAGGAGACGTGGAGAGAGACGGGGATCTCCTTTGTCACTTCAGTCACACGATTGATGGAGCGACTGCTGGACTACAGGTATGGCATAGGTCCATCCTCTTATAAAAACAAGTAAACAATTAAAATGTATAAAAGTTTTTATGTTCCCAAAATAATATTTTATATTTTTGTAATAGTCAATACACCACTAAGTAGAAGCTCTTTAACCAAAATAATGACTTAATGATAAATTATAGTTATTATTGTTATTGATGACTTTCTGTTTTACAAAAAAAAAAAAAAACAGTCCGGAAAAAATAGTGAAGCACATTTTAATTTCTTGATTAGGATGCCAGTTTATTAAAATGCATCTTTGAACAGAAGAATATATTTGTTGAATGTTTGGCTTCATAAATGTCTCATAGAAGCCCAGTGAGGTGACTCAGATTTGGGTTTAAAAGGTGAATTCAGCTTGTTCCTATGTAAGTAAACTCAGGTGTTCTTTGTTTTGACCTGGCTTTGAACTGACGACTTTACTCTATTTCTGATTTACAGGTATTAAGGTCTCAAAGATCTTACTTTGAGAACAGTGATTGACTTGACTGTTTGTTTGTTTTTATGATTATTTTCTTGTTTTAGGGACTGCATGAAGGGAGATGAGACAGAAAACAAGAAAATTGGCTGCACAGTAAACCTCCTGGTAAGATTCTTATTTAATCATGTAATAAATAAAGACAGCAGCTAAAGTTAAAGAGAAAGACAAAAAAATATTGCGTATTGAAGGTGGGTTATTATCCTGAACAACTGTGAAATCAAACCATGATTTTGATATATTTAAAATACATTTTCACACTATTATTGAATTGCCATTTTAACAATGTCACGGTCACATCATTAGCAGGACGTTAGACATGCACATCGAGTCTGACTGAGTTGATTTAATACTCTAAGAAAGATCTCAATGCATGATATATCATCCTATATATTAGTCTAAACTAAGGCTTGCTACACAAGAGCCAATTTTATGCTGACGTCTTGCCTCTGTTTACCTACCAGGCATGTTGCAGCTCACATTTTATCCAATACTGGGGTGTGGGTTTCCCCACTCTGTTTTGTTTTTACGTTTTCTTGATTTTGAGAGTGTTGGTATTTGACAGGTTGATACATCAGGTATGATATTATATAGACTACAAAAGAAGTTTAAGCGATTACAAAATATAAAATATGGAGGATCCTTGTGAGGGAGGACAAAGAAGAACTTAAAACAGCAGAGCCAAACATCCCAAAATCATATTTCAGAAGTTTCAGACAGTGTAATGTTCTCCAGAAATTCTCCCATGTTGGTCCTTTATTATTCCTGCCATTCATTCCTGGTCAGAATGGATTCATATGAGGCTGTTTTCATCATAAAACTGCTCCAGGGTCTCTCTAATCTTAAGTCAAAAGTGTTTGATGTTTATGACTCCAGGTCATGCTGCCTATGGTGTCATACACACAAAAACACGCAAAACACACAAACATGCCAACAAATAGTTACACAGTTTTACCTCCGTCCCCCCAGAATCTCTCAAAACAGATCTCACACCAGTTCAGTTAACTTCCCTTGCTGATCGGTATGTCAGTCTTGAAAGACCATAATAACATCAAGCAATTAAGAATTTGTTTTCTTTTCTAGCGGCTGTTACTGTAATTCAGCCCCCCAATGCGTGCAGACACATAGCTGTCTTCTAACCTTTTCTGGAGGATGGTTTCATGCCTCAGTGTTTAGGAGGGTACTTGATTGGATCAGAAAAAGCAATAAGTACATAAAAACTGAGGGTAACAATTTTGAGGGCCACATTTGAACTTTGGCTGCCTTAAGGGTTAGCAGTCTCTGTACTATACACTGTACCTACAGCTACGGTAGCTACATAACCCTGGGGCTAACCTGTTCTTGAGAAAGTGATCCTTTTGCCTCCATTCCAAGTCTTCTGATCTTGAAATGATCTCCGTACAGTTACAGTGTACCGTAGAGATGGAAAAATTCACTGAGAAAGAGATTCACCGCTCACCATGTGTTGTGTTTATTGTCTCTCTACAACTCAGAATTTCTACAAGTCTGAGATCAACAAGGAGGAGATGTACATCCGTTACATCCACAAACTTTGTGACATGCACCTACAGGCTGAGAACTACACAGGTGCAGTACAAAAATGATGTAATAACACATAATATCACATTTTACAGTGTGTGAATGATGCTTGATGACTCATTTCTCTCTATCGTTGGTCCACAGAGGCTGCGTTCACTCTTCTGCTGTACTGGGAGCTGCTGCACTGGGACGAGCGGCCCCTCAAAGAGTTTCTACATTATCCTGCTCAAACAGAGTGGCACCGCAAGGAGGGGCTCTGCCGCAAAGTCATTCACTACTTCAATAAGGGGAAGGTCAGAGTCACACATCTACATTATACAGTAGAAGAGATTATTTACATCACATGAACAGCTGTAAGCATGCGTCCTGGTCTTGCATAGATGTCTGGTGCACATATTTAGACAATTATAAGTTAAAAAGATCCAAATTGCCCTTATGCCAATCAATAAGTCCTTGTTTGTATAGCTCAAATCATAAGTGTTATTTCAATACACCTTACAAAAGAGTAGCTCTGTGCCATACTCCTGACTATATTTTTTGGTCACTGCAAGTTTTTAAACTCTGTTAAGAATCAAATATTGTTGAGTATTTTACCACCTTTATCTAAAATGAGCAGCTAAATAACCATTTAAATATATACACACTGTCCAAACACACAAGCATGCATTTTAACACAACACTATGATCGCATGTAGAGCAGTTGTTTCGAAGAGGTCTTCATTCTCATTTTCGCCTGTTTGTGTTTTTGTGTGTGTCCTGCAGTGTTGGGAGTTTGGTATCCCTCTGTGCAGAGAGCTGGCCTTCCAGTATGAATCACTGTATGACTATCAGAGTCTGAGCTGGATCAGGGTGAGTTTTACTGTTTTCATGCACTGATCTTAACATAAAACCAAGGTGCCTTTTCCAGATTACCTCAAAGTGTCTTTTACATCATTATTCAAAACAGGAGATAAAACATTACAGTATTCATTTTTCACTAAAGAGATAGTTTGGGTGTTGTAAGTGGGTTGCTTAAGGCCTGTGGGACTAGGGATTGTGATCACCACTAAAGCAACTTTTGAGCTTTGTCCCTTGCCGATATGTAGCGTTAGTTGAACCACCAAGCTTAATTAAAATTTTACTGAATGTGTTATTTTACTCAAATAACACATTCAGATCCCCTCGGTGCCCCAGAATCTGGTTCCCATTAGACGTAAGTGCAACCATAACCAAACAAAGGGAGTGTACAAAAAAGCAAAGTGAGGGTTAAGTTTTGACTGCTGTGAGCTAGCTAAATTAGCATTAATAAACAAAATCCTATAGCCAACTTTGTTTGGATTGCCAGCTTCACCAGCCTCCGTTCCTTCTAACAGGCTCAAGGCTAAAGGCTGAATGTAGATACATCTGCTCCAAGCACATGCTAGAGTCATTTCACACAGCTGAAGTTTTAATTCTTAATTCTTTTCATTAACATATTTGTTCTGCAGAAAATGGAGGCAGCTTATTATGACAACATCATGGAGCAGCAACGCCTGGAGCCCGAGTTTTTCAGGATTGGATTCTATGGCAGGAAGTTCCCCTTCTTCCTCAGAGTGAGTTTAAATCCTTTTTTAGGTTTGTTTTTATGGCTGGGCAGAAATGACTTAATCCCATCTCAATATTTTTCACTCTAATCATATAAAATAAACAGTATGTACAAAAAAATGAAAGAAGAAACTGTTTCCACAGTCTGAAAATGTTGCCTTAATGGTTGTAGAATTTAAACTATGTTGATACATGTCTCATACCACCGCTAAATAGCTAATAGAGATGTTCTTTTGACCAGACTTAGGGCTTTGGTTTTTTTTTCAAAATGATAAATATATTATACATGTTGTAATAAATATGTAGACATTTTTGATGATTTGAAATAAAAGATTACACAATATTAGGGTCTCAGGACTCATGATGGTATCAAAAAGTTGTTTGACTTTTAACCACAACTTATATTTTCATTGAAAACAATCCACGTAATTGACAATCATATAGCAATATCACTGTTAGTGGCTATTTCTGTGATATATTAAGACCCCAATGGTGAACCTATTTTTGTTAAACTTCCACTAGATTAATATAAACAATGTTTTCTTGCCCTAGAATTTCATTGGAAATGTACAAATATAGTTGTAAAAAATCAGTGTACTGTATCTCTTAGTCCCAGTTTGTCTTATGTTCTTGCTTTTAAAACCTTCTGTAGCTTAAATTGTGTAAAAAATGTCACTTGTGCAAATGATAATTAAGATGATAAAACCTTCAAAACCTACTCAATACATTGAACAAAAGTAGTAGAACGCTAGTGTATATTTGTTTAACCTTTTCCCTTTTCTTGATTTGCTTTACCTTGGTTCTCACAACAGAACAAGGAGTTTGTCTGCCGTGGCCATGACTACGAAAGGCTAGAGGCCTTCCAGCAGAGGATGCTGGGAGAATTTCCACAGGCCATAGCAATGCAGCACCCAAATCAGCCCGATGAAGCCATTCTGCAGTGTGACGCACAGTGTATCCTTCAGACAATGGCAAAACAATCATAGAAACATTATCAGCAGAAACATATATCATGCTATCATCTGCATTTAGAGTAAGTTTTGCTTTTGGAGACCTCATGGCTGTAAAATCTGTGCAGTTATTGTCTTAACAAATGGTGAGTGTGTGAGATCAGAGGATTATATAAATTAAGTTGCAACTATTGTCTCCTATGTTTTGAAACCAGATGTGATGTTATAGTCATTCAGTGAGGATCAAGCGTTAAGACCAGTCTTGCTAGCTTTATACAAAGCAAGTCCTAGCTATACCTTTGCCTAAACCATGAGGGTCTTTGAAGCATAAAGCTTAAAGCAGTTTCCCATGTTACCCTAATGGCAAAGCCTCAGATAAACAATTCAGGATTTACCCCTTTGACTCAAATTACTCTTTTTATTCAGCATTGTCTTTAACTCCTCCTTCCTCGGCTCAGACCTTCAGATCTATGCCGTCACTCCAGTACCCGAAAGTGTCACTGTCCTTCAGATGGACCGAGTCCCTGACCGTATCAAGAGCTTCTACAGAGTAAACAACGTCCGCCGTTTCCGTTACGACCGACCATTCCACAAAGGACCCAAAGACAGGGACAATGAGTTCAAGGTGAGTGTCAAAAGTCTAAAAACCCTTCAAAGAGTTGAACCAATTGTTGAGAGCTCCTAGAATACAGCACATTCTCTGTGCAGCTGTGAACCAAGAGAAATCAAAAGAGATGTCGAGTGGCAGGAGTCTGCACTTGTTAATCGCAAAGCTCTTCTGTCTCTGATCTGTGTTAAAGGTGCACCAGTCAGATTGTTGTTTTCAATGTCAAATGAAAATATGTATGTTTGTCTTTTTTTCCAACACTAAACTGACCTTTTGTCAAGCCCTTCCTTCCAATGTTACAATGTAGTATAAACCTTTTGTGCAAGGGCTCCCTCCCATTTGAACAACAAACATTCTGTGACTTGACTGTTAGAATAAGAGCTGTATGCATCAAAATATAGTGAAAAGGAAAGGCAGGCAAGTTAGTTAAGTTTGGACATAGGCATAAATCAGTCCAGTTATTGAATAAATCTTGCTTAAAAAGTCAGCTGAGGTCTCGCCGGGCCATCAACTTCATGCAGGAAGAGCAGCATCTGAAAGAGCTCTGAATTTGCAGTCTTCATTCTTCACAGTTCATTGCAACTTGCCTTCTGGTTCTTGACCTTGTCTAGTTCTGACTCCCTGGTAACTCTATGTGTTACGTTAGTATCCTTCTGTAAGACCAACGTCACACTCTGCCCAGCGACAAAGCAGACATTCAGCTCAGACACAGAACCTTCCTGGAAAACAAAGTTAATAAATGGACTTCTTAGTTGCAACCACTGATATCACCCACACACGACCTTGTCGTCATGCAAATGTATTAACCTTAGCTATAAAAGATTTACATAATTATAAATTAAATCTTATGAAGCTTCTCGGACTTTATCCATGTCCCTGTGGTCTTCTTCATATCCATAAGAACATGTTTGTATTTATTACTGATGTCTCATGTGAATGACGACTGTTAAGTTCAGCTCTCCTACTATGGCAAATAATTATTTGTTTCCCCCAAATTGATAAAAAGGGGTCATAAATACTGATTTACTTCTCTTAACAGACACAAGTCATGTTTTAAAGCTAGGGTCGGTAATTTTGGAAAACTAGCATGCATTTGAATGTAGCATCTCCTCAGGGCTCCACCTAGCTCACATGCAAGCAAGCGGCTGATTCATAACCAGAAGACTGATTCAACTCCAAACCGGCCCCCAGCATGATGTTTATGTTTTACACTACAACAAGTCATGTCTCAGTCAGCAGTAAGAAAACCCCAAAACAATATCATAGTAAAGTTAAAAAAACAAACAAACATGAAAAGTAAGTTAGTGCTCACAACCCGGTGTTGATCAGGGTATAGGTAGTTCCTCTGCCATTCTCCACATAGCTGTCAAGTCTCCCATTTTGGCCATGAAACTACCCTATTTTATGTATGTGTATCAGTATTCTCCCGTAAATCTCTTGTGTGACAATATAATAATAAAAACATTCCTCTGCCTCTCCAAACTGATCTCTGTCAGTAGCCTGAATGGGGCAGTAATGCACCAAAACGATGGATGCCAACTGCTGTAAAATCTCAAAAGAAGAAAAAAGCCTTGCAAGAATGTCCACCTGCAGTACAAGAACAAACCAAGAAAAACAAAGTGTTTATTTTAGATTTCTTGTACACCTGTCTTAAACTGTGAGGGATACTGGAGCTTGGTTGGGGTTGTGGGATGGTTCGAAGCGGGCTTCCCTTATTTTCAAAGCCAAAACTTGACAGGTAAGCATTCTCCAGCGGACTCTGATCCCTCTCAGCTCGGCTACACGCACTAAATCTGAGTCTGTGCACGCCGGCAAAATGTACGCCCAGGAGGCGGGCAGAACAGCAGTGGGATTTGATTGGTTTAAAATGTGGGCTACAAAGATTTTATTGGTTAGTGTTTTCCCTGTTTTACTCCTGCTGTAGATCGCGGATATTTTTCGCTTAACTTTAAGAACACATTATGAATTAAATACCATCGAGTCAATAAGACCATTTTGACCAGTATTACAAAAAGTGCACCTAAATCCGATTATCAACCCTAGCTTTAAGTTTATGTTGATGCTATATTTACAGGATAATAATCTCAGAACTCATTATGTTGACATAACTAACAATGTAACATCTTTCATTAAGGCAGGGCATAGTTATAGTTATTGCTAAATAGACTTTGCTTATAAAATAGTTTGTAAAAAGCCACTCAAAGGGCTTTTTACAGGACAGGTCACCCCTACACATTCACACAACTTTCACACACCAGTGATGTAACCTTTGACATGTAAGTCATCCCTCAGTGTTACCTATTGACATTCAGATTCTCTTATATCCAGTTGGATTTGACTAAAGTTTCCAATGTATTCTGCATATTTAATGTATTTATATGCCTTTGAAATGACAAATTCTGGATTTCAGCAAAAACCTGAATTGTCTGATTTAAGATTTAATTTTTTTTCACAATAAACCTTCAAATACCTGGTGTAGTTTCCCTTACAAAAAGTACTTACAAATGTATTAGACCACCTACCCCCTTTTTTACTATTATGAAAACAGTTTTAAAATAGGCCGTTCATTGAAGGTGCGCCTTATAATCCGATGCGCCTTATGGTGCAGAAAATAGGGTACATGTTGCTGATGTAATGATGAATTTTGTCTACACAATGACTTAAATCTTTCTTCCATGTTCCAGAGTCTTTGGATTGAGAGGACGACTCTGATTCTGACTCACCCTCTGCCTGGCATTTCTCGCTGGTTTGAGGTGGAAAAAAGAGAGCTAGTGAGTCACTATAACTACAGCTTTGGGCCATGTTAATGTTCTGATCATATTTTCTGCACTCTGTCATTTGTTTGCACGTCTTAAACATCAAATCAAGTGTGTTACTGATACAACCAGCTAGAGGATGAAGATGCAAGTCTTAAAATGTGA
Organism: Scarus forsteni; assembly: GCA_036419115.1. Lineage (NCBI taxonomy): Eukaryota > Metazoa > Chordata > Actinopteri > Labriformes > Labridae > Scarus > Scarus forsteni. The sequence goes on from JAZDUH010000152.1 coordinate 9,762,816, forward strand.
GAAAAGGTGTTTCAAAAAAGCTTCAGCTTCATTTTTTCTGTATATGCCATAATGGTTAATAGATTGAACCCTAAAATGTGCAGCGCATACCTGAGTTTTAAAGGACTCTGTATCCCTTAAAAGAGGAGATGCTTTACTGAGTAAGGAATGATGAGCAGATAGAAGAAGCGACACAATTCTCAGACTTCAGCTTAGTTACTTGTTCATCACTTTCTCACTCCAATCACATCATCTCTCACCCAGGTGGAAGTGAGTCCGTTAGAAAACGCCATCTCTGTGGTGGAGAATAAGAACCAGGAGCTGCGGACTCTGATCAGTCAGTACCAACACAAACAGCTGCACGGAAACATCAACCTGCTCAGCATGACGCTCAACGGAGTCATCGACGCCGCAGTCAATGGAGGCATCGCCAGATACCAAGAGGTTTGAGGAAGAGCAGACTTTGGTTATGTATTATTTGGTAATGTGTGGATTCAGAAGCATATCATCTGGGGCAGCAGCAGTAAAGGGGTAAACCTTGTCCAGTCTCTACCCTGAAAGTTTCGATGTTTGCTCAGAAAGGACAGTGGACCATGAGTTTAGAGATGGGGAATATCAACCTTTTATTGCAGTAGTGATTTCAGGGTTTAATGGTGTTTTTCTGCTATCAGGCTTTCTTTGATAAGGAGTACATCACCACACATCCTGAAGACACAGAGAAGATCACACAGCTCAAAGATCTGATGCAGGAGCAGGTAAGACAGGATTTAGTTTAGTCTCAATCTTAAATGCAGTCAGATTAGTATGTCATTTATGTTCTGGTAATACTGTGCCTTTTATCCAAAAAATACCTTAAAATTTAAGCCACATCCCTCTGTCAAATATTAATTAAATTATTTCATATTTACTCTCCAGGTTCATGTCCTTGGAGTGGGCCTGGCTGTGCATGAGAAACTGGTGCACCCTGAAATGCGTCCCCTGCACAAGAAGCTGATCGATCAGTTCCAGATGATGAGGAGCAGCCTGTGCCATGTAAATGCAGGAATAAATATCATCCATGCATGTCTCTGTGTTGTATCAAAAATGTTACTTCAGAGCTCACAAAAAAAAAATACACAGACATCCAAAGTGAATTAATCTTTTGATCAACCAGTGCCACATATTAGAAGAAGATGTTGATTTTGTTAGCTTTAAAAAATGACGTTTTGAGCTTCTAATTTTGTTGCTTTGAAATAAGCTGTTTCTCTGCTGAGACCCAGTCTGGCATTCAGACTGGTTTCAAACACACACAGGGTTCCCACGCATCCTGGAAAACCTGGAAAATGATTGACCAATTTTCCAGTCATGGAAAACAAATGATTTAAGATTATATTATTATCTGATTATGAATTGAGCTGCAGTTTTTCTGCTTCTAGTCAGCCTGCCTGTGCAGCACCACACTTGTTGCACTGGTTGCTACCAACCAGTCAAATTTGCATATCCTTCCAGAGCAGTCCCACTACTCAGTATTTCCATATTACTTTGTCTCTAGATTTGCAAAGTTGTCAGACCCCAGTAGAGACTTGTTTTTTTTCCCATAGAAGACCCAGAGAAAAGATGAACAGCTTTTCATGCAGTTTTTAGCTAGCTACTTTATAATGAAAGTAGTCGTCAACACCTGAGACGTCCTGGAAAATAATTTCTAGAAAAGAGTGGGAACCCTGACACACGCGGTACATACTATCTTCAGGTTGGACAGTGTGAGTATTCAGAGCAGTGCTTTTTTATGGCCTTACAGGGTCTGCCTGGGTTGGACAAAGGAAATGCCCACAGAGGGATCCTGGCCTCTCACAGCCCCATGAGTCCTGAGGGCTTCAAGCTCATGCACCGCCACAGGTCAGCAGCACACAAATGCACACAAGATTACCATCGCCTGCATTTACACTTTGTCTCGTATTCTCGTGTAATTCTCTATTGTTACGTCACACATTTATTGATCTTATATAGAATCTTGATTTTCAAAAGCTTGGATTCTTTCTGCAATGTGGCCCTGACAGTCCCTTGTGGTGTAAGATACTTAACCCAAGTTTCATGTAGATGGTCTTGTTGTCTGTGAGCACATAATGGTTCATGGTTCATACTAAAAATAGTCTTTTACTAAGCAATTAATTAACTTAATTAACTCAGAAGAAACAAATAATGCTCTTTAAACAAACAAAGTATATTAAAAAACAATATTATCTCTCAATATATGCCATTTGAAAATATTATGTATACATCTTAAAGAGACTGTGAGGAAATTCTAAATAATTACAAAAAAGTCTCCCTTTTAGATATATGCCTGATCGAAATACACACTTTAAGATGAGTTTTATAGCATCAAAATATGTTATCTATAAATGCTATTCCTTAGCCTTCCGTTCGGGTCGGACAGGGCTGGACTGGCCTGGAGAATCAACTTCCGGAACAAGACAATTAAAACTAGAGCACATTTTTTATTATTTTATTATTTATAGTACACGTCTTCGAGCACCGGGCTGTAAGTAGCGATAAATAGCCGGCTACAACTACGATAACAAGTTTTCCAAAAATTGCTTGTTGTCACACATCAAAAACTATCGCTACATAACTAGAAAGAGATACATTACCTCGTCGCTTTGCATCCTGTAAGTTGTTGAAAAAAGAAGTTGTAAAGCAATGCAGAGTTCAGAGGACGGTCCTTATTGCATCCATTAGCCTCAAAACAAACACACGCTGTGGATTGTAAACGTCTGTGATGCATTCCAGTTGTAGTCAGAAGTAGGAATTTTGAGCTCCGAGTAGGAAACTGCAACTGGAACGTCCCTCAAAGTCAGAATTTCCTCCTGGGAACGCGGTGAAACCTCACCATCCTCGGGTTGACAATCGAAGATGGATGCCCCCAGTGTGAACAGTTATTTAGCTCCTGTAATAATCAATTTATTTGCACTTCTGACTGGGTGTGTCGCTCTAGATCAGCTGTATTCATAGTATTGTTAGACTTATATTTACAAAAATGCTGCCATTGTGATAATCACATTCTTCATGTGATATTTGTGAACAACAACGCAGGGCGTGCTAACAACAGCTAACAATAGCCTGGTAGATCGGCTTGTTTTTTCCGATTTTAACTTGAACGCCGATAACTCTGAGATGATGTCACTCCCATTTCCGAGATTACTGGAATGCAGCATTACCACAGTCACCGCGCAGGCTCATGGGTAGCAGAGTCTTTTACTTTGCCGGTAACAGATTCTCCTCACAGTCCCTTTAAGAGCAAAATACAGTGCCTGGCCCTATTGTGGACTTTTTTATTTGGATAATTTGAATTAGTTCTTGCCAAGGCAGGCAGCGGCACAGAATTCAAAAAGTCAAAAGTCACAGGCATAAGAAACAATCACAAAAATGTATACACATTTCAGCCAATCAAATCAGAGCCACAGAGCAGAAAAGAATTAGTGTTACCTGCCTCTCTTCCTCTTGTGAAACAAAACTAAAACCAGTGTTGGGCAAGTTACTTCAAAAATCATTATTTATTACTTGTTACTTTCATTTTAAAGTAATTAGTTACATTATAATATAACTGTATTTGGAATGTAAGGCATTACATTATTATAGCATTGCTTTAAGTTACTCTCATCAAAATAACAGGAAATATGGATTTGGCATTCTAAATGTAGCTCATTATGCTCAAACAGCTCATTACACATCCAGTGGAAGGTGATGTGGTGGCTGTCTGACTGAGTTCAGCTTAAGGCTAAAAACAGTAGAATATAATAGCCACATTGATGGCTCAAAGCACAATACAAGAAACCATCATAGCAAAAACAGACAAAAGGTAAAACTCTGGTAAATTATTTTAGAGATGCTGTAACTTTAGGCCTTACAGAGGACTTTTCTCCTCTGCTGATCTCACAGAGTATTTGGCATTTTTTTGAAACAAACAAAAAAAAAATCCTCTTCATTTTGGGTTAAATTAAAAATGCATTGTAACTTGCATTACTCACATTTGTACCAAGTAAAATATTACCATTTTTTTGTAATGCCTTACATAACTACGATACAGTTAAAAAGGAATGCATTACAGTAATCACATTACTTTTGCCATGCATTACTCCCAACACTGACTAAAACATAAACGTTACTGGAGGAACTCTTCAAAGTCATGCACATCTTCTCACCATCTCTTCTTTTTCCTCCTCACAACGATGAGCACTGGTCATCTACTTCGAAACATCGACAAGCATCTCCAGCATCTGACTGCAATCATCACAGTTTCTAAATTTCAACCATTTTTCTTTCCTCTCTCTCTTTCTGACTTTCTTCTTTACCTAATATCCTCTCTTCTGCATGATCTGGACGACGAATTCCTGCATAACCTCTCACCAAATCACTTCTTGCATGTTTTGGTTGTTTGGTGCACTGCTTCTTTTTCTTTGGTGTACTTTGCACGGCTCCTTGTTCCTTTCCTCTCTCCTTCCTCCTTCCTCTCCTTTTCCCTCCTCTTCCCTCTCTTACTCTCCTTTCTGCCCTTCCTACCAATATTTCTTCTTCCTTTTCTACCACCACCCCCTCCTGGGTTCCTTCCTCCCAGTCCCATTGCTGTTTTGACTCCAGTGCGAAACTCCTCCTCCTCTCTCTCCTCTCACAACTCCAGCGAGACAGGTGTAGGCAGTCTGCTGATCCTGGCTGATGGGATGGTGGTGGACAACCCAGAGGACTTTTACCGCATGCAGGTCAGTGATTCCCTGTGCTGTAAGGGTCGGTGGCTGAGACAAAAAGAGGACTTTATCATTCTGAAATAGGGAACTTGCAAGGACAAAAACAGTAAACTGAACATACAGTACTTAATCAAACTCAAACACAAAGCTGAATATCATGCAGGGGATACCAATTTTATTTCATTTAGAGGAAGGTTCTTGCTGTTTGGTAGGGCCCAGAGTGACTGAATAGAAAAGTCTATGAAAAAAGAAATTAAGATATTTACTTGACGTAAAAAATATCGAGGCTTTATTGGGCATTTCTCTCACCTAATATTATTTTATAGTTTCTGAAATCCACATGTGATTGAACTTGTGTTCTGATTGGAATTCATGTACCAGTATATCCAACTTTAAACTTATCCCACTGCACAACGTGAAGTTGGACTGATGTCAAAGCTATGTCACATTTTGATGTCCAGTTTCGGTCCATGGTAGCAGTTGTTTTGAAATGCCAAGCAACATCTGTTTTTGACCTCTTTTTTGTTGACTGATCTGTAAAACACTCTGTAAGGGCTCTAGCTTGCACAAATGGTGCTAGATATGTGTGGCCAGGCATAAAAGCATGGAAAACGTGATTGATTTGAAAAACATGAATTTCACAATTAAAAAATGGCTGTTTATTTCAAGTTTTATGGTGTTAACATGCTATTTTTGAAAGCCCCAGGGGCACCTCAAAGGCTCCCAGGGGGCTACCAGGTGTTGGTGGGCACCCTGTTGGCCACCCCTGCTTTAGAGTATTAGAGTCATAAAAATGTGTGCTAAAACCTTAGATGGTAGTTCAGTCATATTTGGGAAGGTTTGTTTAAAATGTTTTACAAGTTGAGCACAAATAGTTTCATTAAACTCCAACAAACTTGCAGCTTTATTCCTTTAATAGTGTTTTATTTCATATGAAACATGTAACTGCAAACCCTCTGCTTTTTTGGTGTTTTAGATACCATCAGTTAAAACTTGTTATTTTAGATAAAGACCTTCAGCTAACCATTTTCCTGTGATGTGTCATGGTAAGGGAAGAAGGCAGAAATGTTATTATGTTGAACTCTTTATACCACTCATTAGGTCAGAAATGGTTGTTTGCAGTGGTCTGTGAAACAAAAACTGCTCACTCAGCAGGGTGTAATACAGAATTGATACACTTTTACTTCTAGATAATGTGCAGCACAACATATTTTACATTTTGTAGCTAAATATCATGTTTATCACTTATTATTCTTTCTGTTACAGTGACACACAATCAAGTTTCCCTTGTTTCAGGGGTCAATGCTTTATATAAGTAACACTGATTAAAAACTGCTTTTGTATTAATATAGGTTTGTGAGCTAATAATGCTGTAATTAAAAACAGAATATATAATGAAAATTGGTCTGTATTTCTTATATCACCTTATTGTTAAAAACTGTATTTAGACTCACAGGTATGTCAGACTCGACTCAACTCAGACTTGTGCGCTGATGACTCGGACTTGGCCTTGTACTTGAGCTCTGGCTGCATTAGGACTCAGGGGAGGACCCGTAGGAGGACTCAAGCTTATTTATCAATGAATTCTTTGTATTTTTAATTCTTTTTTATTTATTATTTCTTCTGGTATAATGTCCTCATATCAGTCTTCAGCCCATGACAGGCATGTGTGTTGGTTAACCTGCACACACGTTCACATACTGTCATGTGCTGATTCCTGTGACCAGTGCACCTGTTGAAAGGGTATTTAGTCATGGAGGCATTTTGATGAGGCCTGACTGTGCAAGGATGAGCAGCTCCATGCTTTCAGAGCTAATGTCTTTGAAATTCAACATGTCACCTCCAGTAGGTGGCAGCTGTAATTTTGTAGTTTTTAGCAGGCTTAGGGGCTGTCTTGTTTCCAGGGGTGTTGGTGGCTGATTGGTTTGAAGTTATAATGTGGAAATGTTATTTTAAGTTTATTTAAAATGTTTCAAACATTTGAACTAACACATTCTTGAAAAAGAACAGCTAATTCACCACACATGCTGCTTGAATTTGTAGTCCTCTTGCAGCTAAAAACGTTCTATTGAAATTAAGAAACTGTATTATTTATTTTTAATGAAGACATTTTTAATTTGCATGCATGATATCTCTCAGGCTTTGCAACAGTGAAGAGCTGAAGAGCGTCTAGCCTCTTGGCTCAGACTCAATATTGAGGACTCAGACTTAGGCTCAGGGAACTTTTCTTGTAATTGGGCTAAAGTACTGAGGACTTAAACTGGACTCGACTGAGGTGAAGGGACTCCACTCGGACTTGACTCTGATTTTTTTTAATCTTTTTTTTCTGGTGACTCGGACTGTACTCGAATTCTTTTTTGGTGGCTTGGACTCAACTTATACCCAAACACTGAGGATTCGAACTCGACCCAGACTCGACTACAATACTGGTGAATACACAGCGTAGCACTCAGGCTTATCTGTGTGTTGTCAAGCAGCCTGCTCTACAGTCTCAGTTTTAAGTGTCTTCCAGATGTTGTATGGTGACCTCTTACCTTTTTGCAAGAATCACATTACTAATAGGACGGTAGGTGTCAATAGCCAATTCATTCATGGTTCTAAACCTCTGAAATCAATAAAGTCACAGAAAGTAATGACAACAATGGCTGAAAAACACTATACTAATACAGAATATCAAAGAGGATTACAGTAAATGAAAAGTACCTTATGAATTGTAGTTACCTTTAAGAGTTTTATACATATTACACAAAACACCTAAGACACCTCAGCCATGTGTTTGTTTATAAAATAACATTTTTATAATTATTCAAAGACATTCTTTTGTTGTGAATCCACTTGCAAAAAAAGAGATTCAAACTATTACTGACGAACATTTATATTCAATTATCTCTTAGTTTATATAAAAAAATAGACAGTAGAAATCAGGGGAATTAAGTTTTTAGTTTTTTTAAGGTAATTAAAGAGAGTAATATTGCTTATATGTTTTTCATTCCAGTGACAATGACTGTACGTACCACCCCAGTTTTATTACAACAATAATCTATGTCAGTTTTTTTTATTTAACTTTCTTCTCTTCTTTCTTCTCATAGGCGAGTCCCTCCTCCTCCAGCCTGAGCTCCACCCACTCCGCACCCTCTCAGATGATCAACTCTGCTCCCTCCACCATCAGAGGTAAGCAGCCTGGACTCAGTACAATCACCTGACACATACTTTTCTCAGTTTTCATAATTCTTCCCTCCTGTGTGTTTTGTCTCAGTTGGCTCTCCATCTCTGCCAGATAAATATCGCCACAACAGAGAGATGCTGATGCTGCTGCCACCTCATAGAGACCGACCGAGCAGTGCCATGTACTCCAACCTGACAGAGAATGGACAAGTAAGTAACAAGTACAACAGTTTTAAAGAGAAATCAGAATTATGTAACATCGCTTGTGCATTTGCAGAAAACAGTTGAAACCAGTGAAGGGAAAGTCAAAGCAGGCAAGAATCCTAGTGCAAGAAAAAGATCTACTTCGTGCCCATATTAAAAATCTTGTTTCCAAAATTAGAAATTAGAAAAAGTGACCTTCCTTTCAAAAGAATATTACATTAAAAACATTTTTAAGCAAAACAAAGACAGTTTGCGGGTACATGAATTGATACCAAAGGTAATTTTAAGTACATATATGTATATTCAATTTGAAAATACATTTTAAGTTAATAATGTACTCTTTGTATATATCTATATTTTACATTCCTGGTGCTTTTTTGGAACTGCAAATAGTATAAATACATCCAATTGAGGTAACTATCCATATGGAGATAGATTAAATGTTTTGGTAATAAGGTATCAGACAAGAGCTGTCACAGGAATATCAGTTTTGACAGTTAAATGTCTCCAAAAAATATAAATACTCATACAAAGCTAAAACATAGACGTACATACACTGTGTTTATAATCTGTTAATGACAAGGGATAGCAAAACCTTTGAGCTTTAAAAATCTAGGTCGTGTTAAAGAGGGAATTGATACACAAACAGAGACACACACTAAACTAAAGACCGTGTCCACCAATTACTGTGTATGTTGTCAGTGAAGATAAACCACTGCACAGCAATGTGGGAAATGTTCTCCCTCCTCTGCTTATTGGATTTCTGTAAATGACAAAAATAGAAAGTCACTTTGTAGACTGTGGTTTGATAAAACCACAGACTACAAAGATTTTTCAGAGTTCAGCACCCTACCAATTGATTGAACGCTACTTATGTAGGAACTGTGGGTTAGAGTAATGAGGGCTCAACTACTGTCATAAAGAAAGAAGTACAAGCCATTGGGCAAAAGCCAGTGGCACCAAAAGATCACCTATATGTGATCTTCAATCAACCTTAATGAAAGAAACAAAGTCAAGACTAAAGGGAGACTGAAAAAATCCTGACATCAGTGCAACCAACTGTGTGTGTTTCATGGTATTAGCATTACTGCAGGAAACTGAAAAAAAATATATCAAGTATCGTATCACTCAGTTGTAAAATGTATTTGCATTTTAGGTCAGTATTTCTTTTCTTTCCACAGTTTTTTTTTCTCTCTCTGTCTGCACATCTATGCTTTTTTGTGGGTTTTTGTGTTGTTCAGTGTTTTTTTTTTCATTAATAACAGAATGATATCAGTTGTAATGTTTGGGAGCCACAATAATTGTATGGTGAAATTCGGGTCTTCTGACAGCCCTTTTTTGCATGACGATGAGTATCAACCCCTTCATACAGAAACTGTTTTTTTATAATGCCTTTCTGTTGTTATATTTTTCCTCCTCAGCCAACAAACCTGCAGCGAGCATTATTCCATCAGGTGATTGGTCCGTGTAAACCCTGCAGCGATCCAAACCTGTCTGTGGCTGAGAAAGGTGAGCCTGATCATTGGCATTGATCGTGCAGGCACAAACAGCAGGATTTTATTTTCAACAAACGCACTTACCGGATCTTCTCCACTGCTCGCTTCTTTTACTATTTCACTCTTCCTCTACTACTCCCCCCCCCTTTCCCTCTTTGACCTCATTCGTACCCTCTTCCTCCTTCACTCCTCACAAATTTCCATCCTCCCCTTCCCTTATTTCTCCTGCATTTTATCCTAATCTTCCCATGACTCCTCTCCTCTAATGTCTCCTCACACATCTCTTACATTACATCCTATCCTCTAACTTGTTTCCTCTATCCTCTATTATTTCTATCTTTGTTTTTTTTACTTTCTTACCTCCTCTTTTTTGATTTGCTCTCCCTCTTCTTCCACCCTTTCCCTGTCCCCCTCCAGTCCTCACCACTCCCAGTAGTTGGAGTTTGGACAGTGGTACCAGAGAAGCCCTCCCCTTCCTCTCTGCCCATGTTGGCAGTGTTATGGCGCCTCCCGTCCCCCCACGCAACCCGCCTCATGGTATGACGACACGTTTACTTTGTATGTGTGAGTTGGGTAATATGGGCATATGCATGTTTGTTCTGTCCTTTTATCTGTCTTTTTGTTTTTTGCATGAACACGATTACATGGGATTTGTTTTATTGTGTGTGTGTGTTTTTGAGTTTAATTGTTAAAGGCTTTGACTTTCCAAGGTCTTATTGCAGAGTAAGCATGTTGTTTGGTTTATATTTGGGTCAGTAGCTTTCAGAGTTGGGCACGGATTTTCATAACCTAATTACTGTTAATAAATAGTTTTAATTAAATTTTTAATGTAGTCTTTAATCTGAATACTCAAAACTTTAACTTCTAGTAAATTTGATCTGCACAACATGTGTGTTTGTTACTTGAACTCACTTGTGTTGTGAGAAATACGAGTGAAGTCGAGTAACAAATTTTAAATTCAAATTTTAAGCAAAGTCCTGTTTAAGAGAGCTTTAAAGAAATGATTTTCCAGAGATACAAAGATGAATTAATACCAAAAGGTGATTGCTGATTGTTTGCAGGAAAATTGTGTAGGTTGTGGTTAATACATTTGTAAAGATGGCATAGGTATGATTGTATTTTTCTTGGTAAATTTAAGACAGTGTTATGATTTCAGTTAAGAAGTAAAGTAAGATTTAAGGGGGTAGGATTGGAAAAGTTTATACTTCTTCCTACTCCGTTTTGCTCATGTAAACTGAGAAGCTTAAAAAATGCAGATTCAGCTACTGTCTTGTTTTATTTTCTGTTTTTTTTTTCTTATTATCAATATCACTGTTTTTTAGTTTGTAAATTACATGATCAAAATAAAGATGTCAGTCAATCAATCAAATATAGGCAGAGGGTGGAAGGAGAAAAAACAGTTAAACTGTTTTGCCACTGTGTGGTGCCAGTTAGCCACTTTCTTATATTGAATGGGCTGGTGAAAGTATGGAAGTGTACTGGCTATAGAATGGCAGCCTTTAAAAACAATTATCGTAACCAGTTCTGAGCAAAAGTTTTAGGCAAATATCAGAAAATCTTATCATGTATAATTGCTTTTAAAATAATCATATTTCATTTACCAAATCATTATTGTAAGGAAAAAACCTCCCATCTCTAATATTGCTACTTTACAGGAAATGAAAAGAACATTGTACCATTACATTAATTAATATTACTCTGGTAACAGTTTATTTTTGTAGTTTAATTTGGATAAAACATTACAAAACCCACTTGTCAACATTTAAGGTGCTCAAAGGTGCTTGAGTCTAACTGTGATGAAATGTTGTTCAAAGGAAGAGAAACAGTCTAAATCAAATACATTTTGTGTGAATACCCTTTACCTTCATACCAGCAGCATTCTGTAGGTTTTGTAGGATCTGTATGTGTATTATGTGTAGTGTATGGTGTATGATGACGGGGGGCAAAAGTGGTCAAAACTGTGACTTGATTTTGGACAAAATGATGCCACTTCACAACATTGAGTTGTTGAAAAAGCCAACAACATCCATGCATCATGGCTCTTAATGTCAGGAATGTCATGTGTTTGGCATTGTTACCACTGAAAACTTATGTAGCTCTGACTTTTGCCCACTCAGAAAAACCCACAGGAATTGATGAGGGAGTCGTCAAAGAATCAGATCAGTAACTGTGCGTTCACACCAAAAGAGGCAAAAGCGGCCAAAGCGGCAACGACGCCGGAAGTTAATACATTTTCAATGAGAGCCCGGCGTCCTGAGCGGCCAAAGCGTCCTGAGCGGCTAAAGCGGCTAAAGCGGCTAGAGCGTCAAAAGCGGCCCCAGATGAGAAGTTGAGCCTCGCTCAACTTTATGGTAATTAGCTATGACGCAGTTCAGCGGCAAACGGTGGCAACCAATCAGAGTAGAGATGTCCTTCGACTTAGCGGGCCCAAAAGGACAACTCATGTAACTTTGGTTCCTAGTTCCGGCGTCTCGAGTCATGGATGACACGCTGCACAACAAAGCATTTTATCAGCAGAATTTGAAAACGAAGCGCCATTTAAAAAGAGCAAAAATGCGTCTGTTCTCTCTCTATTAGCGGAAGAATGCAGAAAAAATGGATAGGTCTGAGGGACCACTACAGGAAGGAGAGAGAAAGACAGGAGGAGAAGTGGGTCTGCTGGAGGTGTGGGCCGTGTGTGGCAGTATGCCTCCGTGATGGGTTTTTTGGACCCATTCTTGGAGGAGTGTCCTTCCACCTCCAACCTTGATGAAGGTCCGGTGGAGGGAGAGGAGAGCAGGGAAGATGAGGGAGAGACAGAAGAGCATGTCACACACACACACGAACACACACTGTGCAAAAACGCGCTCCTTTCCACCACAAGATTTTAGTATATTCAACACTGTAAAAGTTTGATGTCGTGGATAAATCAATATTCTCTCCTTTGTAAATTGCTTCCTGCCTGTCAATCCGCTCGTGACTGATTAGATGGTGATTTTATGTTATGTTCATGCTATGTTTTAAGCTGAAGTTGAACAACATCAAGCAGCTGCTGCTGTGAAGAAGTACGCTGCGCGGCTCCTTTAAATGACAAGCAAGATTTTACGTTGACGTCAGTCACGTGACGAGCGGCCAAAGCGGCTAAAATATTTGGCCTCTTTGGCCGCTGTCGGCTTTCTCGGGCGTGCTTGCCGCTTTGGCCGCTTTTGCCTCTTTTGGTGTGAACGCACAGTAAGGAGAGTCCATTATGGCATTTGTTTGAGTAAGAGTGTATCAATTCTCATTCTTATAAACCAAAGAGTCTTCATGCAGCCAGCATAGAAGATATTCAACAAGTCAGTCAAAAGTGATCTTAATGGAAGACTTGTTGGGAATTAAAAAAAGCCATACCACCAACATGGAAACAATGCCAAGAAACTCATGCATGAATGCATACAGTAGGAACTAGGGTGCAGAAAAACATAAGGGGTTCTGTACTCCCTAAACCTAAGCACTCAGACAGGGAATTACACATCACAGTTGAATTTGTTCTAGTTACAAGCTGAAGATTGAATTTCTACCCATCTCAACAAGTAGAATTCTGACCATAGGAATTTCTACTCTAGTAAGTAACATATAATTTGCAACCTGGCCAGTCTGACCTAAAAGATCAATTGGAAGTGCTTTAAGGCCGTAGCAGAGTGTCTTCAGGCAATGGTAACACATACTGGAGCTTCTGAGCGAGTTTGGAGCTACTGATTTAGTAAAGAATAATGATGTCCTTAACGCTGCAAAATCCAACCCCATCAGTGAAGGATATGATTGATCAAAAATGTGTTCTACAGCAGTAGGTCAATGACTCAAAACATGCAGCTAATGTCATCAAGAACATCTTCAGAGTAAAGAAGAACAAGGAGTCCTGGAAGTGAAGGTATAGCCCCCACAGAACCATGATCTCATCATCATTGAGAGTATTGTGGATTACATGGAGGGACAGCAGGATTTGAGCCAGACTACACCAGCATGAGATCTGTGGTTCGTCATGCAAGATGTTTGAAACAGCCAACCTTCTGAGCTCCTTCAAAACATATGTAGGTGTTACTAGAAGAGCTGACGCTGTTTTGATGGTTGGTCTCACAGTTATTGATTCAACTCATTTTGTTTTGTTCATTTATTTGCATTTGTTAAATCTGGGGTTGGTAATCTGATATAGATACACTTTTTGTAATACTGGTTAAAATGGTCTTTATGACCCGATGGCAATCAACTCATAATGTGTTCTTAAACAGAGCGAAAAATATCCGCTATCTACAGCAGGAGTAAATCAGGGAAAACACCAACCATTAATCATGCTGTGTCCCCAGTTTTTAAATCAAATCCCATTGCCATTCTGTCTGCATGCTGTGTGTACATTTCACTGGTATGCACAGACTCAGTGCGTGTAGCCGAGCTGAGAGGGATCAGAGTCCGCGGGAGAATGCTTACCTTTCAAGTTTTGTCTTGAAAGGGAAAATAAGGGAAGCCCGCTACGAGCCGTCCCACAACCCCAACCAAGCTCCAGTATCCCTCACATTTTAAGACTGATGGACAAGGAATCTAAAATAAACACTTTGTTTTTCTTGGTTTGTTCTTCTGTTGGCTCTAATCTCGCGAGGCTTTTTCTTCTTCTTTGGTTGTACGGCGGTTGGCATCCATCATTTTGGAGCATTACCACCCCATTAATTTTGGAGGAGGGGTGGGAGGGGCTAGACAGGGTCCTGAGAAGATGCTACATTCAATTTCATCCTAGTTTTCCAAAATTACCAACCCCAGCTTTAATTAATAATCCACTGACATGTTTACACTGTGCCCTGTTCAAGTGATGCTCCTATCAGTGTCTGAATGAACTTTGGCCATGTTTTTACTACAAAAGGGCTGATCAGAATTCAAATAAGTATGTTCAAGTGAGCCTCAGAAATAACAAAAATTTAAATTCTTATGTGTAATAAATTCTGGAGCTTCTCAAAGAACACTTCCTGCCCCACACACACACACCCCTGCACCTCATTTCTGCCCTGATTCTTCCTCCCAAACCCTCCAAAACCTACAACCTTACCCTCTCTGTCTTTGATTCTATCACACCCCTTCCTTCCTTCCCCAACTCCCACCTCTCCCCTTCCTCTTCTCTGAGATGTGTGTGCATCACTGATTGTTTAAACAGATGGACAACACTTTCTCCCAGTTGTATGAAACACCTCAGTCAACAAGCAGTTCTAGTGTATTTTGCATTTGGGGTTAGATATCTGTTAAAATCAAGATCTGTGCTGGGAAAAACTGTGCTGTTGTGCCTTTAGGTAACAATACAAGACCTGTTCTCTGAGCTACGTTCAAACTAACCAGCATCCCTGCAAGATTTATTCAGTTTATTTTGTTTTTTTCCAAATGAGGGAGAAATGCTGTTAAGAGATGTACTACCAGGGTTTTAGCTCATGGCTAGACCACCCTACATGCTATTTAAAGTAAAGCTGCATATGATAGAGGCAAAGGAGGGAATTAGCCCTCTGACAAGCACTTGGTATTGCTAGTCTCAAAAAGCTAACTTTTGTAAATCTTGCTGTGCTGATGGGTCAGCCTGATTGAATGTCTGAAATCAGGCAGAGCCATCTTACCAAGTTCCAATCTACAGGGAATGTGAGCAAGTGAATGATGGATAGCAATGGACAACAGTCATTGTTCTTTTAGAGCAGGAAGAGGTGCAAGCTACAGGGACAACAGCAGGAAGCTATTGTTCATACAGAGACTAGCCTAGATGCTAACAGCACCTGCAGTTTTATCAGAGCTATACTGCATTTCTTTATTCAGAGAAAAAAAAAACACAACACAATTCTCAACAGAAAGGATATTTTTGCTCCACTCCAGACTTGTTTTTATGAGAGTTTGCTCTCAAGAGTTTCCTTCTTTCTGTCCTTGACATAGAGGCAGTAGCGCTAACTTTCACATTATCTGATTGTGTAATGAGTGTGATTGACAGAATGATTGTCACCAGTCTGCCCAGTCCCAAACACTTTCTATGGGCTCTTTCCTAGATGAACTAGTGAAATATATTAAATGGCCCATCTGGTACGTAAGCTAAGACTTCTACTGCTCCCCTCCAAACTATCTGTAGGGTTGTTTAAAATTGCTCTCTGTGGCCATTGCTTTCTTTGATCCACCACAATAATGGGATAAGAAGTCTCATCACTTCCTATTATTTATTCCAAAGAGACAAGCTGTTTTCAGCAGCTACTGCTGTGACAACAGAAAGCACCTGGAACTAGCCCCATTCATGCTGACAATTCAAGCTATAAAAGGAAAGCCTCTGTGATGATTTTCCTCCACTGTGAACATCACAGTTACTACCTCTGTCTCCAGAGGTAGTGTCAAGTTATAATATTGGGGAGACGGAGGCATGCAGATTCAATGGGAAGCAATTGTGTTGCTGCCTTTTTTATGACTTCGCACTGTGGCTACATTTACATGACATCTTTGATTCCCCTTTAACTCAGAATAAAACTTTAATCCTCCTTAAATAGATTTAAAATGACCTTGTGAACACCTTATTCAGAATGAAAATGACCATTCCCAAACTTAATTCCGAAGTAGGTGCCTGGTTACCTCCGCCAAGGAGGTTATGTTTTCTGGAGAGTTTGTCTGTCTGTGAACAAAGTAACTCAAAAAGTCATGGATGGATTTTGATGAAATTTTCAGAAAATGTTCAGCATGGGAAAAGGAAGAAGTGATTGTATTTTGGTCTTGATCCGGATCAGCGTCTGGCCGCCATGACGAAAAATGTGATTTTGGTGAATAACTACTGAACTAAAAGAGATATCATTATGATTCCAATTGCTAATGGTATGTTTTCATGGTCAATGAATCTTAATATTTACATGAAATAAAGGTAGGACTAATATTTATGGTGAAAATCATCACATGTGTGAGGACTGTGGCGCTGTTGGAGGTCTGTGCTCTCTGAGTGCTTTTCTAGTTTATTCTGATTTTAAATCCAAATTGAATCATTCCTCCATCATGTTTACATTAATCTGCTTTAAATTAATTCTGCTTTAAGTTAATTCCAGTCATTCTACTCGTGCTTGTTTCCTTGTCCTGTCGTGATGATGCACATAGCAAGCATTGGACCCAAGCCGAGACAATTTATTTAATTAGAGCCTTAAAGGAAATAATGAAAAGAGTGGATAGATGTAAGCATAAAAATGCAGACGGCTTTGAAGTTGTATTGTCCTATTTGGACAAGGTTTCCCTGACAGAGATCATGCCCTTTCCCTGTCTAAGAACCATTCCCAACCCCCAGACTTTAAGAGAAAATGAATAAAGGCGAATAAACTTGTTTTCCATTTAAACCTCTATTTGAAATTACTATTTCCATGTAAACACTAAGGAGAATACTTTAATTCGGAATTATTTCATTTTGAATTCTTAATTCCAAATAAAAAAATCATGTAACCGTGGCCAGTGTCACAAGCACCTAAGCTGTTTCGCAGCAAAATGGCAGCTATTACAGTCTCTTAAAAAATTAAAGTGAATGTCTTGAGGTGTAAATATGACAAATCTTTGCAGCTGCACTCTTGCTTAAAGGCACTGTGAAAAGGGCTGACTGTGTCATTTATGGCCTTTACTGAGGTATAATATTTGTAGAGAGACAAGGCTGAAGCAGCTGCAAAAAATGAAGCGTACGTCTGAAAAGCAGTTCCATCGTGAGGCAGGGGCTGCCGCAGCTGACACACGCTGCAGCCAATACACATCCAGTAAGTTTGGTGTGTTTCCTTTGAGCGGCTTTGCGGTCTATCACCTTTGACAACAGTCCGAGGTGTGTGTGTGAGCAGGTGTGTGGGCTTCTGTGTGCGCGTACATTCTCTCAGTCAGTCCTGCTGTGTCTCCCCCTGTAGGACAACATCTGTTGATGCACTTTGATGCTTTCCACCACCAGGTCAGCGAACTCCCTCCAGCTCTCCCCGCGCGCTCCTTAAGAAAGGTACCCTTCCTGTCCTTCTCCTTTTGCTCCTGCTTCTCCTTCTCCTCCTTCCTCAGTCTCCTCCTCCTCCTCTTCACTTCACTCTGACTGATGACTGTTGGTTTCTGTTTGTTTGTGGTGTTTTATCTGGTCTTTTTTGGTTAGGGTGATTTACAATCTCACTTTCTGCTGATGTATGTGGAGGAATGATAATCTGTGCACATTTTTGGTTAGCATGATGACTTTAAATGAAACTCAGAAAAGTTCATTTAAAGCAACATCACAAACTACAACTTTATAAACCTTTTTCAAGAGCTGCCCCCTCTGGTTTTCATTGCTTGGTCGACAAGCTCCCACTCTTTAGCCTTAACCTCGTTTAAATAATTAAAACTAAATCAAGTGTGATTTATGTAATTCTTAAGGTACTAGACAATAGCCAGTGGAGTGGCAGAAAGGGCTCTCAACAGCTCTGTTTACAGAGAACAAGCTCGGACTACTGCCAACGGCACTGCAGTTGACGGGGAAAAGTTATTTCAGTCAACATGAAATAAGAATTGTGTGATTTTTGTGTAAAAATGAACAAAACTATGGTAGGTTGAATGCATGATTCCTCAGAAAAGTGTCTTTGTTTGGCAATATTTTACAATGCAGCTACTGGTGATGTGTTCTACTACCTGTGCATAGCAACTTCACTGATCTGCTGTTTCGCTTTATGGACACAACACAGCAGCACAGAAAACTAATACTGGACCAAGTGTGAGTAATTTTGACTCAAATGATAATGACATTTCTGTCACTGTGGATGCACGGGGTTACCCAGAGTACACAGAAGAATTCAGCAGGCCTGAAGAGTGAGGGGAAAAAAACCTTTATAGAATTGATGAGAACAGGTGGAAGATCACGTAGTCATTTGCTGCATTGTAAAACAGCGCCAAACAAAGTCTTTCTGAAGAAAAGGTACAGTGCTCTGAAATTTTTTGCCCATTTGTACATTTTACCTGATATATTTCTGTGGACCCTGTTTACATAAAACTCATACAGTTATGCAAAATAACTTAGTTGTAGTCTCAGCTTGTTCTCCTTGACTGCTGTCAAGTACCTGATACAATCCAACTTCAAAAATACTGAACTTTCCATTTTATAAGGTCCTAATGGCAGGCAGGGGTTTATAGCTGGCCATCCAAAAACAAAAAAAAAGTGGATCTAATCTAAAATTGCATACAATATCCATTATGACAAATTTATGTAAGAACAAAAAAAAACATAAAACTTTCATTATTAGACGAGATTTATGATAAATGAAACAATAGATTTAGGCTGTCCGTTATATGTAAGTATTTAATGTCCATAAACCAGTTCTACAGGGGACAGCGGGGGTCCTCAGTCTTATGCACTGTTCTTTTTCTCCATCATTGGTTGAGAAGTATTAAAACCCCAGCTGTAGGGTGTATGGAGACAGTTCAAAGCCTTTTAAATGTTTAGACATTTTACATGTTAACACTGCCTTATTTTAGGTAAATTGGTTAAGGCTTTAGTACTGTCTCTGCCACAACTGGACAAAATGTCTGCTTGGTGTATCATCAAAAAAAAGCTTATTCTGCAAAAAAAAAAAAAAAGGATAAATGAGATGTGTTGTAATTCTTATCTGCCTTCCTAGACGAGCATTAATGCTGAATAAAAGTGTTGACGGTAAAGTTAAAAAAGTTTCCTGCTCTTCAAGCCTCCTCTAACTTTAAAAGCAAATACATTGATTTTGCAGGACATGGGACTTTAGAGAGAAGTTTCGAAATAGCCTCTGAAGGTTGTCTGTGTCTTTTTTTGTATTTCTACTTTTACCTGAATAAGTTTATTTGTTTCTGTGGTGGTCATCCCAGTTCTTCTAAAAAACACTTGCATATTGACATGAACTCTCTGACCTGATATCTCTTTCTCTCCAGTCACCCCTGCACCCTATACCTGCCTCGCCCACCAGTCCTCAGTCCATCCTGGATGGCAGTAACTCCACCTTGTCTGGCAGTGCCAGCTCTGGGGTCTCCTCCCTCAGCGAGAGTAACTTTGGTGGCCCCCCCTCCTCCGACCCCCCAGCCAGTCGCACAGACACCCTTGAGTCAGTCCCCAGCAGCCAGGCATGGACCACCGATCAGGAGGATCTGGACTCCCCCTATCAGCCCGTCAGATACAGCGTCTCCGAGCCTGAGGTTCTGGACGGATCCAAGCCTCCACCCTGCCGCAGTCACTCCGCCCCTGGAGGAGTCACCCCCACCCAAGCCGGCGTCCAAATCCAGCCCCAGGCTCCGAGTGTGGCCTCCAGTGGACCTCTACAGCAACCGCAGCAACAGGAAGGGCTGCAGCACCCCCAGCACCTCCACCACCTCTACCATCAACACTTCCACCCACACTACCTCCCCCACCACCCGCCGCTGTACCACATCCACGAGCCCCCGCCAGCCCTGCCCCCCAAACCCTACCTCAGAGAGGGCTGCATCCCTGAAGAGGACCCCCTCAACACGCAGTCTCCTCCTCCTCCACCCGCTCCCAGACCGATGCCGCGCAAGATCTCCCAGCCAATCATCGCCGCCACCAAGGAGGAGCAGGCCAAGGTGGCGTGGGAGCACGGCATCAGCGAGGAGTGAGACAACAGGTGGAGGTTTTAGAAACTTTTAGATGTGACATAAACTGATCAGAAACTTTTCAGAGGAGAGAAGAAGGAAGGTGAAGAATGATGCCGAATGAAAGAACTAAGTGATTAAACAGTTCCTCTTGGGGGGTTTAGCTCTGATAACTGAGCTGATCAGTGGCGCTAAAGTTTGAAAGATGAAAGTTTAAATCATGTTTCTTCACAGCACATCCTCAACAGATCAGCTCAGTCGTCTTCATCCTTCAACCACATTCTCCTTCACGTTATTGCTACCACATTCACATCACATTCAGCTCTGTTTGTTTGATTTAAGCAGAAAGTAATAACTCATCCAGTCCTCAACCATCAATATTGTTTATACTCAACCTGAAGCTGCACACATCAACATCTGTGTCAACTCAGCTGTTGATTTTAATTTCTTTCCTAACATTCAAGAAGCATTTAGCATTCAAACTTCATAAGAAAAGATGAAGCAGTTAATCCTGCTTAAGAGGTTTTAGTAAGCTGCACTTTAACAAAGCACCAAAAATGATCACTTTGACATATTTTTGTAACGACGCAGGACAGTGGAGCGAGGGAAAGCTTGAAGGAATTTTACCGAGGTTGCACATTATTTCGACTAAGTGATCATATCGCCGCACATGAAGAAAAGAAATCTGAAACATGAAGACGAAAGCACAGAGAAGTATAAGGGTCAGGCGAAATGATTCTACAAGTTTGTGAATGAACTGAAGGTTTGTTTCTTCTTTCACATTTTAACTTCCTTTTCATGTTGACTTTTGTCTTATAACAAAAATCTCCCTCCTCTTGCAATTTCGTCTCCTGCCTGACCCTCATTCTTCACCAACCAGAAATCCACTTAAAGAGAGAGAGAAGTTGACAACACCCAGATGATTTAAATCAGGGATGGGCAACTCAGGGCTCCACCTCACTTTATCCACTCCATCAATCGTTTCCAAAAATCCAAAAAATTGTTAACATAAAGAAAACATGATAGAAACCACTAAATATGATTCAGCCTGATAAAACAATGTGACACCATGCACAAATTAGGATATGGCATATAAATACTTCTTTATCATCTAGATTATTGGCAAATGGTTTGTTTTTTAAAAGTAGTTAAAGGACTTATGCAATTAATGTTTCTCTAAATGTCTTTATAAAGCATTTGGATATGTTATATACTAAAAGATAACTTATTTAGAAAATGATACATTTAAAATAGTAGAACTAAAAAACAATGAACATTCTTGTTTTGTTGTGTTTAAAGAAAAGCCTAAGTTGACTTCACTTCATGCCAAGCTCTTAAATACTATACTCTTGCAGTACATTTTTATTAAAGCTTTATGTCATATTGGCACAAAATTAACAGCATTGGAAGTGTTTAATGTTTCTGTAGTGATTAATATACCAGAATGTAGAGCTTTTATATTGAAATGAACTTCTATGTTGTAAAATATAAAAGTTTTACTGTGTCACACAAAACAGAAAAAGCAGCAAAGCTAGTTATTATTTCTTGATTAAAGGTGCCATGAAGAGAATCTATTACCGGCGACATAAAGACTTTGCTACCCATGAGCACGCGCTGCGACTGTCGTAATGCTGCGTTCCAGTAACCTCGGAGCTGGGAGTGACATCATCTCCGACTTACTGGCGTTTCAGTTGAAGTCGGAAAAAAACATGCCGATCTACCAGGCTATTGTTAGCTGTTGTTAGCATGCCCTGCGTTGTTGTTCACAAATATCACATGAAGAATGTGATTATCACTATGGCAGCATTTTTGTAAATATAAGTCTAACAATACTATGTATACAGCTGATCTAGAGCGACACACTGCAGTCACAAGTGCAAATAAATTGATTATTACAGGAGCTAAATAACTGTTCACACTGGGGCATCCATCTTTGATTGTCAACTCAGGGCTGGTGAGGTTTCACCGAGTTCCCAGGAGGAAATTCAGACTTCGGGGGGCGTTCCAGTTGCAGTTTCCTACTCGGAACCTGGAAATTCCTACTTCTGACTACAACTGGAACGCACCAAAAGACATGACCCAGGCCAAAGCGTGTGCTTGTTGTGGTAAATGCAGCTCGGACCTTCCTCAGAACTCTCCATTGCGTTACAACTTCTTTTTTTAAAAACTTACAGGGTGCAAAGCGACGAGGTAATGTATCTCTTTCTAGTTACATAGCAGTAGTTTTTGATGTGTGACTACAAGCAATTTTTGGAAAACTTAGTATCATTGTTTTGTAGCCGGCTATATATCACTACTTACAGCCAGTAGTGTATTTCGATCAGGCATATATCTAAAAGTGAGACTTTTTTGTAATTACTTAGAAACTCCTCACAGTCCCTTTAAGATGTAAAATTACAGCTAATCACTTTCCTTTTGAATGGAAAAATCACTGGTTGAGTGTTGATTAATTTCTGACTCTCAGAGAAACCCAGTGAGCTAATCAAGTTTGGGTATAAAAAGGTGAAATCAGTTTAAACTTCTTCAATCTTGTTCAAGATGATGTCCAATAACAAAAGCATTTTCAGTTTAAAATTAGTTTATTAAAACATTTCTAAAATATTAGTTTCTTCACCCTTTGAGACAAGTGAGCTAATAATTGTATAAGGCACTACTTATACTGGATATCCCCATCAAAAGTATCCAATGATCCATCGCAATGCAGACGTCAAGCAGGAAAAAAATATTTTGTGGCCTTCTTATTAATCAGATTTGCCCATCGCTGATCTAAGTAATCTGTTGTGTTATTCCAATGCATCACCAACAAACAAGAACACTCACAAATCAAGAGATAATTAACATTATTCAAATTTAGAAGTATGTAAATGATAAAGAGAAACATTATATAAATATGTTACATTTAATCTTTAAGCTTTTGATTGAAGGTGAAAACCATGTAGAAATATGCAAGTCCAAGGCTTCCTGAGAGTCATTTGTAGCTGCTTGATGATTTGTGACATGCTTTTATTTTGAAAGGATAGCAACTCACAAAAATACTCACAGATTATTTACACTGCAGCCCCTGATGATGATGTACTTACAGGTCCAGGGGTTGATAATAACACGATTAAAGCATGTGGTGTTTTGAATGAATCAGTAACCTGGATGGATTTTTTCTGGGGTAGTGAAACGTGTGAGAGGGCATAGATGGATGGCATTTATAAAGAATATATTAAATATACACTTTTTGCCATTTTTTATGAAAGTATTGTACTGTACATATTTTAATAAGTAAACTGTTTTATATGCATGTTAAGTGACTGACAGAGACAAAGATAAAACATGTGAAAGCACTGGAGAGCTAATGTGCACTGGTGATGGGAAACTCGAGTTCAGGAGGAGAAATCACTTGAATCTCACATTTGATCCTCATGTAAGATTAAAGTACCGGGAAACTTTATTATTTTGTTTATTTACTTTTAAACTGAATACATGACCTGATTTGAGTCTGATTGTCCTCTTGTAATTAGCCCATCTCATCTCCTGTCTGTTTTGTTGTGGTGAAAACATTTTAAAGGGACAGCTCAGTGTTTTTAGGTTGTATCAGGTCCTTAACAACAGTCAGTGAAGTGGCAGAAAAGTGGCGCTGTACTATGACCGAGGAGCTGGGACGACCGGTAAGATATGCTGCTACAGTTATTTCTTGTAATTGTGTGAGTCTTACTTAAAAATGAGCCATTCAACTAAGTTGGGTAGAATGTGAAACCGCGCCCAAAATTTGAGAGCGCTTTGTTTTTCCTCCAGAAAGTTTCTTTGTTTGCACTATTCCATGACTGCGTGCTCTTTTGCCCGATTCCACCTCTGGGGCTGAAATTGCAGGCCCATGGGGAAAAGCCAAAACCTGTGATACCCAAGTGTCCACTCAAGGGTGTCTGCACACTGTGATTGTGAGCAGGGAAAATACTTTTTTTACGGCCTATAATCATCTTAACAGTCCCCGTGTTTATATAAAACATCTATGATCTCTCAATGTGTGGCTGATTTTTGATATTGTCCCAGATTTTCTTCTATTGAAGATTTGTTGAGGATTTCCAGTTTAGCCATTGCTATTGGTCAGACAGCTTTAAGTTCCACCACAGCACAGCCTCTATGTCAACAGTGGCTCCTACGATAATCAAATGGCTGATGTCAAATTCATCTGTCCAGCTTTTTATAGTCTAAGGCCCCATCCAAACAAAGACAAACCGAGGTCTAAACGCATACGTTTTTTGCAGAATCTGCGTATCATCCACATGAAGACGGCGTTTTGGGGGTCTGTAAATGACCATTTTTGAATCCAGGTTCCAGAGTGGAAAGATTTTGAAATGCCGTATACGCAGCTCCATGATTACTGGCTCTCCGCAACTTTTCAGATACGCTTACGTCATAGTTTTGTATCTTCATAGACACGCATGTGCCATACGCGACAACGACAACAACAATGGCGGCGTACGGTGTAGCATATGTGCTGATGAAGCTAGTGACCCTACTATCCCTGTTGCAGCAAAATCTCCTTCAATCACCACTGAGTTGAACAAACAATTATCGAGGACACATTATGGCACTTTATGATCACTTTATCACAATCTCTGTTTGCAACTTTTGCTGCAAGTGCGCATGCCCACTGTGTTTCTGCTTGTTTCCGTCATTTCTTTACAGCGCCCCCTAGAGGTCTGGCATGTGTTTTACAGTGCTTTGATGCGTATCGAGTGCATTCATGTAGACGCACACATTTTCTGAGATGCCTTTGTCTTTATGACGATCGTTTTGGAAGCTGTTCAGTGTTTTGTCCTCGTGTGGATGAGGCCTAAGACATGCACGAGTACATAGAAGAAATTCTTCAGGGCAAGATTCAGCAGGCAAAAGAGAGGGGCCAAACTTCTGTGGAGTAAATGTGCGCACACAGAAGAACATACTGTCAAAGACATACTTCCTGGAGGAAAAATAAAGTGAAATTTTATTCCCAATTGTAAATTCGTCCCAACATGGTTTCATAAAACTCACACAATTACATGAATAACTGTACTCTTCAACAGCAGAGTATCTTACTGGTGGTCTCAGGTCAGTCTTCTTAAAGGTATTTCCAACCACTTCCCTGACCATTGTCAAGTACCTGATCCAACCCAGTTAAAAAAAATACTGAAATATCCCTTTAAGTATGAACAGCTGCAGCCTAACCCTGCTATCCTTTATAGTACAACTGGTAGACTACCATCCCCCCTCTGTATCGAAATCAGCCAATTGAAAATCCTGATTCTCATTTTCCTGAACCTGGATCATAGTCTTACCAAAACAAACAATTATATGGTAACATCGATTAAATAAAAGAAATGAAAGCTGCAAACTGGACACATTATAAGTACTTTATGCTGCATCAGTGATACCAAAATGTCAGTATAGGAATAACATTGATGAAGAACGTTTGGAAAAAATTTCATATTAATGATAAGATGGCAATAAAAAGATAAATAGATGATGACATCACATCAGAAAATTAGAGTAAATATGGCAAAAAGGGGACATTATTAATTAAAAAAGAAGCTTGTTCACCTTCTGTTTTAAGCCTCAAGTTTGACACAGCTAGGAGGCCCCCACCTGAGGATCTAAGGCTGTGGACTAGTTCATGAAGAGTTAATAGTTCTGATATATAATCTAAGGACAGACATTTGAGAGCTTTATAGTGATCAGCAAAATGTTAAAATTAATTCTAAAAGGAAAAGCAGCCAGTGAAGAGAAGTAAGGACTGATGTGATGTTGTCTGCTAAAACCAGTTAAAAGCCGATAGCCAATGCATACAGATGATCTCTGTCCCCACAGTTTTTCTACTTTAACCAGACTGATAAACAAGCCAAAGTCTTGAGGAGCATTGCTGTCTTTTTCTCTGCTGGCAGCAACCACAACCTAAGCTTGAGCATGTTTTTAAAGGTACTTGCTGTTGTGAGGTTACAGAAGCCTCCTCTTCCCTTGGTAGACTTCGTTTTGTCTTGGTACTAAACTTACAAAACACAATGCGTGTATATCCAATGTTTTTATTTTCGTAATACATTTAATTGCTTAATGACATCTTTTTAAATATGCCCCCTGCTTATTTTTTTTGTTTTAAATAACTTTTTTTTATATTTGATGCATTTATAAATCAAATTCATCATTGATAATAAAGCTACAGTCCCAATATTAAAAAACAAACAAAAAAATCTTTAAATCTTTGATGTTTCCCATTTTCTTTGTCATATAAATAAACCATTCAAAACCTAAAATGACATGAAGATATATATGAAGATATTTTCTCCAAATTTAATTTTACATCCACATTGATTTATTTGCTTTCATTATGAGCTCACAATTTGCTATTAGATTTTTTTTATGTTTTGTTCTGCTTTTTGTTATTGAATTATTTATTTATAGTAAAACAAGCGTAAAACATTTTTGAGGCAAACATAAACGCTTCAATTTGGCACTATTACAAAACATACTTGAGACAAATGTTCCTTTAGCTGATCTTTTTTGTGACGCATGCATACGGTAACGAGGGGAGCTTGTGGATTGTTTAATAAGCTAACTTGAATTGTACTTTGATTACAGTTCATTTACACACATTAAATCACTGGATGGATACGCAGAGGGCACTATTGAAATTAAAACCACTGATCTCACTTTATTTTTTATTTTTTTGTAAATGTGAAAATGAAAAGGGGAACAATAATGTTAGAGGTGGATATTCAGTGCACAAAGAGGACTTAAAGGATTATTTCAGTGTACATAAAAAGGAGAGTGTATTTATACGGTTCACACAGGACGAACCTTGTAAACATGTAGATTGTGGTCGTCTTGCCTTGGTCTTTATGATGTTTTTAAACCTAAACTACAAGCAAACTCGCTCCTTTTGTCTAATAATTCAGATTATTTCAGGGCATCAGACGGGAAGTTTATAATTACTTTGTGTATTTTGCATCAATAACCAGAAGGTGATTTATTATGAGTGCATTTCTTGACGAAGATGCTGAGAAGTATTTGTTGTAAATAAAGTCTCTATTGTGTTAGCATGAGTATAAACTGTGACGTGTGTTAGATGTAAATACTCACACTTTTTTTCCTACTCACTTAACAAACTGCTGTGTTGTGGATTCATGATTAATGACAAACATTAAATAATAATAATGTTTTATTGACTTTGACTGGGTTTGTGTGTTTATTTCACATTTTCATTGAAAAAAAAGTTATTTTGGTCTTTTATTACACCCATTTAATGACACCAATTGGTATTGTGTTTTCCTGATTAGTCACCTTTACTTTAAGGTACAACCTCCCTTTGACATTCACACCCCTCCCTCCATTTTTCTATATTGTCTTTCACCCTGTCCTTTGGGCCTTAAAAGCGGGGTTTTGTCATACCCATGAGCTACTGTGGATCCCTCAAGAAGTTTACCAAAACCTTTATGTCACCCTCTAGCATGACTAAAAAATCATTGTCAGATTGAGCTTGTTTATGGTGTGGTCCTTACCAGTGAATAGCCATACCTTGTGCATCTTGATAGTGGGGTAGAACCCAAACAATGTTAAAGGATAAGTTCGGTTTCTAAAGCTTTCACATTGTTTATAGAATGAAGTAGAACAATATACTCACCCAGAAGGCTTTCCTGATCCAAACAGTGCTTCGGGAGATATTTAGATCCAAATCGAGCGGCGGACATCCGTATAATGGTAGCAGACAGGGCATGTATAGCGCCGCTCTTAACACTGCATTAATCGTCCAAAAACTCATTAGTTTCACCAATATTTCATCATGGTCTGCTCGGCTACTCCTCCATTACAGTCCAGTGTCGCTCCACCCATGTTTTTGTGAATGTGCTGACCTCTGAACTGCAAAGTTTCAGAGGTCAGTTTCTTTCCGGTTGCGCGCGCATGCGCAGTACGGCTCATTTTTTCAGCGGCGAGCGGTGGCTACACAATAACTTTCTTCTTCCATTTTTGTGCAAAATGGACAAATATCTATCAGATGAAGATGTTGTGGATGAGAACTTTGAATATGATGGGTGTCCTTACAGTTTCGAGCCAGAGTTTACAGATGAGGAGCTCATCGAAAGGAGGACGCAGAGGTAAAGAGAAGAACAGCTGGCCAGAGAAACTTTTCAGTTCAGAGGTCAGCACATTCACAAAAACATGGGTGGAGCGACCCCGGACTGTCTTGCAGGAGTAGCCCGAGCGGACCATGATGAAATATTGGTGAAACTAATGAGTTTTTGGGCGATTAATGTACTTTTATGAGCGGCGCTATACATGCCCATGTCCGCCGCTCGATTTTGGATCTAAATATCTCCTGAAGCACTGTTTGGATCAGGAAAGCCTTCTGGGTGAGTATATTGTTCTACTTCATTCTATAAACAATGTGAAAGCTGTAGAAACCAAACTTATCCTTTAAGCTGAGTCACATATATCAAAAATAGAAATGTCCCATAACGCACCAACAAGTTGTTGATGTCTAAAGAGCAGCCAGTATGCTAACAATAAGTATGTGAAAATGGCAGTAATTAATGGTGAAATATGAGACCTAAAAGAAAAACTCACCTGGTCTACCTCAGCTTTTTGACTGAGACTCATTTCCACACCATCTTTACCTTGTAAATATTGACTTTTCTTCAATGTTAAATGGGCCAAGATCATAGAGACATCATTTATATATAGTTTTATTTTAAATAAATCTATTTATTGAAAGCATGAAAAAGACAACAAAAGTAACAAGGCAGCTCTGTCTGTGTTGACCCTCACATGTAATTGGGATAATTGAATGGTGAGAGACACTGTGATCTCCCCTCCTCCACAGTGATGCATGACAGGTTAGGGAGGCAAGGACAAGTGTGGTGGAGGCGTTTTCCAGAGAAAGGAACCTGAAAGCAGAAAGGGGAACTGGTGTTATGCCATTCATCACTGTTTGAAAGACTTTTACCTGCGTGTGAGCAGAACTTCTGAACTTGCGATGAAAGGGCAATGAGCTAACTATAATATTTTCCTCTTGTCGCAACTTTTTGACCTTGTGTAAAGAAAGATGATTCATCAATCATGTTATCTCACCTTGTGGCTCAAAGGGTGACAGTCATCTCCTTCCTGTCCCATTGGTGTGCACATACGCAGGCTACGAATCCACAAACTCACAGCACAACACATTCCTCCTCCACACTGAGAGTCCCTCTCGCAGGCCTGTTAAAAACACAAATACTTCAATGAAAAGAGGATTCAGAGAGGCAAACACTGGTGGCTTAAAGATTAATATGTTGAATTTTCAGAACATTCATTTTGTTATTAAGAGATTATTGGTGAAAGGAGGATTGGGTCTTGGCGGTACTGGGAAAAAATGTCGAGTAAGGCAGGTTCAGCAATGGGGGGCCATAACCTGGATATTGTGGGGAAACTTGATATATGTGCAACTCTGAAGTATGCTATGGATTAATTAATGGGTGGTTTGTATTTCCAATTATTCTTGGACATTTAGATTCTGGTTTTTGAGAACAAGATGAAGGATGTAAGTGAAGAAACATCTACCGTGGTTGATCATGGATCAAGAAGGTGGAATTACACATCATTGTTGCTTGGAGACAGGCCTGCCTCCTTCTCCTGCCCCCTTTGGGCAAAAGAGGCAAACATTTGCCACAATGAATATGATCCACTTGAACAGGTGAATACATGAGTGAAATGTAGTAGTGCACATGTTTTTTTGTGTTTGGTAATCACAGGTGACAGGGATCTACACACCCATTGCCTTTAGACTGCCAGAGAGAACTGCATTCATTTTTGTTAATGGGTTGAAAATCAGCATTCAGTTCATTGTTGAATAAAGAAAGTAATTCATTATCATTTTTACGACTAAACTGATAAGTCCTCAATGGACTTTGATATTGGGAATATTGGTCGTAGTACAAAAAAGAAGTGATTAGGTTCTAGTGATCCTCCAAGAAATGGTGTTGATTCAGTTTTTTTAAGTTCTGTTGACAGTGTGAAAAAGGACAATTTCCCAAATTTTCACTAGTAACTCAGTTATAACTCAAATTTTGATTACATTGCCAGGGAATGCTAATCATGACACAAGGGAGAAGTGAGTAGATTGATCAGATTTGATTTTGCTGGTGATCTAAACCAGGAATTTAAAGAATCTGCCAACATTGCACAATAAAGTGGCACAGGATAGGCGAATTAGCTTTGAAGTTAGCATTGCGCTGGTTTCCTAGACTTAAAACTGAGTGGATTTTTCACTGTACTTCAGAAAATTGCTAAACATAAGCTCTTTACTGAATGAAAAATTCTGAAATTGACATGCTTTGCACTGTGTGATAATTGTAACAGACAAGCCTAATTTTCACAGTGTTAATGCTTAAATGCGAATGGAAAGAGAGAAAAAGTATTACTAAGCTACTAATGAACTACAACATGCTAGTTCAACTTGGAAGCAACTACAACATCTTATGACTTGTCTAAGATTTTCCTCTATAACTAACCTTACCAAATTAGTCCTGGTCTCTGTGGCATATTGATTGAAATTGTGTACCCAGACATTTAATTTTGCCCATGTTAGCAGTTAGTTAGCAACTGTCATTCTGAACACACAGTAGCTTAACATTATAAAGTGGGTAACATCAGATACATTTTTTAAAAATTTCATTTAACGTTGAAATTTTCATTTCAGGCACTTATCAGAAACTAGTGTTGTAAATCCAATTTACTTGAGGGAGGTAGGGAAACAGGGCGTGTTAAACATAAACTAACTTCTGCGTTCTTGGACTTATTCCTGCTCCACTGTATTGGGCAATTTTCCGCATTTTCATAAACTCTTCTAAGAATGTCAGAAAAAAGGAAGAAAAAATGTGGCGTCTTCATTGCTTTACTTCTTAGACATTTCCTGTTTTGACATTTACAAATTTTGTCTTGGTCTTGTTATTAAAATAGACACAGTCCCTTTCCCCCACCTCTTTCAACATAGTCCTCTTAGTTGATGTTGTTAAATATGGGTTTTTTATTTTGTCAGAACTTTGATTGACTCTGTGTGACTTTTAATGCAGTCTTCAAAGGGAGCCTTTGTCAAGAGTATCTGACCCAGGTAATTGCAACCAAATAAAATAAGTGGAAAACAGGCTTTAACAAATCAAATACTCTTATATTTGGTTAAATGGGGTGCCTGGTTGTCTTTCAGCATATCAAGTGAAGGACTATTGTCTTTCCTCTTCATTCTCAGTCAGAATGATTCATAGTACTGCCAAAAGACCTACAGATGGCTCCCTGAGGGCATCAGTGACCATCAACACTTGTGTATTAGCCTATTTTCATCTCTTTTTGTGTCTGCTTAAGCTAAAAGTGACACAAACACATGCTGCGACTACATGTTTTCCACTGTAAGGTTGAAAATGCTTCAACTTTTATGCATGCTCAAAAACTCTGGAAAACCAAGTTGCACAGCACGTAGTGACATAAAAAAAATACATTGTTACCTCTGCCAAGGAGGTTATGTTTTTACTGGCGTATCATTTTCTGTTTTTCGAGATTACACAAAAACTACTGGATGGATTTACGTGGAAATTTAACCAGAGGCGTGGTTTGGTCAAAGGAGGTATTCTTTTTTTTTTTTTTTGGGGGGGGGGTGATCCAGAAAAAATCCAAAATATTTGCAAAAATCCCCAAATGTCCTAAAAAAACCCATATGTTAATATTTATATATTTATATTTTTAAAAAAATGATTTCATATGCCATCATCTAATGAATTTGCTTAAAAATGTACAGGATATTTTATACAATGTGTCTCAATCACCAAGGTAAATTTCGTGTGGATCCGATTCAGATTGACAAATAATGGTGTATTCACATTTCACTACTGTGAGGCTTTTGTGAGGCAGTCACAGAATTCTGGAAATTGTTATTTATTTGCAAACTGACGGCAACGTCTTTCAGGCCTATGTGACTTCATTTCCCAGCCTTCCTTTCAAAGCCAGGACGAAATCTTCACATGGACAGACATGAGCGCAGACGTCCAATAGGAGCCTGTGGTGATCCAGAATTGTAGGCTGTCTTTCCCCGGGGTTGTGGGAAAGCTACTGCCTTTCCTGATTGCTTGGCAGGGGTCTGCGCTCTCTGAGTGCTTTTCTAGTTTTGCACACGTCTGAATGATAGGCCACTTAAGCAGCACAAACAAAACTAAGATAATTAAACAGGAAATCAGAGCTTTGAAGCAGGTCTCACTTGATTGTGCGGCAGCTTTTGAAATATTATTACATTTTCCAAGGCAACAATGCACAAGCTGTGTCTGTCATGGCAGCTCAGTCACTTTGGCCGCCGTGACAGACGTTCAGAGTTATGAAAATAAAGGATTTGCTTTTCTTAGTTAAACTGAGGAAAATGCTTGAGGCAATGCCAGTGTTCCAACTAAATATTACATACAGTATCATATTGATATAGTGCTTTTGTATTTTAAAGATATATATGTTACTAGTTCTAAGAGAATTCTATTATGTTTTGAGGGAACAGAAGTTTCTTCTCAACAGCACGTTCCTGTTGAAAAAAAAGACAGCTGAGCATGCTGTTTTGACCGAGATGGGTGGATAATCAAGTTTTGTTATGATGCATAGTAATAATGAAACTTCTGTGGTTTTCAATAACTGCAAGATAAGTTATTTCCTGTTTTAATATGGTCCTTTCTCCTCGTGCAGTCACCAAAATCCAAAAAGTGCACGCCTAATGTCAGTCATTTCTGAATTGCATTGCTATACTGCACTATTTTTTTGGTTCTGATGACATCATTTTACCAAACAAAACAAAACAAAACTATAAGAATAATAACTGTTTCTTTAAATAGTGATTATTATGGTATAAAACCTTCATGACAGTTTTAGATTAACTTGTGAAAGCAACTGACCTCAAAAACTTAAAAGTGTTAGGAGTTCATGCTCTCAATGAAATTTGAGTAAGAGGAGCTAATCTACGACTCCATTTGAGTCATTTCATTTTTTCTTAAGTGTTTCAGAGCTGCTGAATTATATAAGCACAACTGTATTGTTTATGATTGTATTGCTGTATGACTAGCATGTATTGTATGATTAGAATGTACTGTATGATTAGTATACATGCATATCTTCTTTTTAAATGTGTTATGGACCCCAGGAAGAGTAACTGTGCCAAAGCTAATGGGATCCTAATAAACAATAAACAAGTTTAAACATGTGAATATCCACAGGTAAAGCTACTGAAACAATTTTGCAACTGCAACATGTGTTGTTTAGCTGTATCTCCCATTAAGAAAATGTTAGATTTAAGTTCTTATTTTGTATATTTGCCTTACATTAAAAGCTCCCCAAAGCCCACTGAGGTACGCTTGCTTCCACTTACCCCTGTGATGACAGCTGAAGATCCATGAGACACCAATAACTGGGAGAAAAGCAGAATGAAGATAGACCTCATGCTGAGAGGATGTCTTAGAGCTTTAGTGCCCTCGAGAGAGAAATACCAGGATGCTGGAGCTGCTGTACCTCGCTGCATGTGCATGGGTTATGGCTCACAGAGACAGTTGGCCTCTGAACTCATGTCTGGAACTTGTGGGCATTTATATACACACCTCAGTGTTGAAAAGACTCTGACTCACTCCCACAGCATCACTATACAACCTTTAGAAAAGAACCAAGGTAAGCTTTAACGTGATAATAATCCTGCCTTTGACTGCTCTGACATTGGTCGCTTTTTTGCAAATCTCTCTCTCTCTCTACAAATTAGTGCAGTCATACCAAAAACAAATACCTACTTGGAAACATGCTGATGCTGAACAAGGTCACCGTGGCATCCTTTCAGACGTGTCATGTAATTATCTCTTTCAGATTCCAAGGTCCCAGTGTTGAATACATCCTTTCAAACAGGCTCGAGTGTTCACAGTGATAGAATTTCTAAGCTTACTGCTCTGAAAATAAATATATTTAAGAGGTGCAGAGCAGGTACGTGCACACAAAGGCAAAAAAGGGATTGAGCATTTGCCACTTTGCTCTCCTGATTGTTCTCATTGTGATGAAATTGTGTATGGAGGTGATGACATGTCCTAAAACAAGGAACTGAGTGAGCTTTTGTGCACTTCCGGTTCTCTTGTCTCAAAATCATTAGCTCTCCTTCTTCCTTTTTTTAATAGTTAAAGAAACATTGTGATCACAACCGCACAAAAGCTTACATAATTTTTCCTACAGCAAAACACATGTCCATACATGGAGGCATAAGCAGAGGTCTGTAAAAGCAGATTTAATTTCAATATTACTGATTGTTTATTAATTTATGACATCAACAGTGACACTGATGAACTCTGAAATCAATATCACCATATTTTGAGCCAGACCTCAACTGTTGCATTTTTATTGAAAACAGCATTGTAGAAGAAAAGATGGGAACAAAGTTGGATCACTCTCTCACCAAAAATGTAAAATAGAAGATTGAAAAACTGACGCCTGTTCTAAATTGATGATGGCTGATACCAGACTGTGTCAGACTGATATGATACTAATCACTTTGTTGTAATTTCTTCAATACTGATACCAATCATCTCCCACAAGGCATCATTCAAAGGCTGTTTTTTTGTTAATGAATTCTTAATTATTCCATAAATACAAATACAAATGAAACAACTTCATTAAACATACAGGCCTTTGTTGCACTGCTTTTTAAATCTTTTTAACTGAACAAAATCAGTTCTAAACTGTTGAAAAAAGTGACTTTAAAATATTTTGTGGAGAGTATTCATGCATAAAATTGTTGTTTCTTCCATCTTTCCCACGTTTGATACAAAACTGTGCATCTATATGATAGCTTATGGGTACAGCTTAGTGCTGTTTGATTCTTCAGACTGCATCTAATGTTAATGTTTTTCAAAACAAACTCAAGACCTACCTTTTCAGTCTGGCTTTCACCCGAATAATCTTTTAGTGTTTTTATTCTTATTACAGCATCCCTTTCCATTATTTAAATTTATTTTATCCTTTATTGTTTTATTTTATTTCATGATATATTTAATGTCATACTTTAACCCATCTCCAGTGTTTACTCACTTTAAATCTTAAAGATGGCATCTCCTCAGTATGTACTGGGTACAACAATGTTCCTGCTTTATTATTGTCTTTTATTTATGATGCATTTTACCAATACTGTGTATGGATTTCAGGGTGGGTGGGTTCAGAGACTGGATGGAGTGGGTTTGGGTCATGATTCCATTAATCTTATCATAATTATCTGTCTAGTTGTAAAGCACTTTGTGCTCAGTTTATGTATGAAAGTGCTATATTGATTGGTCTCCACAGTCACATGACATGAGCATAAGAGAAAAACTGAAAACAGTCTGAAGAACCACAGATATTTATATTATTAGAGCACTCATTTAATATTGATATTCAAGGGGAGAAATTGATACCAAACTAGAGCTTGTAAAAGCATTTACTACTTGAGATTGATACTACAGCATGAATGCATGGATCCATCCTGCCTTGTACCAACGGTTCAGGGTGAAGGAGTATGATGGTGTATTTACTTTGTATACTGTTGCCCTCTTAGTACCAGTGAGCATTATGTTGACCATTGTTGCTCGCCATGCCCATCCCTTTATGACCACAATGCACCCATCCTCTCCTGGCCACTTTCAGCAGGATAACATAAAGCTAAAACCATCAAACTGGTTAGCTGAACATGACAAGAAGTTCACAGCACTCCAGTGATCTTTACAGTCACCATATCTCAACCTGATAGGGCTCCTTTGGGATATTATGGGATGAGAGAGTTGCATGATGGATGTGCTGCTAACAAATGATGCTATCATGTATATGGACCAAAATGTCAGAGGAATGTTTCCAGCAGCTTTTTAATCTATTATGGTGAACAGGTCATTATGATGGCTGGGGTAAGGGGGACCAGTTTCAGTCAGGTGTACCTTATAAATTGGCCAGTGAATGTATATGACCTTGTATCACTAAAATTGCAACTTTTCAGAAGACAAAAAGCAATGTACTTTTCATCAAATGTACTTGTACTTACTTGTGTCTCTGTGCTTAGGAGGTTGCAGGGTGTCACATGGCGATATGTCTTTGGACAGGACAAGCTGCTCCCACTGCTGAGTCAATGGTGTTTAAATGTGCATGAAAGGTTGTGAATGTGTTAGTTGATACTGATGGACAACTGACATCGAAACTCCAACCACCAGTGAGTGACTGGCTGTGAAGGTGTAGAGGTGACCTGCAGTGTAAAGCTGCTTTGAATAGTCGAGACTACAAAAGCTCTACATAAGCTCAAGTCCATTTACTTGTGTACCTTAAAAAGTGGCCATTCTGTATATAACGCATATATTTCATATATATCTATATATATATCTATATATCTATATATCTATATATATATACTATATATATATATCTATATATATATATATCTATATATATATATATATATCTATATCTATATATATATATATATATATATATATATATATATATATATATATTTATACATATACATATACATACATATACATATACATATATATATATAGATATATAGATATAGATATAGATATATACAATAAGAACCTCAGAAATTGTTCTGACGGAGAAAAAACCCAAACATCCACAAATAAAAGTCACGAGTATTCCGTTGGAGTATAAACACCGTTATGATTAAAACATTCCAAAGGAAGTACAGATAGATGTTAAGACAGAAATGTAAAGATAAGAATATTTATAAAAGATGTGAAGATAAAATTATAGACGTGTAGCAAGAAAGAACACTAACAGAACATGTCAGATAAGAAAATAAATATTAAGGGAATATGAGTCACATTCGACGGCATTGTAGACTAGAAAGCACTTAAAGAGTTCAAATCTCACCAAGGTAGCTCACATGTTGCTGTTACATCTATGAGCAATAGTTCCTTGACACAGTTACCATCACAATATGATTAATGACCATGAAAACCCACACCTAACACTCAGAGTCACGTTGTATCATTACTGGACAGTTAGTGAGCAAAAATGATTGTTCGCTAATGGAAGTTTTTTGAATCATCATCAAAATGTGATCATTTTTGAGTTGGGCCATTACCAACATCTCCTGAAAATTTCAGAAAAATCTGCCTTGTACATGCAGGCAGAAACATAACCTGATGGAGGTGATAATGGTTTGAGACAAATTTCGTACCCTCATCATGTTATTGTGGATTATAAGGAAGGACAGGACTTGTTTTAGTAAAAAGGTTTTGACCATTTTTTTGGGGAATGCCGGGAAAATTCCTGATCCTTGGGCTCAAAGGAGAATACTGACAAGCTGATAAATTAAAGTTGTTGTTCTAGGTTTCCCTCAGCAGTGTATGCAATGAACTTGTTAGTGTTGTTACTGTATATAATGCAAAACCCAAATATATACAGACTGTCATGACATCGGTGATTTAGCTCACTGAGGGCTTTTCAAAACCACACACATACCACCTCACTGAAATAAGTTTAAATTATCCACTGATTTAATAAAGGCTTTTTATTGGTGAAAAACTGAAGCAAAAGGCAATGAGGGGGTTGTTTAGAACTGGGTGACGAATTATTAAAGCAGCGAGCAATGCTCCTTCTATTTGAATATTACTTAAGGTGACCCCCAGGGGTCAGTGCTAGGCCCAAAATTGTTTCTATGAAAAATCAGTGACGTTTATAATGCCTCAAAAGTCTTACATTTTTATGTAAGTGATGATTTACACTGTTTAATAAAGGACACTACCAAAAACACTAAGAAAAAATATAATTAAATATCAAACTAAAATAACGGAATGTGAACAGCAGGGTAAGTAAATAGATAAATATTAAGATGAGTAAAACAATAAGAGTTCCTGAAAACAGATTTAATGGGGCCACAATAATAAAAAATAATAGCATTTATTCCCATGGCTTGATAAGCATTTTTGTATTAAATAAAGCAAAGCAGGTTTTGGATGAAAAAACAAACAAACAAGCCACACTGTGTGAAGTTCTGAGGTGATCACTACAAGTAAAAGTACAATAACCATCTTAAAATTTTTCTCAAGTACAATATTAGAAAAAGCTGAACTCTATGATTCTAGTTCTGCAAAAATAATGATTTTGAATGATATAAGTTCTATTAGCTGTGTCACCTAAAAGGACAACAGTTGGAAAATTCTGAGTGAAGTCTACGATGCCATTGTGTATTCGGAGCTCATTCATATTATAAAACATTTAAGAATAATTTGCTGACATACATATGAAATTAGATATTGAAGACATTAATGAAAATGTGTTCTCTGTCATGGTTTTACTTTGGCACACTGTATTTGACAAAATAAAAATAGATGATCATATTAGGGCTGGACGATTATGAAAATAAGAATCTCAATTATTTTCAGTGATATTGGAATCACAATTAATATACACAATTATTCCTTTATTTAAAATGTAAGTATTGATTTAAACACAACTTTAAAGAACCAGCGAGCAGCCCATGGTGAATTTTCCATGTATATATTGCTAAAAGAAGATAGAGAAAATAATGCTGCTACTCTGAAGGAACAATAACACCTTACACCGTAACCTTATCGATTTAAAAATGACACTTTTATAAATTACTTTATGATTTTGAACAAAAAGTGACTATTATTATCATGACTATTATTTTAAAGAAGAGCTGTTTTTTTAGAAGCCAAAGAATAATTTCAAGCTGTTTTCCATCCATTTTCTAATACTAATACTAATAATAATTGGCTGTAAAAGTAATATCAATAAGAGGATAAGTCATAGTGCCTTTGTATTTGATCTCAATTTGTTTACATTAATTGACCTGAGGTCTTGCGTGAAGTTTGTAGCAAGGAACTTACCAAAAGTTTAATTCAAATGCAAGAACTTATTATTTAAATCCACATCAGCACAGAAAACATGATTAAGTGAAGGTTGTGTTTAGACCTCTATCTTTATGTGGCAGTAACACTGAGCTTGAGCATGGTCACAAGGTGGCGCTGTTAACTAAAGAATAATCTTTCTGATTTGCTATTGCAACATCACTCCGACTGTGCAACCATCATAGAAGTAATGTTTTTGAAACACTCCACAATAAATAAACGTAGCTCTACAATAACTGTCAAGTGGACACTTAAAGTGATATGAGATCATTCAGCATCATTTATATTAATGTCATAACTGTCTTAGAGTCCACACTTTAAGATAAGACTGAAATATTCCAGGGCACAGATTTGAGAGTTTTTCAGAACTTTGTTGAATGCAAGGGCAGTCACAAAGTTCAGCACCAAAACAAAATAATATATAATCCTTATGGCTCTAACTCTACTCTCAATGGTTTAAACTCCTAAACTGTAATGTAGATGAAACATGTTTGATGGACGTGCCATAACATGCCCCTCTTCTCCTATACAGGAAGACTATACGTTTGGTAACTTGAGATAAAAACTTATAAACTGAAGGTTGTCGCAGCTTTATGCTGTTTTAATCAGTCAGCTTGGACCTCTGACAGCCCCCTCTCCCTGTCACACTTTTAGCTGAAACTGAACCACATCATTACAACCCGCCGTGGAGCACAAACTGCGCCCAAAGTGCTCCGGTTCATCCCCTCATGACTTTATTTCTGAGGATCTTCTGCTCACTGAACCTTGTTTACCCAGCAGGTGGATGTGACGTCACGGACCTGAACATCAAAACAACAACATCCAAAGCAGCTCCTCCATCCTCTGTGCTCGGAGTCTTTAAAACTGTTAACAACACTGACAGAAGGGCTCTGCTGTTCCCACGAGGCGGGCAGTGCGGCAGCGCGTGCCAAAGTCTACCGTTTGCTTTGTCTTGACGCCTCGGTAAGATTTTACCTTTCTCTGCTTCAACTGAAGTTTGTTATCCGTCCTCCAGCCCAGCCCCAGCACACCACACATCTCCACTTCCGAAGACGAGCGATATGATGGTGCTAGTGCATATAGGAACTGTGAGAGCACGTGCGCTTGGTACACACGCTCGCGTGCACAGAGTCGACATATCTATATTCGAGTCGGTAATGTCCGCAGCCCACGGTACACTGTTAAGTTTCACTAATATGCTTGAGTGTTGGCTCTGGAGCTGCTGTCGTTGCTCTTAGAAACACCGAGATATCAGCTGAGTGTGAGGATATATTATCTGAAATACAAAAAACCCCACTAAATACGTTTAAAGTGATTTATCAAGTCGGGAAAACCGAGGGCAAGTGTAACACTCCTACACACTTTCACGCATTTCTTTTCTGTAACTTGAGCTACTCATTTCATCCTTCAGTTTCACATACATGCCCTCATAAGTCGACGTGTTTCTGTGCAAACCTACATGTTTAAATAAATTAATTAGCTTAATCAAAGAAATCACCTTGTTAAAATCCCAGTAATTGTTGGGAGAATTACATTAGGGGCAGTCCAGAGTATGAGGACATTGTCTGTACCACCCATTAAATTTCATATAAATACAAAAGTCTTATGAAACACTGTTACTGTTAAAATTCAAATTACTCTGGGGCAAACTGTTGTTGTAAAAGTGTTTCTTAAACTAGTTATTAAAAAACAAATAACTCTGAACTATTATTTTCTCTTGTCCCAGCCTCTGACTCACCTGCTCACACACTACATGTAATGTACAAAATTTGATAGTTCTGTTGCAAACCTTGTTAAATTATCTCTTGTATTAATAAAAAGAACACCTTTTGTACATATTTAAAACTAATTATTCTCCCACAACAAGTGTACAACCCAGTTACCAACACAATTTGAGCTACTTAGAAAAAGAGCACAAGCAGGAAACTGTATATGGCCCTGCAGACATTCAGTGCTTAAGTTATGTCCTTATATCATTGCCAGAGTTATCTCATTTATGCTTTTCTTTATTTTTATTTTGTACAAGATATGCAGTGTTGGGTGCTTCACTCAAACCATCTCCACCTTGCTACTCATTCTATTCTTTAATGGCTCCAAAAAGATAAATTATAAAATAGATATAGTCTTTCAGTTTCATTCATGTTGATTTTCCTTGTTTGGCTTCTTTAGCTGCTAGCATAGCTACTATCAATCAGTGAGAAAAATGTTGAGTGTTAGCACTGATTTGAAACCCTTTTACTGTTATTGGCTAGCAGGGCTACATTGCTTTTATTATACCCATAGGATACAGTATATCAGTGGTTCCCAAACTGGGGTACGTGTACCCCCAGGGGTACGCGAATTGATGTAGGGGGTACGTGAAAAACTGTCAGGTCTAAACAGTTGTTTCAGTAGTTCAAGTTCAAACTGATAAATATTTGTGTTGTGAGCTTTGATAAAGGCCTGAAGTTTTGGCAGAGAGGCTGAGGCATCTTGGAGAGGGAAATCTGTCCTAAATTATCTAAGATTCTTAAAATAACATACAGTAAGTTCAGTCAGACAGCATTTTAATTAAAGCTTTAAGTTCATTAATGAAAATGTTTCAGAAATGTACATTTCTTTTTTAAAAGTGGACTGGTGTTTCCCACTGACATTGCTGGTAAATCAATCTATTTAGTTAAAAATAATTCACTTTAACAGGTTTTATTTGTATGTTATGCATAGCACTGATTTGAAACCCTTTTACTGTTATTGGCTAGCAGGGCTACATTGCTTTTATTATACCCATAGGATACAGTATATCGTCTAGTATCAGCTAAACATGTGATGAATTTTATTGTAGTTTATTGTAACAGATAACATGAACAAATTCCAAAGCAAAGTACTAGCATGATGCAGATTAGCTGAAAAAAAAAATCATGCACAATTGTATGTCCTCCAGGTGCGATAAGCACAACCAACAACAAATACAACTTTGAATTGAAATTGTATCTTTGAGCTTATCCACATGTTTTATGTTCAGAACAGAGAAAATGTAAACCATATGGTCTATTTCTCATAAGTTTTATTAAACAAAATGTCTTTCAATGCTGGAATGACCCACTTGTGAACATGTAGCATTGGATCTCCAATGAGGGCACATCTGGTATTGATTACAATTCAGGTGTTTCATTTTTTTTTTCCTAAAATTATTTTTGTGGTATCACTAAAATCCATAAAGTGTCTTGGAGTTATGCATTGAAAAACACAAATTCAGAGAGAAATATAGCACATATGTTTATAGTATCCCATGCCTGACCTTATACAGAAGTAAACTGATTTTTTAAGTTGTTCAAGTCTTTTTAATGGGAAATAAACATTAACATTATATTCATGATTTTCTTCACTTAGGCCTGCAATTGAAGAGACAAGACAAAACAGACTGTGACATATAAAAAGAAAACCTGATGTATGGACAAGATTCTAAATTTGGCTGTCATAATTGCATTATCAAAACGTCCTTGTGGCTTCATTAAATTTCAAACCCACAAAGAGAAAATAACTCGCTTTTCAACACTGCTGATATAATGAGCATCATGGAGATCTGTAATAATTTATGAATCATGATGACTTTAAAAGCATAGTAAATGCGTTTGGTAATGTATAAAGTGAAGCTTAATGAAATTGTTTAACTAATATTCAACCATGAGTGCATGTTTTAACTTGTGCATTAAATTCATAATGATTGACGGACCTTTATCTTAACCGTCTTTGTATTCATTTTTTATTCTTTTGAATTTTGGGAATTCATGAATTAAAAACACACTTATATTTGCTCTCACAGAGAAATGAAAAGCTATTTAAGTGATTTATAAATAAAATTAAGGTGCGTCAAAAGTACGTTTTATTGTAATAGGTCAATCAGCTCATAATTAAAGTCAAGCTCTGTCCACAATTTATCTTACAACATAATGAGAACATGAGGTGATCACATTTATATTATGTTTGTATTTTAAAGAATGCAAAGCAACAAATTAGGTTTATAAGCATGTGTGATAATTTTATCAGATGTATAAAACAACATTTACAATACAATAGTTTAACAATAATACAAAAGTAATATATGGCTGTTCAGTACTAAATAATGACACTGTCACAAATGCCACAGGCAGCTCTGTTAGCATTTTCTATATCAGCTAAGAACCTTGTCAACATATTTGGTTTATGCTCATTTAAAACCAAACAC
The DNA here is from genome assembly GCA_036419115.1 of Scarus forsteni. Taxonomy (NCBI): domain Eukaryota; kingdom Metazoa; phylum Chordata; class Actinopteri; order Labriformes; family Labridae; genus Scarus; species Scarus forsteni. The sequence goes on from JAZDUH010000152.1 coordinate 9,806,035, forward strand.
TTGGAAATATAGTTGATTTAAGACAGTATAAGAAAAAATGTTGCATTCTATTGAGGAAAACTATATTTATATATTTTTAAAAAATATATAAATACACATTTAAAAGAAAAGACTGAACTGTGTCAAATAAATTAATAAATTAAGTTTAAAATAAAGATGCAAATAAAACGTGCTGAAATTAAACAAATGAATTGAAATGGAAGAATGGAAAATAAAACCTCCTCTAATGTGTCACTATGACACCTTTTAGAGTGAAGTCACTGTTTTTTCCTTTTCTTTTGTTGAATGAGAAGTCACACCACATACAGAGCTTTTTATAAATACCACTGTTTCATGACTGACAAAAATAGAATTGATATTTTCTCAACATGTAATCTTCATTGTCAGAGGCTGCTTTACAAAGTGCCACCCCTGACCATCTTTGGACACATCCTCGACTTTGGAAGCATTTCTGTGCACAGTATCATTCTAACACAACATTATATGAACTTGAGGACTGAGGAACCAGCTCATGACCTTCACTGAGTACAGTGTTTAAAAAAGAGTTGTCAAGTTCCTCATTCTTCTTCTTTTAACTTTAAAAACACAAGAGAGCATTTAAGGATAAAAAGAAAAAACATCTATGATAAAATATCTGTTAAAACTTGCATGAAGGCTTAATACACTAATCAGTGCATACTCAGGTGATCTAGTCAGCATGAGTCACGAGTTGCTGATGGAGAGCGAACTTCTGTTGTTTGCAGAACACTGCCATGTCTTTGTTTATAGAGCAGTTAAAGTAAATTTATCAAGGATGCACTTGTTATAGTTTATTAAAATACAATTCAAATAATGATTTGCATAAATGATGTTGAATACTTATTACATGATCACTAAAACATGAAAATATTGTAGAAAAAAATGGGTTCAGAGTACATTTAGTACACTTTTTTTTTTAAAATATTTTGAGTAGTATGCAGAAGGACAAAAACATAAGAGCCATTTGTCTTATTCCTTGTTCAGAACAAATATTCCTGCTGGGAAAGTATTATTTTGATCAGTATGTAGTAAGGATAAATCTATATTTAAGACATATTAAATAAGAGTGTAATGTATATGTTGGATATATAGTAAATCTATTACCAAAACATTTCAATATCCTTGAAAGCTCATTTACTGTAAACACACAGTCCTACTCATCATTATTGGCACCCATGAAGTTTAAGTTCACAATGTGACAATACAGTTTCTTTACAAACCTCTCTAACTTTGCTCTGTGTCACTTTATCAGACTCAAACTTGGCAGAAGTAATGTTTACACATTACGTTTTTTAAATTATACTTCATTAGCTACTATGATCATGCATTCATATTTAGATGAGGCAGTTTTAATTACAACCACTTGAAGCCTACAAGGAAAAGAACACCCTACCAACAATTAAGCATGGTGGAGGTTCCATAATGGTTTGGGGCTGCTTTGCTGCATCGGGTACTGGAGGCCTTGACCGTATCACAGGAATCATGAAATCAGAGAATCATCAAGAAATTTTAGAGTGAAATGTCCTACCCAGTGTAAGAAAACTTGGTTTGAGTCAAAGATCGTGAGCCCTCCAGCAAGAGAAGTGCAAGAAGTTTGTAGATGACTACAAGAAACATTTGGAGGCTGTCATTGGTGCCAAAGGGTGTGCAACAAAATACTGAATAGGGGTGCCTTTATTGCTGCACATGCTTTTTTCCAGTTCTGTCTTTGAAATTACAATATGTAACTTGTAAAAATGTATTTTTATTGTTACAGTATTTTGGACCTTCAATTAAAAGATCCTGATGACATAAATTTGGAACATTTCAATTTATTTCTGAAGATATTGTTAAAGTAATGAAAATAATGAAGGGGTGCCAATAATACTGAGCAGGACTGCACTGCACAGGAATTCAGTGTTTTCTTTTTAATAGTATGCACCACTGGGTAGTATTAATTTTAGAATTAACTTGTTTGGGTCGTGTGGTAACTCATTAAAATAGCTCCTCATATACTGAGTAGTTTTAACATCTTTTGTTACTAAGGTAATCACAGGGAGATGTAGTTATGGATCACCAGTTCACAAATTCACTCTTAATAATTACATGGTTTTCTCAGAAACTTTAGTGTGGTTTTATCGTTGAGGTGTTGTTCGGAAGTAACATCACAGTACGAGAGGAACTAGGAGTGTATGAAAGTCTGAAAAATGTCTGAAGTTAAGCAACAGCACAACATTAAGTGATGATGTTGCAGTTGGAGATTTGGAGAGTCTGGCACACAGTGTGACGTTTCAAGACCAAAATGCTTATTTCCTGTCTGCACAGGAGCACCATATACAAAGTTTGAACACCAATATACTCAGCAATAACTGCTGAAGCATCTACATGACCAAGGAAGACATAATGTAAACAGCCAAACAATGTAGCACAACCCTGATTTTTAGTTGTCTTAAGGATAGGCTCTGCACCTTAGAGCTGAGCTTCAGGTTATAAGAAAATACTTAGTTACCTCTCTGTCCAGTGTGAGGACTCTCAGCCCCAAGTGGCATGAAACTCTTATTAATCGGATGCCTAAATATTTGTGAACATTTGTTTTGGTCTAATCAGGGCTTCATAGCTGTATTATACTTATATACTTATACTATAGATGTAATTGTTTACCCCCAATAGTTTTATAGATGCAGGATACACATAGAAAAAAGCAATACAAGGACAGATTTATAAAGATAATTTTCCAGTAAACTAAATTGTCTTGTGATTTATGTATGGTAGATACACACAGGAGGGGAGTGCTGGTAAAATGAATAGCAAAGACTGCATCATGTTAATTGGGGCTGCATAATGTAAGTGAATGTGATCCAAAGCAAAGCAACACCATATTTCAAGTAGAAAAAGCCATGTGTCCAAATCTCTGAGGTGTGTCCTGGCTGCAGGCAGGCAGTTCACAGGTACTGAAACAGAGGAGGTCATTTGTCCAGGAAGTGGACAGCTAAAGGTGTGTCCTTTGTATCACTGGTTAGCAGCGGGGGTGGGGATGGCTAAGAGGGTTAAAAGATGAGAAATGTCAGTCATATAACTAACAAATCAAAACTTTAAAATTTAATTCTTTGTTACTACCATCACAAAAATACTTGCATAAATGAGCTCAATCAAAAGCTGAACATAGGTGGCAATTAAGATTACATAAAAACAAATAATCTAAAATGTTAGGTGGTGTTATCATCTGGATTGTTTAGGAGAGTTGTCCTGGTACAAGTGTAGGGATGGGAATGAAAAGACAGTTCCGGTAGGGAATTGATAACTGCTCCTTCAAAGAATCAAAGAATCAATATTATTAGTCTTTTAGCTTATCGAGTCCCTTATCAATTTCTTTCCCTGACAGGAGTCATAAGTGATTAGAATTGGGGCTTGATTTCTGAAAAATGAGAGCAAAGATGTCAAAATGCATGACAGACAGGGAGCATCAGAGTTCAAAGTTGTGACCTAACCTATAGTAAGAGGAAACACCAGCAACTTGCAAAAGTGTTTATCTATTATCTATTTATGCAGCACAGCATTTAAACAGGAGTGTCATGCATTTGTTGCCACTGAAAACCTACTGTCTAATTTTTTACCAGCAGGAATCGATGAGGAAACCGCAAAAGAATCAGATCAGTGAGCAGGATTGTTAATGGCATTGGTATCAATGTAGTCCTGTCAATTCCCATCTCTATTCAAGTAGTCATTCTCAGTTTGGCCCAGTTCATTTATATGTGAGAAAGGCAAGCCATCCCTGTACTGATAGAAACAACTGAGCTGAGCTCGCCTGAAAAAGGTGATCTCGGCTCACTTCCAGTCCACTCCTGGAGCAGTTCGTTTCCAGTGAGTCAGCAGTTGACCCAGCAGCCACAGGGTGCTGAGTTAACTCATCACACTACTGCAGTACCTAAGCAGCAGTAGTAGTAATAATAAAAACATTACAGCTGCCAGGCAACCAGACTTTAACAGAGTAGTACTTTATTATCATTTTGAAGTAGTACTCTTCCATCGTGAAAATAGCATAGTCTTCAGCAACTCATCACAGGATTAAAAAAATCGACTTATTCTGCTACGATGATCTCCATAACACAGAATGTGAGTCGTGGTCATGAAAGTGCTTGCTGTGACTGTTGTAAGTGTCAGCTCTGGCCTTATGAATGATTCGGCCTGGACTTGCTCAGCTCTAGATTACTGTCACGAGAATAATATGGTCCAAAGGAATTCATGCTAATACTTTTTTTTCTTTTACTGAATCAGACCAAAGTAAATGAACAGTAGGTGAGAAAACTATCTTTATCCACCTTCAGGAATAAGGGGGGTCTTGAGGTGCTGACACTTTTATTTTGGGGGTCAGAGGCAGAAAAATGTTGGTATTTTTATATTATATAAAAAAGGGACTTGCTATGTGTTTTAAATACACTAAAAAGAATGTTGAAAAGCTAATTAAAGTATTTCTCTTTCTTTTCATTTATCATAAGGTGCATAGTAGTATTGATGTGCCCATTGAGTTATCAGCAAGTTTTTTTTCAAAGTAAAATAAGACTATCAAAGGCGTAGTAGTGTCCTTTTTATTTTACTGTGAGAGAGGAAAGACACAAGGATGAGTAGTTCCCGGCTACTGCCTCACCTCAGTAGCTTACTATTTGGAATAGTACACAATAATGGGAATTAGGTCATGTAATTTTCTTATTTTAGACCTTGTATAATAACATTGATATTTCTACTTGGTAAAGCTGGGCTGCCACACAGTGTGTCTAAAATGTGTAGGCAAACTCAGTCACTCCTAGTTTACCACCCAAAAGCAGGTGGCCTTTAATCTAAGCCTCAACAGATTTCAGACAGTCCTGTGTATGTTCTGTGTGATCACTGGCACATAAAGAACAGAGAAATCAAATGATTCAACTGTAACATGAATCAAACACTAAAATGTAAAATTTAAATAACAATGTGCCACATGACTGAAACTCTGATTGGCCTGGTTTATATCACAGCACACCTATGTATAATCAAGACAAAAAAATCCATCATCTTTTTGGCTGGGATTGTGCACCCTCAAAATAGAAAAATACAGACCTACTAGCCCCAAACTACAGTGTACCATCGGCCTTTTGACAACAAACCTACTCCATCAAAATAAGGGCCAAAAATCATGATGCCTGATGAATAAACATGACATTGTATCTTCTAAAAACTCAATCCAGCAGATGAGCAATGAGTAACAGCAAGAGTTGTCCTCAATAAAAGCTTTGTCCAATTTGATTTCTGCTCCCTATTTTCGTGCAGGTATGGAGAGGCTGTTTGCAGCATTTTCTCTCATTTGCTGATTTCAGTGATGTTTGAGGAAAAAGTCCAGGAAGCTCGACCTGGAAGTGACTGACTGTGCCCAGAAGACTTTACACCCCGGGACTTCCTGTGGTCAGCTCCAAGATTTCCTCCAATGAGGTGATAGAGTTCAGGTAAGGTGTGAACTACTGGAAGTCATACTGGAAACCTTGGTTTAATCTCTTAAATGTGAGCTTTGTTGTTTTTCCAGATCAGGAACTTTCCAAACTTTTCGGTTCAGGGCACAAACCAGAAGCTTGCTCTTTGCCTGAGACCCAAACTTACAAAAATATGTCTTCTAATGTCAAACATCTGCATATAGGAACTTAAGTGGAAAAAAACACAAGAAGAAAACAAAAAACATTCTATGTAAATTTAGAACAGGGTAGAACTTTATTTTATTTTCTTAATTCAGTATTTATTAATGAATTGATTGATTTATTTAACAGTTCTGCATGTTGCTATTACTAATGACATTTATAAACATATTAGACTCAATCCTGGTTTTCAGATAACCTTTGTTAGGGAAATAATTTAATCTATAAACTAAAATACAACCCCCATATTGCCTGCCAACAGGTTTTTACTTTTTTGTGATCATAGGACAGTCTCTTTATCACATCTTTTTTTTTTGTCATAAAAGTTTTCTTAAGCTTTCCTTAATATAGTTTTTTATTTTTTCCTGTAATTTGTGCATGTTGTTAGTTTCAGTTTCTAAGCCCTTCCACACATAAAGCACATTAAAGCCTTTCCAGCTCCCTTGTGCCGTCAAACCAACACATGCAGGTGACTCTGAGCTGAGTTTAAGGTAATGGAGGGAGCAGGAAAAACAGCTCCTCAAATTCTCATTTTGATGACTCGCCTATATCAAAATGAACAAATGGGTAAATGCATCTTTAAATGCTGCTTATGACCTTGTAACTATGTCAGTGACATACACCTTTATTCTAATTTCTATGCTGTTTTATTTTCATATGTTTTCCTACCACCATGTCTGACTGGTGTTGCAGTTTAACTTGTGGCTATGCTAACTGGTGATAGCAGGTGTGTTGCGTAAATATTTATGTGTTTATATTTTAATTTTAGACTAATCTGATGATCTTGATCAAATCCTGTTAATAAACACTTTCATGGGTTCCCCTTGTTGTTTACAGCAACTGTTGTAACTTCAACAACCACTGAGCAAGCAGCCATGGGTCACCAACCAACACAATCACGTGTGAAACAGTATTACCAGGTCTAGCCAAAAACGTCAGCAGCGTTTGTATCGTAGGAGGGATTTCAATCAACTATCATAGCAAAGAAGCGACAGGAAGTCTGTGTTGCCATGTAAAAAGTCAAGTTATCAACGCTTTCAACAGCAGCAGTTCAACAATGTCCACTGCAATTCGAGGAAATGACAGTGATATTGTTGCATGGTTTGACATCACTCTACGGAGAGATCGGCACATATTGTGAGTTTTCAGACCCAAAATGCCATTTTCCCTGTCCACAAAGGGACACCCAAAGTTTTTTTTCAAAAAGCTTCCCTTTAGCCAGAGTTTTCTGAAGTATGTGTATGTGTAAAACACTGCCTGTCCTGTGCATAGAAGGCCAAAAATGCACAAAACATTTTTTTTTAAATACCAAGTTAAGTGTGGACATAGCCTCAGTGTCCTCATGATCGCTGACGATGACTTGCCTGATCAACGATACTGTGATCACCCCAGAGGGTGTCTTCTTCTGTTAGCAAGATGTGAAACACACTGAAGACTTAAACTATCACTGATAGAAAGTTCATGTATTTGTGAGTGTGATATTGTTAGTCTTAAAGGTGTAGAGGTATGGCATAAAATAATACCCTGACAATTAAAATGATTGTCATAACACAAGGATAAATGATATCATTAACTATCACTGCAGAGGTAGAAAATTACCTGGAGCTAAAGGCCTGTTTTTTGGGGTAGATTACTTAACCCTGCAATAAAATTAAGGGTGTGCAAGGGTTAATTATGCATGCTTGCCTCTACCTCCAGTTTAGTTGCCGGGTCTAATGGCAAATGGCATCAATGTGTAAATAGGGAGATAAGTGGGTACAGTGGGAGAAAGTAGGGAGACTCCCACTCAAATAGGAAGTGTTGGCAGGTTTGGTGAGTTTGGTTCGACAGTAGATAATGAGATCCAAACAACACTTTCTATTATTTATCTTTTTTACAAGTCACCTTGCATTTGTTTCTCTGTCATGGGCGGCATAAGTGTAGCTGGAAAATGAACGCATTTAAAAGACTCATCTTTCTCAGAAAATGGCTTTCTATCACATCCTCACTTTCCTTAAAAGGGGAAAAGAAGATGAGTTTTGGCCATAAAGACTTTGTGACAAGGGCTTTCTTATCCCAAATGGCTCTAGGGATTGTTATCTGTAGAAGTGTGTTCAGCCTCTGTCCTGTTCAATCAAGTGTCCACTAAGCTATGACTGGGAGTAATTGTTCCCAAGTGGGCCACACACTGACCTATTAATGCCTGCATTGACTCCTTAACCTTGTGAGCACCTCTCTGGGAGGAGTTTAAATCATGTGGATCTTCTCTTTGTCTTTGAGCTACCGGGTCAAGTGAGTGGGGGGACAGCCCTGAAAGACCAATCTCACGTAATTGTCCCCAGCTGCATGGGTCAGTCGTGTGTTCCCAAAGACCATCCCTCTGTTGATGACGCACTGGGAGTTGGGTGACTTAATGGTTCAAACCAGAGCCAGTCTGAGACCTAAGAGGCTGTCCACAAAGAGACAAATTCAGGATTGTCCACATGGATACAGAGTTTTGGGTCCCCTGAAAAAGAATTTTTTCAGAACGGGTTCCAGAATGGATGCATCTGAAAACCCCAGCTTAGTGTTTAGGTGTGGACAGCAAATACAGATAGCTTTAGAAACAATGACGTCACAGTCCCATCTCTCAAACAATGGCAGAATATGGTGTTGCGCTCGTGCTGCAGAAGCCACTTAGCTTGTTAAAGCAAAATTTTCTCCTATGTGAGCAACAAGAAGTTATGAAGAACTGTTTGTTCACATTTCTCACAATGCATGCCTATGCCCATGTCTTCTTCTCTGTATTGGTGTATGACTGCAGCAGTGTTGCAGCGCCACTTGCAGATTTAATATAGTCACTACAGCTTTTCCAGGGTTTTCATGTGGATGGACACGTTTTCTGAAACAATGCCATCTTTACAGAGAACGTCTTCGACACTATTAAGTTTTCGTCTACATATGGACAGGCCCTAAGTGACATAAGTTGCTGCTGAGGGCCCTGTTGCAACCATATCATTAAGTTTACAAGTTAATGTTTATTAAAACAAACTTGACTTCATGTTCTTGAATGCACCACTAAACAAACAACAGCCTTTGCACTGAATAGGAGCACAGTATCACCTCCTCAGTTCCAAAGCAGTTCTTTATTTACATCTACATTTGATCCTGCTTCAAGCTGGTGATAGCAGAGGCCTTAGGCACTGTGTTATTGTGCTGTATGTCCATTAAGGGTGTCACTTTAGATTTGATATTCGAATAACCATTTGAATATGGGGATAAATATCTGTAACAGAGTAGTTATTAAATATTTGAATGTAAAATAATGAGTGTAACGGCACATTAGGGCGCCAGGAGCAGTGGACCGTTCCGTCCAGCAGAGGGGGCTCTGAGCGCAGCTTGACCGTCAGGCACATCCGCTGCTCTCTTGACCTCAGTAAACAAAGAGTTTCCACTCCGAGCGGACATGAACAGCTACGAATCATTTGAGGAGAGGTGTGTGGAAGTACTTTTGGTTCTACACCGTTGATGGCAAACTTAAAATCAGCCGTCGGCTTTTCATTAAAGTTATACGGCTGAGTGCAGCGGCGCTTCGTCAAGAGTTTAATCCCGTGTGACTGTGTTTTTTTCGGCAGGGTCTTTACCGAAGGGGCGGATAACAGAGTCTCTGTCCCTCTGTCTCGGGGGGGGAGCAGGCAATCGAATATCTTAGATTATTTGGGTGCATGTTCGAAAACCATTCTAGTCTGAATTTTAGGAAAACTTACAGCCTTAATGTCCATCTGGGTAAATGTCTGTTCAGCTGGGCAGATGTCTGTCCATTCGTCTGTCCATTTGTCTGTCCAGAATAAGCAGAAACTTTAAACCATATCCAAAAGGTGATTTGATTATCTTTTTGTTAATCACATTCATTACAGGACAGTCAGATAATGCAATTGGCCGAGGTTACTACCGCTGTGTAAAATGCAAAACCTAAGCCACTTCATAGATCAAACTCTCACAAAAACGTGTTAGTGAAAGAGTGGAAATAACTTCTTATCGAGAAACACTGTTGTTATTTTTTGATGATTTCACAAATAAATGCTGTCCGGCTCTGATGAAACTGATGCTGAAGCTGTTAGCATTGATGCTACATTGAGTCAGACAGATCCCGCTAGACTGCAAGGTTAATGTCCTCTTGTATCCACAGATGAACCCATTAGATTTTGGCCTCAATGGTCAAAGGTTGAGATCACGGAGTCTTTTGTCCTTTGCTTTTAAATGTGATATCTTTCTTTAAACTTTGCACAAATGTCCACAAAGACAGTATTAACATTAGAATTTTAAAGGTCACAAGTAAAAGGTTAATTTTATGGATTATCTTGGTTCCTCTTAGCTGAACATGAAATCTCAAAAAATTTCTGAGAGGGATTTGTATCAAACCTTGCTCGAGTATCTATTTGTCAAGCGAGTCAGCTTTATTTATGTCATGGATTGATGTTCAATGTCATAACTCATCATAAAACCACAAGAACACTTTTAAAAAAAATTTTAAGCCTTTGCTTTGTCATCCACTATGACAAAGGAATAGACTGATTACATTTGATGGTAAAAGGTCAAAAGTCAAGGTCCGAGACCCCCTTAGATAGTGTAAGCTTTTGACTGTGCGGGGCAGTATCTCAAGTTCACTTTAAGTTATTTGCTTTTAACTTTGCACAGGTGTCTAATCTGATTGGTAGATAAACTAATTCTATGTTGGAGGTAGGGCTGCATGGCATGGCACCTACAGCAAGTAGGTTGTTGGTTCGAAACCTGTTTTGGTCAGGGCCTTTGAAGAGACAAGGTTAAACTTCCTTGGCCCATATGATCATGCCTTATTTGCAAAACTTGTCAAACTTTTCTCCTGTGTTCTTGTTGACTTGCTGATAAACTGGTGCAGTTTGGGAGGTATAAGGTTACAGGCCAATGACCCACAACTTCTCTCCCGCTCTCTGGCAGAGGCATACAGCCGCCTTGAGGTAGTTCTAGCGTCATGATGGTATTGGTTATTTTATTTAAAACAAAGAGGCTATGAGTCATGACTATCTCACCATGGTCTCAAGCTGAAAGAAATTCTCATTAAGAGCAGGATATTAGCCTGTTGTGCTTTCAGTTGGACACCGTGCTGAAATTACATTATGTGTCAACAATGTTTGTGCTTGAAGTTTGAATTAAGAGTCACATTTAAAGGATGCTAACTTTTTCATTTACAGGCTGACTCTTGGAGATATATTTAAAATGATCATTAGGTAGTCACATCAGGGGCTGATGATGCCGCCTTTGTATATTTGGCTCCTGTAATACCCTATGAGGTACATTGAAAACAGTTATTTGTTTTTGGTTTCTTAATCAGTTGTATTTCAGTTCAGTTAAGTTTTTTATTTGCACATACTAAGTTAAAAAGTAAAGCCAAAGAAAAAGTGAAGTCAACTTTACAGTTGAGTTAAATTATAGCAAAGCTGTTCAGGAGTTTTAGAGTGTATGCCAACATAGAAATAAAGAACTAAATCTTTCTCATACCAAAACATTTTTGAGCCTCATTTCAACCTGGACAAAGATGGAGACTCTGTCAGTTGGTAAGAATTTGTGTTCCTTCATTGAACACAACAGAGATGTATTAAACACTGTCCTGAAGATGTATGATATTGGTCCGTCTTGTTGAATAAAAGTTAAGAAAAAAATCAATCCGAAGCTTTTAGGAAATTCTGTAGTCCCGTATTTGGCTTCAAACCAAAACAATCGCTGAATACACATAATTTAGAAAACTCTGGCCAAAGTAAATATTTTTGAAAACACTGTTTTGGGTGCCTCCATGTAGACAGGGAAAATAGCGTTATGCTACTATCACTGAAAGTCACAAAGAGTTTCTACAACAGTAGAATTTTATGCTGATATGTTGAATAAATGGCGGCCCATAAAATATTGCAAGAAGGGAGATATGGATATTTTAGACTGTGGTGCAATGTAAAATAACAATTTAAAAAAATCACTATTTTTTTTTAATCCCCAGAATTTGGTAACATTGCTGCTGACAAACCGATGCAGTATTAACATGTACATTTGTCATATATTAAAGGACCTAGAATATCTAGAAATTTCTTTGACATCAAAATTCTATTCACTAGTTTATTTTAACCTTGAACACAGATCAGGCTGATTTAATGTCTGTCATCAAGCAGATTCATCTTGCCAAGCTCCAATGTACAGTGACTGCGAGCAGCGTTCTTTAGGAAGAAGTAGGAGCTACTAGCAAGAGGACAGCAAGAAGTCTGTGCTCATGCAGGGACTAGCATTGATGCTAATAGCTTAAGCAGCATTTTTATCAGGGTAGCATCTCTTTGTTGAGTGAAAATAAATACCAACACGACAAACTTCTCTATGGAGAATATATTTCTGCTCCACTTTAGACGTTTCAGAGAGTGTTTTATGAAGTGGCCCATGTTCTGGTCCTTACACTGTGGCAGTAGAGTGCACATTCTATGTCCAATCAACTGCCGCATTTGCTTTTAAAAGGTTCTGTCATTACCAAACACTTTCTATGGGCTCTTTCCCAGATAGACCTGGAAAATATATTAAATTGTGCATCTGATGTGTCAGTTTCAGTTGTGTTTGGAACCATTTTGAATATGCATTGCTATGGTTTATACGTACTGGTATGTTTTTGTTGGTGCTAAATAAATTGGTGGCATCTGCAAATAATTTGGACCATGTTGTGTTGGAGACTGTGGCAAGATTGGTGATATAGTCAAGACGGTTTTCACAGAAAAGATAAGTGTCATTTTTAGTCAAAACTGCTGAAGATTTATGTGTTGATGGTTAGAATGTTTTTCTTGGGCTGAAGTCAAGTCATTTTGTGTTGTGTCCTGCTGTCTGTTGTTATGGTTCAAATAAAAGGCACATGACTGCAGCACCTGGGAGAGGATCTGCAGTCTTTGAGACTGATAAAGTGGCCTCTTACAGTTCTTCAGTAATAGACTTCTTCCTTGTTAAGTGATAGAGGAAGATCTCCTATACTCTAAAATCTTGTGGGCTGGACGATCCAAACAAAAGAGAGGAAAGTTGCACAGGTATCCAGAGGAGCTTCTTTTCAAGATTGCCTTTATGCCCTCCTTTTGCAATTTATATCAATTTAAAACCTAATGGTAATGCCCAGTCTGATGTTTGAGTTCTGTAATCAGCTAAATGTAACCTTTGCTTTCTAAATTTTCCCTCAGTACTTAACACTGATAGGATTTATTCCTCCTTCAAGGACAAATGATGCAGGAGAAGACAGATCCTGTGTAAGTCCCTGAGCTCTCACTGAGAGAGCCCTCTTCAGAGCAAGCTGTTCTATCAGATCCTAAAGCTGAAATTCTCTTAATATAATTCTGGAGGCTCAGGAGAATTGTTCAAAACAAATGAGCCGACCAGGAGAATGTTGAATTTTTCATCAGTGGGTCTCAACTCGCTGAGTTAGTGGGCAACGCTCTCATTCATGAGCAGATGTTCAGTGCAGTTACACTCTGCAGTTAATGTGAACTTACTGGCCTCTCCGCCATCGGCTGCAAGGACGTTGGCAGCATCCTGGCATCAGAGAATTACTCCCAGAAAACAGTGCAGGCCTGGAAAGCATGGGCATGCCTTTTTTTAGCAACAACGCAGCCCAGGAGCTGCATCCTGGAAAAAAGAAGGTTCTGACAGCCCATCCGTCTCCAGCTCCATGAGTGATGAAACACTTGCCATCGGTTGCTTTGGGAATATCAGTAAAATTTTGGAGGAAATGAACTTGGGATACATTTCTTTACAGAGCAGGCTAAACATAAACTAACTCCACTCAGCAGTGTGCCTATGCTATTTATGCTGCAATGTAAGGTGCTGGTCCGACTGTTCTATAGAGTAAATTTACATTGAGGGAATTATTGAGACATGCCATGTCAAAGTTGGGCTTGTAAGGAATGTCCACTGAATGTATTATCTTACTTGTTTTGAGCTTGGCTTTTTGAAAAAAAGAAAAAAAACAAAAGGATAAATTCAAGACCACACAGGAGAGAAACCCTTCAGCTGCTCTGTCTGCAGTAATAGATTTATCCAAAAAGGAGGTCTTACCAAACACGTTACTTCACACAGGTGAGAAACCCTTCAGCTGCACGGCCTGTGATAAAACATTTAACAGGAGGTCCAGTTTAAGACGTCACATGGGAAAAAGTCACTCAAAATGACCTATTTTCAAAGCAATGAAATGACAAGAGGCTTGAGATATTTTACATGCTATAGCACTCTTTGATATGCCAAAGATTAATACAAATATTGACTTTGATGCATTATTATGTTTTGTGCAGCATCATATTTTACTCTCTTTGTTCCTGTTTTGGCTGTTATCAGCCACTTACTTTAGCCGCTGTAAAGATATATCATATACATATTTTTTCAAAGTTTTTTTTTTTCTTTTGCTCAAATCTCTTCAAGCTCAGCCCTGATCTAAAATGTAAAATATATTTAATGTACATATGAATTTTAACCATTTAAGTGTCAGTTTTTGAGGTGATCTCAATGATTATGTGGAAAACACACACACACAAGGTGATTGATTTTCAATACTAAAGAAAAGCAAAAAAAACGGAGGCTGGACATTTTTTAACACAAAAACTACGACTGATTTTGCTGAAATTTTCAAGAGATGCTGGTAATGGCCCAGTGATTGTGTGTTTGTGTTCTAGTGTGTTTAGCTACAGCAAGACATGCAGCATGTCAGCTGGTGCTCATTGGTCTGATCTACGCAGTATAAAGACCAAAAAGAATGAAAAAAATCCATTCAGTATATCTGCTGCAAAGCGACATAATAGTTGACCAGCCTCCGTTCCCAGCCACTGTCCCGCCTCCTCCCCACTACCTCCCTCATGTACCGGTGAGCAGCTAGCTGCACAGCTACTGAAGCGTCATGAAGCCGAAGAAAACCAGTGCCGAAACTGGGAGGCCGCTTCTGGAACGGGTAGGCTATGTCAATAGCTTTTAGCATAAGTTAGCCACTCATCGTTAGCATTGTAAACTGAGCTGGTGAAGACACGCCGAGAAACGTAAATCCTCGCCCACAATCGGCTCTGCTCGGACAGTGGCGACGCCAAACCCGCTTCGCCACTGTCCAATTGAAATGGCTACCGCTGTGTGTTACAAGGGGGATGACTGTCGTGTTCGTCACTTCCAGCTATGAGAAATCTCATTTATCTTCAACGCCAAGGAATACTTTCTGCCGGCCAGCTTCTTGCTCTATCGGAGGGGGCGTGTTGTTAGGAGGTGACACAAGCTGGGGGGCGGGATCTTGAAACACGGAGTGGAGTGGTGAGTGAAGGGGGGCTGCAGGCTGCGTTTTTGAAATCTGTCTCAACAGCCAAACTGGTTTTCAGATTGTAGCTTTAAGGTAGCATTAGGCTGAATTTTACGAAAAACATATCTCTGCAATTTTCTGACAGATTTACTTCCAATTTCACAGGAAACTATGGGTTCCATATCTCTATCACTACATTCAATTTATTCTGGATCTGGTACAGAATGACGTCTCAAAAAAAGATTCAAATTTATGATGGGAGATCCCATTGACCGCATTCAGTACTCTGAATAAAATCAAATATTAATGATTATTAGTGATGATTCGTGATTTTCCCAAAACTTGTTGTGTTCATACAGGATAACAACCTCCACTAATGTGTTGAGCTTGGTCTGGGTGCTGCCACTGTTCTGGATCTGGTGGAAAAGCCGCAGCCAGAACTGAGTTGCTGAGTGCTTTTCTAGTTCTTCCTCTGAGCACTATTTGCACGATCCTCTCCTCACTCCTGAGCTGCTGGGCTGTGCAGGTTTCTGTGGCTCAGGATCTGAAGGACATTTTCTTTTTATATCTCCTGGGTGGAAGAATTGGGCAGCAAAACCATTTCTATTACTTTAGGTGAAGTGTCTCCCCATGGCTCCGGCTGCTTGTCTCAAACCAAATGACCAACAGAACTACCTGCAAGTGCTTCTGTACTCTCAGGCCCACTTCACACCATCTACAGACACTCAGCACACTTGGTTTTGTTTTTGATTGCTCCTCTTTGTTGTTCTGAGAGCCAGGGCTCCTCTTCTCTCCATCAAAGGGACAACAAGGCTGCAGGTGCCTAAACATACTCTTACTGTACTTGTTTTTGTTTACAGCTCTCTGTTGCACTGAGAGCAGGGGTGATTGTTTTGATCTTCTCACACAGATCAAGGTGGAAGCACAAAGGTCATGCATCAGCCCTTCCTCCTGCAGCTGACCCTCCAGACCCTGAGCTGCAGACATTTGCCTTCCTCGAGGAGACACTTCACCTGCAGTGAGGCCTTGGAATGATTTTGCAGCCTGACTCGTCCACTGAGCAGATTAAAAAAAAAAAGCTCCCTTTCGTCTCCTTTGTATCCTCCAGAGCCTGACGCCACAGCGGCTCAGGAGTGAGGAGGGGATCGTGCAAATGGTGTGCAGGGGAAAGAAAGAGCACCCATAAACTTGCACACAGGGAGTGCAGGGTGACACGCTGCATGTCTTTGGGGCCATTTACACAAAGCCTAAAACGGTCAAATCTGATAAGTTTTCATTTCATGTTGGAATTCTGTTTACATGGGTACTTCATGTGGATTGCCAAAATCTGCAAACTTTTCAAACCAGGGTCCAGAGTGGAGAGTTTTCAATACGCTCTCCTTGCAGCTCTGTGTAAACCCATATCAGAGCGTTTCAGGGTGAAACGCTGACATCACTGCATGTGCAGAACTCTTTCACATGAAGGCTGCATGTGCATACCAGGAACAACAACAGCTTCGGCTGTCTACCGAGTAACGTGTGTGCCACTTACTATGCTCGGTTTGTTATCCAGACAAAACTATCAAGACAGATTTCTTGTCCGAACTGTTTTGTTGTCCAGAAAAGAAGGTCCTGCGTCTTTGTGCGTCCACCTGCCATTATTGTCTGTGCAAAGTTTTTCTTCTTTATACGTGTATTGTAGCAGCGCTGCCTCTCTGCAAACCTACATCGCCATCTACTGAACCGGCATGCAAACTGCAGTTTCATTTGTCTCCATTGCCTCCGTCTGAACGTGGATCGATTTTGAATACGCAAAGGAAAAATCTTTGCGTTTTAAGTCAGAGTGTCCATGTAAGCATATACTGACTGTAGCTGAACACACACACCCTCACACACACCTCTTAAATCTAATTACACTGTTCATTGCAGACAAAGTCCCCATGAACATTTTGAAGTTTGATGAAAATCCCTCATTCACATTCTTGGGATTCCACATTGACAATACACTTAAGCAACGAATGGGGATGAGACTTCTGCCCTTGACTGTTAACCCGTGACCTTCAAATTCTACTTGTTGAGATGTGAAAGTGGAAATAGACGTCTTTCAAAGCACTCTTAAAATATTGGGTTCACCAGCAATGGGCGTCTGAGAAACTCAATGATCTTTGACCTGTACCTCAAAAAATCTCAGTTCCCATTGACAAAGTTGATAACTGTGTTAAGTTAAAACAATTTTTTTGATTATTCTGGGATTATAAAACTCCCAAAATTGATTTGAACGGCATTGGCCAAACATGAGGCTCTTTAACTTTGACCTTGACTAGGGCAGGGCAATATATCGATTAATCAGTCCATTTCAGTTATTTTCTAGATTTTGAAAATCTAGTTTTTTTTCTGCTTAATCTAACCATAAATTGTTGCAGTGTTTTAAAAAATATTGAAAATCTCTGGTTTTCTTGATTTAAGGCCCTGTCAGGTTTAGCACAAACTAATGTTTTTTATTAATTTCTTAAATGAGAACAAATATTGATCAGGTGGTTCCATGTTACAATACCGTGAAAATAGCTCACACTTCAGTTTAATGGAGATAGGCTTCCGTACTTTTTAACGACATAATTGTTTTTATGTCAAAATTACTGCATGCATTTTAACTATGAGAGGGAAAGTATGTTTAATTTTGGAACATGTTTCTGTAAAACAAAGGCAAAACTTGATTTATGTAATTTTTGTGTCACTTGGAGTTTTTTTTTTTAGACAGGGAAATGAATGATTAAAAATGTAAATTGAGCTCTGTGGAAAAAAGAAATCTGGGAGTTTGTTTTTTAGGTCGTATTTCCCCACCCTACATTAGACTCCAAAAGTCAACTTATTTGATCCTGGGTGTTCACAGCCTTTTTTTCCTTGGAGTACTCATTAGTTTTACCAAAGAGCAGCGTTTTTGCATAAAGTCACAGTGAAAAGGGTGAATGTCTAATAATCTTTTGACTTTGCATACACAAAAACGGTACGGTAGGACTCATGACTTTGATACTGTGCTTCTGAAAACTTTTTTTTTTTCACAAGTAATGCCCAAAGGTGGGGTCCTGTGACTTTGACCTTCGACCACCAAAATCAAATAATTTAATCTTTAAGTCAGAATGGACATCTTTGCCAACTCTTGAGGCAATCACTTAGAGCATTTCTTGTATATCTTGTCCACAAGCAAAGAGTGACCAGAAAACTTAATGACTGTGACCATTTACCTATGAACCCCAGTTGGACTGACAGAGTTTAAATGAAATCCCTTTAAGGCTTTCTAAGATATTGCACTTCCAGAGTTGGCATGCACGGACAAAAAGATTGTCAACCCAGTTATTCAGGCCTCTGCTGCTGTCTGTGTAGATGCATAAGAAAATAAGACACCAGATGTTTTTTTTAACATACTTCTGTATAAAACTCCACATCTGAAGCTCAGTGTAATTCTTCTGCCATTACCTTTTCAGGATAAGAGACCATCCCTGCCCTCCTGCCCAGGCTTGCATAATGACTTAGCGGAAATTTAAGCTTCTGTTGATGGGAATAAAAAGAGTTGTTGTTTTTTTTAAAGTGGGGTTGTCCCTACTTTGATTGGGGATGTCCTGCTGACAGGATAAACAAAGCAAGTTTACAGTAACTGTGACATTGCTGTTACCTTTATTCAAAGAGGTCCAGCTGCACTGAGCCCTCAGGAAGCCCTTGTACAGGCCAGCCTAGCAACTGGCAGCCCACTGTGAGGAAACTAAGCCCTGTATGAACTGGCAGACACTCCCCTCTTAAGGGCACTTTTGCTGCATCTGCAGAATGGTCCAATGGCGGCAGCTCTGATGGGGCGGCAGTGTTTCTTTGGGCAAACAAGTTTTTTCCATCTCTCCTCACTTTCAGGAAACACATTTTGCTGTTTCTTTCCTCTGTGTTTGCAAACGGAAGGAAGAGGTTAAAGGGAGGGGCATCATGCACTGACAGAGCTCTGCTGAATGGGCCTGTTTGTGATTTTGAACATAGGCATTTTATATCCTGAAAAACACAATTTAGATGATCTAGGGGTTCTTCTGTAACATTTCAGTCACGTAGAATTTTCATAAAACACCATACACCAATGGGCCACTTTGTTAGGTACACTATTAGTATTGGGTTGGGCCCTCTTTTGCCCTTAGAGCTGCCTTAATTATTCAAGGCCTGGCTTCAGCAAGGTGCTGAAAACATACCCCAGATATCTTGGCATAATAGCATCACACAACTGCTGCAGATTTGTCAGCTGGACATCAATGATGCTAATCCTCTATTCCACCACATCACAAAAGTGCAATACTGGATTGAAATCTGGTGGAGACCTCTGAGTAAAGCTGAGTAAAGCTAATTTATACCTTTTTCACACTAAAATTAAATGCAGTTTTTTTAAATGCGGGTTAACCAACTAACAACTGGCAAGTGACACCTTTCCCGCTGCCAGCAAACCAGGGACCTAATCGGCAGCAGACGAGCTGTATGGCTGTTTTTTTCCTCTGTTGTGTCAAGTTGATGTCGTCATGTTGATGACATCATCCGCGCGCCGAAGCACGTCCATTTAAACAAGTAGTGTGGAGGCCGTGGACACATTAGTCAGCTGTGTTCTGCTCTTCTACTTTTCTGTACTTTGTACTTTTGTAAAAACTTAGCACAGAATAAACTAATTTTAACGCAAATGATACGATGAAATTTGTTGCTGAGATGGCTAAGAGTCAAGTAAGTTACAGACGGAGGCAAAAGGGGTGATGTTATGCTGTCAGCATGATACAGTGATGTCATGATGTAAATTAGCGGGTTGACTCGGGTGTGATTTTCCCACTGAGGCCAGAGGTTGATAGAAACCCATGTCACGTCCAGAGTCAGTCGACCCTGGTTGAAATGATGATTAGACCCTTTCAAACTGCTGACAGGAGGCAATTGTTACAGGGTTTAAACAGTTTTTTGGCCGGTCTGAAAGGGATATTATTGTCATGTTCAAGAGATAATTTTGAAAAGATCAGAGCTCTGTGACACAGCACACTATCCTACTTGAAGTTCTTTGTAAATCATTGAGGTTGTTGTGTGTGAAGGTCCCAGACCAGAAGTCTCAGAAATTCTCAGACCAGCGTATCTGAACCACAAGTTCAACAAGTTTTGGAACACAATTTCAAATAGATCTCAGTCCAGACAGATCTGCCCTCAGTTTGTTCAGTGATCAATCAATTTGAAGGGAATGAGCTTACATATCACTTTCTTAGTGCCTTAACATCGCAAGTCACATCTAGGGATGTATACTGTGGACCGGTACTTTCCTGTACCGGTCCACAATTGGGTCAGTACCTGAAGACCCTTAAGAATTTGGAAAAACGGTACCGTTATCAGTACGTAAACGTCTCTTCAGCTGTCACCTAGTTATGACACTACTGCTGTCTGGCTCAAGCATGTCGGTTAGGGCTAAGCACTCGAAGGTTTGAGCTTACTTTAGCAAAGCTAATGAAAACTCGGCCCGATGCAATCCTTGTCAGAGAGAAGTTGCGTCTAAGGGGGGAAATACTAGCAACATCACCAAACACTTGGAGCGCGCGCATAGTATAAAGCTAAAGGAGTGCGGGCTGTTTGATTGCTATAGCAACACGAGTAGAGTTAGCAGCCCGGCTAACACTAAAGATTGCAGCACCGACAGAGACAGAGACTCTATCATCCACCCCTTTGGTAAAACCCTGCAGAAAACAACACAGTCACACGGGGTTAAACTCTTGACGAAGCGCCGCTGCACTCGGTCTTGTTTTTAGTGTTCTTTTTTTAAAGCTAAAAAGGTATGGTTACCTTCACATGTTTCAACGTAACTCTGCCGTCTTCTTCAGAAACTGTCCCGGAAACAGCTGATAAAAAGACACGTCACAGCTGTCAGGATGACAGTTTCTGAAGAAGACGGCAGAGTTACATCGAAACATGTCAAGGTAACCATACCTTTTTGTCTTTAAAAAAGAACACTAAACACACGTATGTTCTAAGAAGACAAGATGAACTTAATCAGTGCACTCGGTCGTATAACTTGGATGAAAAGCTGACAGCACAGCTCTCTTCAGATGAATCAGAGCTACAGTATTAATGCTCGCTCGGAGCGGAAACTCTTTGTTTAGGGAGGTCAAGAGAGCACCGGATGTGACTGACGGTCAAGCTGCTCTCACAGCGCCCTCTGTTGGATGAAACGGTCCACTGCTCCAGGCGCCCTGATGTGGTGCTACACTCAATATTTTACATTCGAATATGTATTTAATATTCGGTTACGGATATTTATCCCCACATTCGAACGGTTATACGAATATCTAATATAAAGTGCGAGCCCTAGTAGTCATCATTACAGCATCAGTTTTAGCTGCACAAGATATATGGGTCTGCCTGTACATTCAGTCCGTTGGGCGGCATTAAGGGGTTTTGCCATCTCATTAGCTTTTCTTTTTGCCTCTGAGAAGCATTTGTAATACATTACTCCTATTCTGTTGAAGCTTTATTGTTACCTTGTGGTAATGAAAAAAGGCTGAATCTTATAATATCTTGTAAAGTCTTTATTTTTTACACAAAATTACATGTTGTAGTATCAATAAGAATATCGATAAGTATCAATACCGATAAGGAGTATCGATATCTGTATCGGTATTGATAAAATCATAACAATATACATCCCTAGTCACATCTATGCTTTCACACCCATTTACTTTCATGTTCACACATGGTTCTACTTTTCTGTGTAAGTCATTCATCAGTATTAGCAAACATATCCACACTCAGTTATACCCACACCACTGATGCAGCAGTGGAAGCACCTTGGGTTTAAGTGTCTTGTCCATGGACACATTGACCTGTGATAGCAAGAGCTGGGCTCAAACCCCTCAACCCCTCAACCCCTCAAACCCCTCAACCCTCCAATTGATGGTAGAGCAAACTACCAGACTAAGCAATCAATGCCTCTAGTGCATGGAAAACATCAAGATAAAGATGCTTTTGATGAGTGGTTACTGGGTTAACTGGTTGAATATTCAGGTTATGGCATCTTTGCCAAGCTTTAGCTATGCCATCTTAAAAATTAGATTTGTGCACTTGTGTGGTACTTTATATGTTTTCCCTTAAGGGTCAAGACAGACATTGTTCAAGAGATTTCCATCTATATATCTATTTTTTCACCAAATGTTATTGTGCTAGGTTTTAATGTCAATGGCCCCATCCACAACATAATTATATCACAGAAATAAGAATTGTACCATCCAGGAGGAGAAATTTATGTTTTGAAACTATTTATGACGATTGAGATTAGTTTTTCTTGCTTCAAGAAGACATGGTGAGAATTTATCTTGAATCAGGAAGTAGGAAATTGCAGTCTTAATTTAGGATGAATCTTGCATTTCCTAACCTTTATGGGCCCCTGCATGACTCTAGGCTGCAGAGAGATTTCCCCTTTATCCCCTTTATGGGCAGGCTTAATCTTTAGTTCCTCCATATAATCTGACCTTTGCTGACTTTGTTCATAAGCAGGGACCCCAGCCAAAACTTGTGCCAATTATGTTGTAGCTTGTATCCTGTACAGTGTTACTTGTCCATCTTGTGCACTGTTTATAGATATGCAGGCTAGTCAGCATCTAATTTTCACACACACACAGTTCACCGTGTGACACTTCATCCACGCTAGGACTGAAAGATATGTTGTTGTCGTATCAATATTGAGTTATAAACATTCAAGATATGAATATCAAAAAAGCAACGATATTAAACAATATAGATTTCCACACTCGTGGAAGTCACAACAGCTCTGGAAGTCACAACAGATTTCGTTTTTACGATTGCCCTTGAATGCCCTGCTTGGCTTTCACCAAACCCGTAGTCATATCGTATCGTACTGGTATCGAGATATCTGGCATAAATATCAAGATATGACATTTTGTCCGTATCTTTCAGACCTAAACCACACACAGTCAAACAAATGAGCAGATACAAAACGATGACACCAATAACAGAACTTTTGTCAGAGTTGTATAATGTTCTGTCAAAGGTGTAGGTATTTATCAAGTTAAAATGCTTATTGAATCCTATTCATGAGCATAAATACTGCCTGGCTTAAGCACAGGGACCTTTTAGTTTTTCACATTAGGCCAGGGAAAGCTGATGTTAACCTGTATTTATTAAACAGCCCAGCTGCTGATGTCCGATAGTGTCTCTAATGAAGGCCTGAGTGTACAGTCTAATTCTCTCAGGAACGCAAACAGCCTGGTATATTTCAGAGGATTTTACAGTGCCGGTCTGTAAAAAGGGGAGGGGAGTTTTAGGTTTGGAGGGAGGAGGAGCAGTGTTCATGTGGTAAGCCAACATGTTGTTCACATCTGTGTCAGACTGAGACTAATGAAGGCCAGACTGATCCTTGGATGCAAGCCTTAAGTAAATGATCCCTCTTTGAATATATTAGAGCCCCATTGCGGTGTTGTGCCTCCCTGCTGTGCCAGCTCTGCTTCATGCTGTCTCGAGGTCTGATGGCACCGGTCATAATGACAGTCACGGTGTTTGATCATGTTTGTGCACAATCCAACCTGCATTCAGTTTGTCTCACAGTAGCGCTATTACGGTGACTTGTTGATGAAGCACATAAACTCAGTGTGTTTAAGTCATCAACAAGTTTTGGAGAAACAGAACTAAGGGAAATGGAAAGTAAGAGTCTTCTGTCATTTGACAATAAATGCTGTTCTGATATGTTTCCCCACCCTCTTCAAAGGCTTAGCATTTACATAACAGGCTGGTTTTTGGTTCTCATTTAAATGGTTCATGTGGGTGGTTGTGTACAAGTGAGGAAGTACGTCATCCTCAAACCTGAAAGGCGGAAGTTGACCCTCAGCAGCTGTATAGCTGAGAGTGTGTATGTATCTGAAGATCAGTGAATACAAACCACCATTTCGATGAAGTTGGGACAGTGTGTAGAATACAAATTAAAACAAAACACAATGATTGCAGATTCTTTTTAACCCATATTCAGTTGAATAAACAACAAAGACCAGATATTTCATGTTCAAACTGTTAAAGAATTTGTTTTTTCTCTTTGCAAAAAATTCTCTCATTTTGAAATTGATGCAACACTTTCCAAAAACGCAGAGACCAGGGCAGCAAAGGACTGAGAAAGTGGAGGAATGCTCAAAAAGCAGCTGTTTGGAACACTTAACAGGTTATCAGGTTAAATGGAAAGAAGGGTGTGTCATGAATGGTTATTAAAAGAGCTTCCCTGAAAGGCTCAGTTGTTCACTGGCAAGGATGGGGCGAGGTTCAGCACTTTGTAAACAACTATTTGAGCAAACAGTCCCAACAATTGAAGAACCACTTTTCTCAAGGTGCTATTGCAAGGAATACAGGGATTTCATAATTTAATTGAGTCCATAGTACCAAAAGATTTAAAAAATCTGGAAAAACTCTACCCTTAAGCAGCAAGGATAAAAACAACACTTAAAGGAACACTACACCCAAACAACGATTTGGCCTCATTTTCTACTCACCCTCATGCTCAACAACACTGTGGAGTAGTTTTGGAACATCTAGGATGCAGCCGGAGATCTGGGGGAATCCTCGCTGTCCACTGATATTGATATCATGACTTCGGTCAGAGCCCGAACAAACAGTGTCCTTAAAAGTCCACAAAAAGTCCACAAAAAGTCGGCAATATTCCTCCATACTGCTCGTGCGCTGTAATCCAAGTGTCCTGAGTGGGTAACGTCCACCATTTACTCAAAACGACATCATTTAGCACATGTTTATAGCCTAAACAGTACTACTTCGCATTTCTATGATACACTTACGGGTGCCTACGGGAGCCGCGGCTGACCAAACAAAGGAACGCGCACTCTGCAATAACTAGGAGCGTAGAACAAGAAATCCCACATTCTGCTGTGAGCGACGGAGCTGTGGACAGACACAAGAGGGGTCAGCAGAATGTGGGATTTCTTGTGTTCTTGTTTCTTGTTCTACGCTTACCTTGGCCCGAGCTCTTCTGAGATGGGCTGACATCAAGTGAAAATGGCGGCTGTGTTCTTACAAGTCCAAATTCTAAATTGGTTTTGGACATCACGGATATTTGTGTATTCTAGGCTAAAGAGGAAAGGACCATCAAGACTGTGATCAGCGCACAGTTCAAAGGCCAGCGTCTGTAATGGTATGGGGAAAGTGTTCGTGCTGATGGCATGGGTAACTTGCACATCCTTGGGCACCATTAATGCTAAAGTTTTGACAAGGTACAGACAAGTTTTGGAGCAACATATCCTGCCATCCTAACAAAGTCTTTTCAAGGACGTCTGCTTATTTCAGCAAGACAATGCCAAGACAGCAGCATGGCTCTGTAGTAAAAGAACTGGCTGTACCCTAGTGCACTTTGGCTGCACTTTGAGTTACATATGTTGTAAGAAAAGTGCTATAAAATATATAAATAAACTTGCCTTGCCTTGCCTTGCTGACCTGCAGTCCAGACCTATCTCCCTTTCAAAATGTGGTGCATCATGAAGGGGAAAAATGCTAGTAGAGACCCCAGAGTGTTGGAAAACTGAAGTTGTGCATCAAGAAAGAATGGGAAAGAATTTCACAAAACTCAAACAATTAGTGTCAAATGCTTATTGATTGTTGTAAATAGCAAAGGTGGTGCAACACAGTGGTAAACATGCCCCTGTCCCCGCTTATTTGAAACATGTTGCAGGTATCAAATTCAAAATGAGTGCAGGAAAAGAATGAAATCTGTCAGTTCATGCATTAAATATCTTGTTTTAGTGGTGTATTCATTCCAAAAAAGGTTGAAGTGTCTGTACTCAATTTATGTTTTACACAGGATCCCAAATTCATTTGAACAGGGGTTCAAGTGAACAGTGGACAGTCCACTGTAAGCAAGAAAAATGTTTGCACTTTTGGCATACATATATTTCCAGGCTCCCTTACCTTCAAACTGTTGTGCACCATACTCCCCTGGCTGTAAATATGTCCCATTCGTGAACACAGACACAGTAGAATGTTTGCCCTCGTATGCGTAGCACAAGTCGGGCAACAGAGAATGACAAACAACAGATGTGTCATGCAGGCTGAAATCAAAACAGCTGTCCAGCTCAGAGTTTTGCATATCATCAGACATGGATGCTGTGATGAGGGCGTAAGGCAGTGAGCACTGTTGACAGTTGAGACAAGGCAGCGCCTCTGCTGCTCTTAGCATCCTCTCTAGAGGAGGACAGGCATGTTTGTAGGCTGCCTTGACAACCTTACTCTCTGTGTCATGGGGTGCTGAGCGCTGCTGCTCTGATCACATGTACACACTACATTCAAAGAGCGTTATATCAGCTATGTGACAGGTAGGCTCCCAAAGAGACAACAGCCAGAGGGGATGTCCTTTTTAATACAATGTCTGAGTACAAATGCACAGTGTGCTGGGACAGAATAACACGTTTGACATTATTCCGAATGCTCTTATGTTGTCGGTGTAAGTTGGAAGAGAAGCTTGTAGAACACTGTCATTTTTGAACTACACTGTAGAAGAACAAAGGCCTGAACAGAAACGCAATAAAAGGTTTAAAGTCAGACTTTGTGATGTTCTCTTCATGCAAACTTTTTGTTCTGACCACGTGAGGGGGCACGGGGCTTTAGCTTTCCACAAGACACATGTAATGGTTTTCTAAGCAGCTTTTCCACCCTAATACATGCAAATGGTTTGGCTGCATACCCGCCTGCAATAGAAGCAGAGATCCATAATCAGAACAAGTGAAAGAACAGAGGGGCAGAAACTTCCACAAGAGTAATCATGTTCCACAGACTGTCACCCAACATCTTTCAGCTCGTCTCAAGGATGTACGGGTGATTTTATTAATGGGTGTAATTGGGCTGTTTTTCCCAAGGGCAGTATCAGGCCATGCTTAGTTTAACCCAGTCTTTTTATTAAAGTGTGTCCAGCGCTTGGCACTTTTTTAGCCTTGCAGAGCAGACGGACCTGCCCGATTTATTGCCAACTTCCATTGTGTAACAATTTCATGGCTGAATGTTCAGCAGCCCAGTCAGGGAAGGAAGGCGAGAGCTGCAGACGTGAAGACAGCAGGAAGTGACTGCATGTTTGAAAACAATGGCGGCATGTGAAAAAGACCCTGTGAATGTGGCAATCAGTATCTGTGGTTTTACCAGAAATAGACTCAATTTCTTCTTTAAAAGAGGAGCAAAGACCGTCAGTTAAACCTCTCTTATGGGAAATCAGGTTTTCGCTCATCTCCCAACTGGGATCACTGTTGGGAAACTGGAAGAGTATGTCAACCTCCTCCGAGGACGATGGCAGTTAGTTTATCGTAGTCATGGCGAAATATGGCGAGAAATGTTCTCCTCAAAATTTACAGAGAGAACTTGGTGGGGATTGTCATTGACAAGGTTCATGTCGCATATGAATAGTAAATGATACAAGTATGTGGTACAATTTAATATAAGGCAATAGTCTAAGACTGAAATGTACTTAAGGCTAATGGCTAACAACAGGGTCAAGCTGCTACGTCATACTTTGCTTGATGTAGATTGATCTGTGATGAGTTTGACAAGCAGAATGATCATCCAATTACCTGTTGTTGTTTTTTTTTTTTTTTAAGTTAACCCCTGAAGACATTTTCAAACAGCTCTTTTCCAGATGGCTAGTAAAATATTTCTGTGGCGGATAATTGAATCTGTCTGTCTGGCATGTCAGGTAATAACTTTTTGCTCACTGGCTAATCTGGCTAGTGATTATCCCAGAGTTACTAGCCAATTAGCATTTTCACTAGCCACTGTTTTGATGTTGAGAAAATATGTTTTGTATGATTTAAGTTTCATTTGGCATGATGAATTTACTTACAACCATTTCAGATAAAAAAAATTTCTACACTTCAAACTTTTAGCTTTTTGGTTTCCCATCCCTTCCCATGATGCAGTAGAGGACCCTCAGTAGCCCAGAGTTTACCAGATATTAACTAGCACACAGTCAACTCAGGTAGGATGTAATTCCCAGCTGAGACATATGACTTTGAAGGTTAAAAAATGCTCCATTGTCCTCTTAACTGACATGAAACATGCTACAAAACATCAGTTACACAAGATACACAACATTGTGGACACAAACCACACAAATGAAGCTTCCTCATGGAGGTTATATTTTTTGCTGACATTTGATAGTTTGTTTGTTAGATTTTTAACAGAATAACTCAAAAAGTTAGAATTTTTGTTGGCATGAAATGAAAGGGCAGTTTTCCACATTATTACCAGTAAAATTCGAACAATTTTGATGACATCATCAGCGAATGTTGGGAAGGGAGAAGTGATTAGATTTTGGTGGTGATCCAAATTCAGATTGGGATCCAGGAAGTTTTTTTTAAGGATGTGTTAACAGTGTTAACAACATGTTTGAGAATAACCTGCATGATAAAGTTGGAAATGCCTTGGTGGAGGCTTGTGCTGTCTGAGCGTTTCTAGTTTTATGGTGTTTTGGACCAGATGTAAGAAATGAACCAATGCATCAGCTGTTTTAATGCAGTGAGTTACACAAAAGCAGATATGAATTTGCATTGTTTGTGCATCAACAATTGTGGGGTACTTTTGCATGTCTGCATGACCACAGATGCATTTGTGTTCTTGTAGCAGGCGTGCAGCCTCTGCTCATATCCTGAGCATCCTATCATGTAACAGCGTGTATGTGTTCTTCTATGTAAATTTCGCTTATCATCCTTGCCAAATTGTCTGAGTGCAGCATACGTGGGTGAGTACAATGGTCTTTATTACATAAAGGCAACGCGCAATGTTAACAAGCGTAAAGGAAGAACACAATTATGCAAACAACAGTGTGTTACTGGATGCAAATATGCGGGGTCATGACTTACCATGCTGGTAAACCTAACTGCCTTCTCTCAGTGTCAACTGTATGTAAATAAAAATTTGAACATCTAGATAAAATGAAACAGTAAAACTCATCATATCTGAATATTTGGTTACAACTCTGTTTGCTGGTAAGAGAGAGGGAGTCATGGCCATGTGTAGGGTGGAGGCTTAAGATGTAAAGCACACAGTGGCACCTCATTATGAAACAAACAAAGCAAATAGTTTTTATGAACACAAATTTTACGTTTAAGAGCCAGCATTCTTTAAATTGGCACAGATTTCACCTCTGATTTTTGGGGGGTTTAAATAAAATGCTTTTTGCACATTGTCATTACTAATGATTTGTTGCTTTCCTCTTTTTTCTGTATATTGAACATTTTGTTTAAAAAGGCTGAATGTTGTGTAAAGGCTTTGATTGAAACTCCTTAACATCAACTAACGCTGTTTAAAGCTATGTATTTATTGTTACTTGTTTCAATTGTACTTCCTATCTGTGTGCATACTGTAGATATCTTGTGTTATTTATATATTGATAGATCAGTGGACTATTATTACCTCCGCCAAGGAGGTTATGTTTTCGGGAGAGTTTGTTTGTCCCTCCGTCCGTCCGTCCGTCCGTGTGTCCGGTGAGCAAAATAACTCAAAAAATAAAGGAT
Source organism: Scarus forsteni (assembly GCA_036419115.1). NCBI lineage: Eukaryota > Metazoa > Chordata > Actinopteri > Labriformes > Labridae > Scarus > Scarus forsteni. The sequence continues at coordinate 9,835,488 of JAZDUH010000152.1, forward strand.
GAATTTTGATGAAATTTTCAGGAAATGTTCAGCATGGGAAAAGGAAGAACTGATTCGATTTTGGTGTTGATCTGGATCACCGTCTGGCCGACATGACGAAAAACGTGATTTTCATGAATAACTAGAAAGCACTCGGAGAGTGCAGACCTCCGCCAGCGCCACAGTCCTCAGCCATACTGTCATTTTGACCATAAATATTAGTCCTACCTTTATTTCATCTAAATATTTAGATTCCTTGACCATGAAAACATACCATTAGCAACTGGATTCACAATGATATCTATTTTAGTTCAGTAGTTATTCACAGAAATCACATATTATGCTATGGCGGCCAGATGCTGATCCAGATGAACACCAAAATTCAGTTTTTCCTTTTCCCATGCTGAACATTTCCTGCAAATTTCATCAGAATCCATCCATTACTTTTTGAGTTATTTTGTTCAAAGACGGATGGACAGACGGACGGACAGATGTACAGACAGACAGAAAAACAACTCTCCCAAAAACATGACCTTCTTGGCGGAGGTAATTATGAATCCAATTGCTAGTGGTATGTTTTCATGGTCAAGGAATCTAAATATTCAGATGAAATAAAGGTAAGACCAATATTTATGGAAAAAATCATTATGGACTGTGGTGCTGGCAGAGGTCTGCGCTCTCCGAGTGCTTTTCTCGGTAGATTAATATTACCTTTAGAATAGCAAACATTCTTTTAGTACTTGTGACAAGTCCAGTATGTGCTGTGCCTGTTACCCACTGACAGATGGAATAGTCTCCCTGAAACCCCAGATGGACCAAATCAGTTATTCCCATCTATACCCTGAAGGGTAAGGGGTACATAGAAACATTTAATACTTTGTTTCCAACTTGGAGCTACTAAGATAAGCCTGACAATAAACTGGTTATTGTTCTTTTTTAATAGTTTCACAGGTGAGACAATAAACAGTGGCACAGGGAAGTGTTCCTGAGTGTTTGGTACTCTAGCATCACTGTAAATGTGCTGGCTTCTTGTAGACGTGAATCCATATAAACCAGGCTGATTATGTTTCTACTTTTTAAGAATCAGCTTGTATGAGTGAGGGGATACTTGTGGTATGAAAAAATGATTCAGGGGGTGCACAAGACAAAAAAAATTGGGAACCACTGGACTAAGTGGTACAAATAGTGGACAAAAGGATGGTTGATTGATATGATTACTTTGATTGTTAAATAAACTTGGTCTCAGGAAAAGAAGAAAAGACAAAGCTACAATAAAATATTAGAGGATAAGTAGTTTTATTTATTTATTTGTGCCAATAAGTACAGATGGGTCAGGGGTCAAAATGGCCAGCTAGCCTTGGCAATATTAGCTTTAGCATTAATTTAGCGACATGATTGTAACAGATAGTAAATCAAACTCATTCGATTAAAATTCTTCGAGGCCTTACATGGATGTTACACATTTCTTCTTTAGACATTGATTTACCCGCAGTAGCCTTTAGCTAAGCTGCCGTTTACTTTTATGTTCATGATCAGAACCAGAACAGGAGGGAAATCACCAAATATAAATTTGCGTGATTAATGGAAAAATATGTATTTATATGTGTTGGACTAAATAGTTGCTCTGATCTAAATTTTAGTCCAATAGGGGGCAGTAAAAGGTTTTTGTGATATCCGACTCAGCAAAAACACAAACTTTTACAATACACAATAAACAATACGATCAGTATTAATCCCGCAGTTTAAAAAGCTGCATACTAAAAGACTGGACTCAATATTTTTCTCAAAGTATTTAAAGACATTTAGGGAAGTTAAATTTTGCAATTCAAAATTAGCCTGAGGATTGTTCCTGTTCTTCTCACTGCAAAGAAATTAACAAAAGACAATAGTACCAATAGGACATTGAGCATTCTGGGGTGATTTTTCTTTGTCCAACTCTAATTTTTTTTGTACTAGAGGCTGGAATTTATTCACCTGAATCATCACGTAGCAGATTCCCCCATTTTTAATTCAGGCATGTTTACTCTCCATCTACAGAAGTTGCCATGTCTCAAAATAGTACCAATCATAGCAGCTGTGTGGTGGAGAATTAGGCAGATTTAAAAAAAAAAAACTGCCTGTAGCTGTGTGGATTAGGCAGATTACCTCACATTGTGGCTTCTTTTTTCCCTCCATTCTTTTCATTCAGCAGAAAATCTGGCACTTTTCACTGCAATTTATAGCATTAGCATCTGTCCTGTTTTTCTGAAGAGGGAGAGAACTGAGCTGTGACACTGTGGCACACGTTCAGGCTTGTACGTCACACAACCTCTCGTCTATAACCTGAAATATTCCTTTTGAGACAACCTAAGAAGACCTTCTTAGCATGCTGAAGATATGACATGAAGTTATAAAAACTCAAATTTTGATAAATGATATAGAGCAAATATTTGATACACTATCTGCCTTTCTTTAATTTCAAACTACAAGCTGATGCTAAGTCACTTAAAAGAAAATGTTCTGACGATGATAAGAAATCTGGTAAATAAGCTTCAGGTCCTAATGCCAGGGAAGTAAAGAGGACATTAAAAACTGTAATATTAATCTGAAAGCCATGAGAAGCACATTATCTTACATATTATTTATCGAAATGTTTTTTAGAATTACAAGGAGCATAAATGTAGCAGCTCTGAGTGGTTTCCTGTGGTTATCCTTCAGGCCTCTTTATTTCTTTGGTTTGTCTTTATCTCATTAATGTTGAAACCATATGAGAGAAACAGACCATACACCATAACCCCAGGGCTGGTGACATCTCAGGCTGAATACACACATCTACACGCCAATACTGTATGTTACACACACACACACACACACACACACACACACACACACACACACACACACACACATAAGTCCCTCAGTTGTCTGAAGTCCAATGCCTCTTTCAAAGGAGAAGGCAGCCAAGCTGTCCTGATTAATATGACAATCGCCTAATTAACCCGACCTCGGTCTCAGTGAACTAAAATGGCTGCTGGCCTGAGAGTCTCTTTTTGAAGACCTTTTTGTCTCCATATCATCACAAATATGACTGTATCCCCAACCCATAAAAACATGGCTTTGCTCTGTTTGAAATGCACATTGCAAACATTTCTTAGGAGCTCATTAAATTTGATGTTTTGTGTTTTTATCGGTCATTGAAAATTTGTCTTTGCAATTCTACAGCGACTTGTTGTTTATGGTGACAGTAAAACAAGCATCTGTAATAAACTAAATGATATGAATTACATTTAAAAGTCCAAACTGTTATTTTTCAGCACTTTGAATTACATTGAAAATGATCGTCTATGTACTTGTTGTTTTCTCTTCTGTGTTTTAACATCAATAGTCAAAGCAGCGAAAATGAGAATAGAGATTTTGCATCAGTTCCAGTGAATCTAAGACATACTTGTAGGACAATGTGCCTTCTGAGTAAGTGTGACTGAGCTGATGTGTTAACAGCTAGGGCTGCAACTAATGATTATCGATTTTCATAATCGATTAATCGGGTGATTACTTAAATGATTAATTGATTAATCGGATAATGACACATTTTTGAAATCTCCTTTACAATTTAGCATAAAGTTGTTTTAGGTATTTTCTAAACAACAGAGACAATAAAAAGAATTTTTCCTTCAGTAATAATATTGCATGACAGCTTTTTCTTTCTTGACTCACTGTGCAAAACTGTAAGTACATTAACAGACTTGTTTGCATGTTGTTTAAATAAATGCTCAAAAACTTACGTTTTCTTGAAACACAGCAGGCAAAGTAGTAGCAGTCTTGTCTATAAAGTATTCAATAAAATAAGGTGCTGCTGAATGTAAAAAACAAAAATAATCTTTATACCGAGGCGAGTCTTCGTCCGTCTCCAACACGTCGACATGTTTTCTCAGCATGTGCTCTTTCATAGAGATCGTGCTCCCATGCCAGATGAAGTCGGCCTTGCAATGTTTGCAAGTGATCGTTTGCTTTGCTTTGTTGAACGTGAAATGCTCCCAGCTTTTGGAGGTTTTTGGTCTTTCGCGAAGTGATGCTGCTGTGGACTGCATGTTGTTATGTGCAGCGACAGTCGCTCGTGTGCATGCGCACCTCTCACAGTAGCTTACGACAAGAGAGTGGGCTCATCTCCTCCTAACTAACCAACTGTAAGCTACAATTTCATGCACCAAAACACCTGCGATTCGTTGCCAATGAAAATCGATAATTAAATTTGTTGACAACAGATTTAATTATCGATTTTCATTGATTTAATCGATTGGTTGTTGCAGCCCTGTTAACAGCACAGAGGAAAAGTTTGTGTAATGCATTATAATCACTTTATTTGCCTTCTGTACCTTTATCTTTATGTTGAACATTTTTTTCTTCATTTTGTTGCTATCTGTCTATTGTTGTCAATGGCACTGATGCTGCTGAAGTACAGTATATGAGGAAAAGGAGCTTTTACACCACTCATGCTAAGTGCAATTCAAGCTCCCTGTCAGTTAACATGTCAGCATCTTTCAGAATAAATTTTTATAAATGTTATGCATCTCTTAATGGTCTTGGTCCAGCCTATTTATCTGATTGGCTTTGATCACATGAGCCTGTGAAAAACCTCAGGCCTTTAAGTTAGTGGTTATTTAATTGTGCCAAAAGTCCAAACAAAGAATCATGGTAAGGCAGCTTTTTGTTATAACAACCCATTTCTGGGACCAGTGGTGGTACAGAATATCAGCATTTTTAAAGCCGAGTCAAGATCAATTTTAAATCTCACTTTTGAATGTTTTTGACTGCATTTCAGGTCATTTTTGTTTATTTATCCAATTTAAATTACATTGTGTTTTATTTACACATTTAATAATTTGTTTTATCATTCTTTCCAAAAAATCTTTGATTAGTACTTTCAATATATTTATTTTGTGAATTGTTTACTATTTTAGTGTCAAATCTCTGTGTTTACTATTTTACTCTTGCTTTTTAAGTGTCTACAGGTAAAATATATTGTAAATATTCTCCTACTCCTTTACTTTTATTCTTTATTTACATATTTATTACTTCTATTATTGCTATTTTCATGCTTTTATTGCAATTAAACAATACTTTATTTTATCTGTATTTTCAGTATTTTTAACTTAATCCCCACTGATTTCTCATTTTATTCACATTTCCTCAGTACCTCACTCCTACAGTTCAGTTAAATTAAGGTGCTTGTTCTTTTTTGTTCTGTTTTAGTATAATTTTTTTATTGGGTTTGTTGTTCTTATCATACTTATTTGTTTCCTGCAGGTGTTGAATAAAGAGTGCTATACAAATTAAGTTTGACTGAATGACTGAATTTAACTCTACTGTTCATCAAAAAGCTGAATTTTAGCCAGTTTTATCTGCACCTTGATGCAGATAAGAGTGAGAAAATCTGGTCCAAACCTGCTGCTGGATCAATACACTTTTGGATTAAAATTGCGATCATGCTGCTGTCTGCGTAAGAAATATCTTATATGTAAGCAGTGCAGAGATTTCGCTAGGGCATTACTTCTACAAATCTGAAAGATGAGTATATTAGGGAGATTTAGGGAGAAATGCCACACAGCAGGGTGGTTGCTGGTTCTAATACCCAGATTAATTGAAGATTTTTTGCGTCTCCTTGTGCATGCATGGGTTTTCTCCTGTTACTCTGATCCCCTCATACAGGGTGATAAACGCGCTGTTTATGTTAATCTATAGCTCTAAATTGTCCTTAACTGTGAGTGTGAATGGTTGTTTGTCTCTATATGCTAGCCTTGTGATTGGCTGGTGACCAGCCTGGGATATACCCAAACATTTCTTTGCAGCCTTTCCCTGCTGTCCAGTCTTGAGATCTGAAAAATGTGGGGTTTTTTTTAATGTAAAAATAACTACAGTGGACTTTGTTGACTGTTGAACCAATAAAGATTGATTTGGTCCATATCAGTGTTTGAGTGTTTGAAATTCACTGTTGTGCTTGGGTAATTCTTATATATTTGTGGACATGTCCAATGTGCATGATGAGAAAAAAAACATAAAAAAACTTAATTGTCTGAAGAAGAGACTACATTTTGTACTTTATCATTCTTTTATGGAGAGTGTCTATAGGGAGATAATTATACTTTAGTGTGGAGTTAATGAAACCAAAGCTTTGCTTTTCTTGTGGAAAGAAGGGCAGATCTTTCATACTGCTATCTGCAGACACCTCCCACCCCAGACAAGGCACAAAGGAGATGGTTTGGCTTTAATGCTGCAGCTCCTTCTGCTTCTGTCAGACTGTGCTGATACAAGGAAAGTGTAAATGAAGTCAGAGTCAAAGGGGTTTGTCTCTACTGGCTACTTGTAAATGAAAGGTGGCTAGAATGGAAAAATATAACTTCGGGATATTTGGATGTTTATTTATTGAAATAAAGGACAGTTAGATGCAACAGTGGACACAAAATCAGTGAAAGAGTGGAAAAAAACAGCAGTTTATTGAGGTTAGGCATAAGACTGGCTACAGCGACCCTGGATGGTACATAGCTATTGGGAAATATCATTTTAAAGGCCAAAATAAACACATTCACCTCAGCTTCACTGATGCCATTTGCATTCGGCCTTCACACACATACACACACACCCACACACATAAATGTATATTTATTTATAACAATATATATATATATATATATATATATATATATATATATATATATATATATATATATATATATATATATATATATCCATAACAATATATATATCTATATCTATATATATGTATGTATATGTATATATATATATGTATGTATGTATGTATATATATATATATATATATATATATATACATATACATACATATATATATCTGTATATATATATATATATATATAGATATAGGAGAAAAATCGATTCACATGTGTGTCAGGATTTTTTGTTTGACGATTTTTAAATTGATTTTTTTGTACAAAAATTTATTTTTTTTTCCAAATTGAAATGCTTCAATTTAGTCTGTGTTAATAAGCCACTTTGAAATGCAATCCAGGCTTTTGAAAAGAGAGTATAAACAGCTGGTTAACATATATTGCTGAATAAACCCTGCTACTCACATGTGATGTGTATTTTTCCTGATATAGTCTGTTGGCGTTGTCATTGTTAATCTTTTTTGCTGGTGTTAAAAAAAGCTAACTTAAGATTGCAAAAATCGGCAATATTGTAGAATCACAATTTGAAGGAACACTACACCCAAACAACGATTTGGCCTCATTTTCTACTCACCCTCATGCTGAACAACACTGTGGAGTAGTTTTGGAACATCTAGGATGCAGCCGGAGATCTGGGGGAATCCTCGCTGTCCACTGACATTGATATCATGACTTCGGTCAGAGCCCGAACAAACAGTGTCCTTAAAAGTCCACAAAAAGTCCACAAAAAGTCGGCAATATTCCTCCATACTGCTCGTACGCTGTAATCCAAGTGTCCTGAGTGGGTAACGTCCACCATTTACTCGAAACGACATCATTTAGCACATGTTTATAGCCTAAACAGTACTACTTCGCATTTCTATGATACCACGGGTGTTTGATTTAATGCGACTCTACAATAACTAGGAGCGTAGAAAAAGAAAAAAGAACCCAAGAAATCCAGAACGAACCATACACGGATTCACATTCTGCTGATCCCTCTTGTGTCTGTCCACAGCTCCGTCGCTCTCAGCAGAATGTGAGATTTCTTGGGTTCTTGTTTCTTGTTCTACGCTCCTAGTTATTGCAGAGTGCGCATTCCTTTGTTTGGTCATCCGCGGCTGTTCCAAAACTACTCCACAGTGTTGTTCAGCATGAGGGTGAGTAGAAAATGAGGCCAAATCGTTGTTTGGGTGTAGTATTCCCTTCAGTCAACACCTAAAAATCGTAAAAAATTGAATTGGGAGAAAAGCATATCGTCCTAGCCCTAATTGTAATTTTACCTTATATTTGGCAGCTGGCCTTTATTCACCACTGAAAGGCCCTAATTTGAAAGAACCACAGGACAACACATAAAGTCATGTGTGTCATCTCTGTGTCACATATGATTTCAGACAACCCTTTGTAACTCAACAAAATAATGAGTTTGGCCACTGTTGTTTTGCCTAGATTATATAGCCCAAATCTTGTACCATAAGTGGTGTGCCCCATCCCTGACACTCCAACATTTTGTTGTCTGTTCTCCACCTCTGGTTGCATCTTTGCCATTATTTACCACTGATAAATGGTTGGACCATTACCTGCCTGTGTGAAACTCCACAGCTGTGCAGATGCTGTTAAGTGTAAAGCAAATTTGTATGAATGAGCTATATCAGCTTCAAAGACCAGCTATTTTCAAAGTTTAATGCAAGTCTAGGTGAAAAGATCCAAAGATACGTCACAGAGTTGGTTTGTTTGGGCTGGTGTGAAAGCTCACACAAACTCTGGTGTAGACCAAGAACCAAAATCTGGTACACCAATAACTGGGGATCTCAAGTGGCTTCCAAGCTCTTTGTGGTTGATGTGATGCAATCCAAGCCAAACAAGGACTTAACAAAGCAAGCGGACTAAAGGGAGTGAATTTTGGCTTGGGTTTGGCCAAAGTTGCTCAACAGAAAAACTAACATATCATTCACTGCCCTTATAAAGCGCTGCGCAGCTAACATTAGCATTGCTAGCACTGCCAGCCTCCGGTTCTCTTAACAGGTTAATGTCTACAAATCTTCACAGAATAGTCAATATTTACGTGACACCCAGTTCTTCCTAAATGCAGTATTTCTGGCTCATAATGCTACAATTGGCTGGCTGGCAGGAACAAAGACAACAGTTAATGCCCAACTAGTGACAAGAGGCTAGGTTACACAACATCCAACCTAGCTAAGTGCAGGGTGAAAGCAAAGCAAATCACAAGCAAAATAAAACAGTGATGCAACTTCACTCCCAAACTGAAGCAAGTCTGTTAAATTTTTGGTGTGAAAGCCACCTAATTTTTACCCAAAACACCAGGGTACTTTTCTTTGCCTCCTTTTTATCCAAATGCACCAGCAGGTCTATTAGGTATGCCTCAATTGTACGAGGTTGGACCCCCTTTTGCCTTCAGAACAGCCTTAAGTCTTTATAACATAGACTCTGCAAAGTGCTGGAAACATTCATCAAAAATTTGGTTCATTTTGACATGATAGTGTCACACAGTTGCTTCAGATTTGTCGACTGCAGATCAGTGATGTCATACTCCATCACATTTCATGTTTCTGTTGGATTGAGATCTGGTCACTGTGGGGGCCATTTGAGAGAGGACTTGACTTAACAGAGTCTATGTTTATGCAAAAGCAAAATGTCACATTTATTGGCACGGCATGATACAAACCGCATACATGTTAAGAGTCTAATGCTTAGTATTAAAAAACATCCCAAATGGGGATTGAGAGACAACCTGCGTGGACCCTATTGACAATCATGAAGTTGAGCATAAATTAATATGGTAATGATTTAGAAGGCTCATTAATGAGTTACAGTAGCATCAGACACAATTGTAAGCATGCTCGGAGTAATTAATGGAATAACTTTACTTGGTGGTAAATATTCATGGGCCCTCAGCTTTTTGTCTGCCTAGTGTAAAGAGAGATCAAAGCTTGTCCATTAGTGCAGCTGAAGAGCTGTCCACTTTAAATGAGCCTTTTGTTGGTATTGGGTTTATTTTAATGGAGAGGTATTTAGATTGCATGTAATCTTACAACAAAGCTAAAGGCACCAACATACCTGAGACTGGAGAGCGCGCCGCAAAGCCCCAACCCCCCCACAAACAGGGGGCTCCACTTCACGGGTTTGTGGACCATATAAAATATGTCTTTGTGTTTAGTGTCACCACAACAGCTTTTTATCAAAGCAAACAAATGTGATTACCTATTTCTTTTGAAAAATAGTTGTCCAGTCTGTTTTGTTTGTTTGCTGTTATGATGAAGCCTGTGGTTTCTACAAAGAAAATGGACATTTGTTTAGACCATATGATCCTCAATTAATCATCAGGTCAGCTCATGCTGTCTGTTGCACAGAGGTTTTTATAACCTTTGTTGGAGTTCATGTTTTGACTAGATGGCATATATTCACAAGTCAGGCAGACCTCCTGCAATCTCAAACTCTGTACAACATAGAGCCACAACAAACCTCTTTACAAATGTCTGCCCCGTTTACCAACAATGTACACAATATATGGTTAATATTTAGGGTGATGTTATATTGTTTTGGTATCTGCAGGTTGTCTTTGTTGACATCTTTGAACTTCCCTCTCTCTCAGTGAAAAAAATGTTTCAGGCCTCAGGATTACAGAATCTTTTCACCATTTGGATTTGGACTCACTAAGGCCAAATACTATGCTTAAAAAGAAGGGATGTGAATCACGTATCAATTCTAATTGAGAAAAAACAACAAGTAACTTTGATAAAATAATTGATAGAATTTGTCTTTTTGCTCAACTATTCCCTTGCCAATTTCTTCCATTCTGGCTGCATGTCTTTCAATTCATGGATGTCATGTTCTCATTAAAGGAATTTAGCAAAATAATGCAGCAGAAACTAGAAGTGCTCCAAAATCACAGACCTCCACCTCCGAGGCATTTCTGATGGTTATTTTTTTAAATTATTTTATTTTTTGTGAAATATGTGGAAAAACCGTTAAGAGTTGAGATGTCAACAAATACTTGAAAAATTCCTAGATTTGCATGTGCATTCAGATAACAATCAAAATCTTATCACTTTTTCTACTCCACTTCGGACATGTTTTGAAGATGTGGCTTAGGTTTTGTATTTATCACAACAGTAGTGCTCATTTGCTGCGTTATCTGAGTTGAGGGTAATCAGTATGATTGACTGAATGATCATCCAATCACCTGCCAGATAAGCTTTTGAAAATTTCTGCCCATTACCAAACCTTTTCTTCAGGCTGTCGCTCAGATTAGATTAGTTAACCTACTGAACGTTCCGTCAGATGTGTCAAGTTATTTTTTTTAGCCAAGTAAAAGGAAAATACTCTTATTTCAGTTGTAATGGTGGACAACTCCAAACACACAGTCATTAAACGTCCAGGTTTTCTGCAGCCAGCCCTAGGCAGACCCTCAAGGACCTGTTCTGTCTGCATGGGCTTTATTTCCCAGCTGCTTGGTTGTCATCAAGCAGTTTGGTTTGGTTTGGTTTGGTTTGGTTTGGTATTTAAAGAAAGGTGGTTCCACAGTTGAATATTGAAATAAACGACCCACATCATCCCTATTTTACCCCCTCCTCTGTACAGATACCAAACATACCGATCAGACTCCGAAGACCGTACCCAAACACATGGCAGCCTCTTGATTGGATAGAAAAATCAACACGGTTCTTCCTTCAGGGTTCCTAGTAGGGCTGGAACAATATAACTTGACAAGCCAGATGGACAGCTCAATATATCTGCCACAGAAATATTTCACAAGTCCATCTGGGTAGGAGCCCTTTGAATTTGTTTTCAGGGGCAGAACGTTAAAAAAAAAACACAAGCTTGTGATTGGACAATCGTTTGGCTCACACATTCATCACAGACCAATCCACATCAAGCAGGGTTGCCTCCTATAATGCAGCATACATAGCGGCTAATGTAGGAGCTAATCGATAACAACAGTTCATGGATGTTAGCCAAAGCGGCTAACTTAGCCACTAACAGCTAACAACAGTTAATGACCGTTAGCCATTAACCGCTAACTTAGCTGCTAACAGCTAACTGCCTTTTATTATCGCCTTAAGCTAAATTGTACCACACAGATGATTCATTTAACACTTATATGTGACATGAACCTCGTCAAAGACAATCCCTACAAGTAAACTTCTGAAGAGGGCAGATTTCACCAAGTTTCACCAGGTAGCCATGAGGACAAGAGGCTAATCGGCATGTCTGTTCTCAGCTTCCGGTTCTCAACTTCCAGTTGTCGTCACTTCTGCATTCTGCTGCTCCCGCCTCTCTTCCCTGATTGGGCCGTTAAGAATTAAGCCAAGTGAATTCGTTGGACAACCAAGGCTGGCAAGACGGACCTGTAGGATTTCAGAATCAGGCAGGTCTGTCTGCTCTGCAAGGCTAGGGATGATATGCTTTTCTCCCGATTCAATATTTTTTTCAAATTTTTTATGTGCCAATTCGATTTTAAACTGTGACTCTAAATTGCCGTTTTTTGCAAACTTTAGTTAGCTTTTTTAACACCAGCAAAAAAGATTAACAATTATAATGCCAACAGACTATATCAGTAAAAATGCACATCACGTGTGAGTCAGTTTTTAGGATTGATTCAGCAATATATTTTAACCAGCTGTTTATGCTGTCTTCAAAAGCCTGGGTTCCATTAAAAGTGGCTTATTAGCACAGACTAAAAGGAAGCATTTAAATTTTCAAAAAGAAGAAAAAAAAGAAAAGATTTTTGTACAAAAAAATCGATTTAAAAATCATCAAACAAAAAATCCTGATATGCATGTGACCCCTAGATGCTAGTATCATTTTCTGAACTTCCTTACAAGTCTTGGCTATGTTTTGCATTGTGGATTGTAACCATCTCTCAAACAAACCTTCATTCCACTTTGAAAACAGACACACGTTAAGAAGAAAAATCACAACAGCTCAATGTCCACCATTGTTGCTCCTTATTTACTGTATTGTTCATTTGTGTAGGTGATGTTATCATCATCCCTGCCCTCGAGTAAGAGTGGGCAGCCTATAAAAAGACAAGTGAGGTTAAGATTCACTGCACCAAACTGTTCTGAACTGTACAGAACCAAACCAGACCTCTTGGTGGAGGTGAACAAGTGTACACACTACACTGTGTACTCACTGCAGGCCCAGACAGGTTACTCTGGTGTCAGGTAAACACCACAAATACAATCAACTAATCAAACTTTTTAAATAAATTTTCCTCACAGAAAAGGAGCCAAAGGCAAAGAGACTGAGGTTGATAAATCCATTGATGCAGCACTGTTTTTAATGCACTGCAAAACATTGAAAACAGGGCCTCCAGATGCCAGTGCCACAAAAGGGTTAACTGCACTGGGATTTTTCTTTGTCAAAGTCTTTATTGTCTTATTTTCCACTCCGTCTGGCCTGTTGTGCAAACAGTATAATCTCAAGCTTTTATAAGAGAACCTTGCAAAAACTCCTTGCTCTCCATTGTCTTTTTAAATTGTTGCATTTGATTCATATTCTTAGCCCAGACTTCTCACTGAGCGTGCATATAAACCACCTGGGTGGTTAATTATCTCAACCTGGAGTTGTTCTAGTCTTTAAAATTTCAATGTGGGGGTGTGTGATGGGCTAGATTTTTCCCAACCAGGTGAAACAGCGTGCACATGTTTATCCCTATCCCACGTTCTGTGCTCCCCTACTGTTCTAAATGGCAGTATAACAGCCTTGTGCTGTTTGAAATGGAGACAATTATCTGCTTATGCATTACAAGATGGGCTCTATATTACAAAGAGAAAAAGGTGCACTGCTGCTCTCAGAAGCCTGTTGTTGCCTTTTCTCTAAACCACAAATTTTCCATTATTAAAATGATGAAACATTTATCTAAATGGATGTTATGCGTTGGGTAAACTCATTTAGCTCCTGGGGCTCTCGCAGGTGATTGGAATTAATGATGTTTAGTAGTTTTGAACAGAAAATATCTGTAATTTGTCACCTCTCACTATTGATTTATTGCATTGATCACATTTTGATTGAAGTATAATGGAGAACAGTGATGGGGTAGTTGGTGAGGAATGGTCCATTTGAGAGGCAGCTGCATGCCGACTTGTATTTTTGTCAACACTGATGCTGAAAGATGGCAGAATGAGACCCACTGGCCTCTTTATTAGGTACAGTTTGCCTGTTGATCCCACTTTACCTTCAGACATGTGGTAAATACTCAACAAGGTGCTTGAAACTGTCCTGAACAGTATAACGTTTTATCATCGCAAGGGCAATGTGCATTTTAGTAGCCACATCCCAGGACACAAAGTTAGCTTTGCAACAAAGCCTGACATGCTGCCATTTGTGTGTTGTTGAATGGAAGCCTATTATGCCAGTTTTCTTGTTTACTTTATTGTCTAAGTGATAACCCATCTGATATCATTATTGGTTTGGTCTGAACCTTAGAATAAACCATGATGAATGCAGAATTTGAGTTATTTCGCGCATAAAATGCACAAGATTCAAATAATGGTCATTAAATCTTCATTAGCCTTACATTTCAGCGACTGACCTGTAAAATACTAACATGAATCTGTTTTTTTTTTTTATTTTGCCTTCCTCTAAGTTAAATTAAATAACCATACCACGTGTTGATTCAGGAAAAAGTTCTATCATGCATTTGTTGAAATCTTTATGATCTTCTAAAACAGAACAACAAATCAACCATCAGGTCACACAGGGAAGAAAAGAGTCAATCAAGATGGCAGTGAGGTTCATGTAAAATAAAACAATGAACAAAAAATGGAAATGTTAAACTACAGGAATATACTACAATACCCAAAACCAGTGAAGTTGGCACGTTGTGTAAATTGTAAATAAAAACAGAATACAATGATTTCCAAATCCCTTTCAACTTATATTCAATTGAATACAGAGCAAAGAAAAGATACTTAACGTTCAAACTGGTAAACTTTGTTATTTTTTGCAAATATTAGCTCATTTGGAATTTGATGCCTGCAACATGTCCAAAAAAGCTGGCACAAGTGTCAAAAAAGACTGAGAAAGTTGAGGAATGCTCATCAAACACTTATTTGGAACATCCCACAGGTGAACAGGCTAATTGGGAACAGGTGGGTGCCATGATTGGGTATAAAAGCAGCTTCACTGAAATGCTCAGTCATTCACAAACAAGGATGGGGCGAGGGTCACCACTTTGTGAACAAATGCGTGAGCAAATTGTCCAACAGTTTAAGAAAAACATTTCTCAACCAGCTATTGTGAGGAATTTCGGGATATCATCATCTAGGGTCCGTAATATCATCAAAAGGTTCAGAGAATCTGGAGAAATTACTGCATGTAAGTGGCAAGGCCCAAAACCAGCACTGACTAGCGGTGATCTTCAATCCCTCAGACGGTACTGCATCAAAAACTGGCATCACTGTGTAAAGGATATCACCACATGGGCTCAGGAACACTTCAGAAAACCACTGTCAGTAACTACAGTTCGTCTACATCTGTAAGTGCAAGTTAAAACTCTACTATGCAAAGCCAAAGCCATTTATCAACAACACCCAGAAACACCCCCGGCTTCGCTGGGCCCGAGCTCATCTAAGATGGACTGATGCAAAGTGGAAAAGTGTTCTGTGGTCTGACAAGTCCACATTTCAAATTGTTTTTGGAAAATGTGGTCGTCATGTCCTCCGGACCAAAGAGGAAAAGAACCATCCGGACTGCTATAGGTGCAAAGTTCAAATGCCAGCACCTGTGATGGTATGGGGGTGTATTAGTGCCCAAGGCATGGGTAACTTACACATCTGTGAAGGCACCATTAATGCTGAAAGGTACATTCAGGTTTTGGAGCAACATATGTTGCCATCCAAGCAACGTCTTTTTTCATGACGCCCCTGCTTATTTCAGCAAGACAATACCAAGCCACATTCTGCACGTGTTACAACAGCGTGGCTTTCAGAGTAAAAGAGTGCGGGTACTAGACTGGCCTGCCTGTAGTCCAGACCTGTCCCCCACTGAAAATGTGTGGTGCATTATGAAGCGTAAAATACAACAATGGAGACCCCAGACTGTTGAACAACTTAAGCTGTACATCAAGCAAGAATGGGAAAGAATTCCACCTGAAAAGCTTCAAAAATTGGTCTCCTCAGTTCCCAAACGTTTACTGAGTGTTGTTAAAAGGAAAGGCGATGTAACACAGTGGTAAAAATGCCCCTGTGCCAACTTTTTTGCAACGTGTTGCTGCCATTAAATTCTAAGTTGATGATTATTTGCAAAAGAAAATAAAGTTTCTCAGTTCAACCATTAAATATCTTGTCTTTGCTGTGTATTCAATTGAATATAAGTTGAAAAGAATTTGCAAATCATTGTATTCTGTTTTTATTTAAGATTTACACAACATGCCAACTTCACTGGTTTTGGGTTTGTAGATTAGTACAGGTTAAAGTGTCAATATGTGGATATGTGCCACATTAGTAAAGATGTTTTGATATATATATATGTTGTATAGAACGATAAGGAGACAAAAAGGTTATGGATAGATGACAGATCAATAGAAAAGATTGTTGATAGATGGTGACATCACATCAGGTGGATGGAAAAATAAGGATAAATAGAGGATTGATTAAAAGGAAGTAGATTTAAACATAAAAAGATGGTAAAAACAGGACTAAAATGATGAGAAACTGGTGAGGGGAATAATGAAGGCTGAGATTTAAAATAAATGAAGATGTTATTAACTTTTAACATTATCAGAAATGGTTAATGATGTAGGCTACCATTAACAAAACTGCACACCATGGATATAATTAGAGTTATTATGTAAGACTTACAAAGAATGTGTCACTACTCTCTTTTTTGTAATGAAGATGTCTAAATTGTGGCACATAAAAAGACAGCATTGACCTGGAAGGTCCCCTCAAAATAAACTGCAGGAGATAAAAACAATGCTACATTTTTCTCCAATATATATTTGGGTCTATTAACATGATAGCATTACACTGTTGCTGGAGGCTTGTGGGCTGAACATCCATGATGTGAATCTCTCATTCCACCCCATCCCAACAGTGCTCTATTGAGATCTGGTGACTGTGGAGGCCATTGGAGCACAGTGGACCCATTTTCTGTTCAAGAAACCAGTTTGAGATTATTTGAGCTATGTGACATTGTGGTTTATCCAACTGCAAGAGGCCGTTCCAGGTAGGATGTGGTGATTAAGCAATGCTCAGTTGGCAAATAGGGGCCCAAATTCTGCCAGGAAAATATTCCACCGCACTACTACACCTCCATGCGTTCAAGTTGTTTTTGCCAAACTCTGACCGTAGCATCTGAATGTGGCAGCAAAAATGGCAACTCAATGGACAAGGCAGCATTTTTCCAATTTTCAATTTTGGTGAGCCTGTACGACCTCAACACTTTTATCTAAATGCCCCTGAGGTGCCACTCCATAGTTCTGTCTCAGTTGACTGTAACATAAGAATTGTTTCCCTCTTTTTTTATTTTGTGGGTTTGGAGCTCAGTTAGAAAAACTTGGTGGATGCAGATCAGGGCAGGGACAGGTGTGCTGTGTTCACTACAATGAGAGGGAAAGAGATGGCATCTAAGCTGCATGAACGGTTTTGTTTTGCAAATAAGCCATTAACGCCTTCAGGCTGCTCCATTGTCCATTTGGTATCATGATTAGTTTTATTTGTGGTTAACGGACAGAGAAAAGAGGAGTGCCTTTAGCCCTATGCAAGACAAGGGCTGCAGTTGCTGGCTTTTAGCTGTAGAGTACAGTTCATAGCTTAGAACTACCTAAAAAGCAAGAACATACAAAGGTTTCATTTCCAGGATGATATAGATGGTTCCTGGGAAGAGCAAAGACTACGCAGGTATGCTAATAAACTGAGCCACATTTGGTTCAAACTTGCTGCATGTACCATTTGTTTTGTAAGCTAGCTTGTGAATACTAATAAAAGGATCTTCACATGTCCCTTTATTTCTCTTTCTGTGTCCACAGGTCAGAAGAATAATTCATCTTTTCTGGAACTAAAGAGTGCTGTAGCAAGAGGAACCAAAGTAAAAGGTAAGCATGCAGCAATTCCCCACTTCACGTGAAGTATATTTTAGAGCTCTGTATTGATTTTGCTTTTGAATATGCGTAGAGAGTATCTTATTGGTGCACATCCTTCTTAATTCTGGAGATACCTGTATACTGGCTGTTTGTCCTTCAATCAAGGCTTTCAGCGCCCTTGTATATAGACTTGCATATATCTTCGCTGTTCCTAGGACCGTGTTCCTCTAGCCAGAGATCTCTGATGTTGTTCCTGGAATCTGCTGGGTCAGTCTCCCAGTTTTTGGGTCACAGTCCCAAGTGCCCCTTCTACCAGGGGAATCACAGTGGTCTTCACTCCCCACAATTTCTCCATTTCCTCCTTTAGCCCTTTCTCAAGCTTTCCATGCTCCTTTTCTGGATGTTGCTGTCACTTGGGCTTGCTACATCTACCACCACTGCCCTCTTTGTGTGTTTGTCCACCACAACTACTGTGTGTTCAGCTGGTTGTTCATTACCTGTTTGTCAGCCTGTACCTGGAAGTCACAGGATCTTGACTTGGGAAGTATTTCCCATTTTGATCGAAGGACTTCCAGCTAGGGCTGCAACTACCGATTATTTTCGTCATCAATTAATCGGGCGATTATTTAAACAAATAATTGATTAATCGGATAATGGCACATTTTTGAAATTTCCTTTACAATTTAGCTTAAAGTTGTTTTAGGTATTTTCTGAACAAAAATAAAGAAAATGAAAAATAATTTTTCCTTCAGTAACAATATTTCATGACAGCTTTTTTCTTTCTTGACTCACTGTGCAAAACTGTAAGTACATTAACAGACTTGTTTGCATGTTGTTCAAATAAATGCTCACAAACTTACTTTTTTTTCTTGAAACACAGCAGACAAAGTAGTAGCAGTCTTGCCTATAAAGTATTCAATAAAATAAGGATGTAACAACCAAAAAAATCTTTATACCGAGGCGAGTCTTCGTCCATCTCCAACAGGTCGACGTGTTTTCTCAGCATGTCCTCTTTCATAGAGGTCGTGCTCCCATGCCAGATGAAGTCGGCCTTGCAATGTTTGCAAGTGATCGTTTGCTTTGCTTTGTTCAGTGTGAAATGCTCCCAGCTTTTGGAGGTTTTTGGTCCTTTGGTCGCCGCCTTTGTGAATCCTTCTGCATGCGCACCTCTCACAGTAGCTTACGGCAAGAGAGCGGGCTCATCTCCTCCTAACTAACCAACTGTAAGCTACAATTTTATGTACCAAAACACTTGTGATTCGTTGCAGATGAAAATCGACAATGAAATTTGTTCACAACGAATTTAATTATCGATTTTCATTGATTTAATCGATTGGTTGTTGCAGCCCTACTTCCAGCACAGATGTTTATGTACACTATGTCAGCCACTTGGTTATGGTACTCCATTTTTGGCGTACTAGTCGGTGTGATCCTTATAACTGGCTGTATGTGTGATTGTTTCAGAGGCCTCTTAGCACAGCCAGTGTTTGGAGTCTTGTGTGGTAGACCTTGGTCTCAACTGCTCTTGTGCTGAGAGCCTGTTCCTGTGCTGCCATGATCAGTGCTTCTGTGCTGTCTGTCAGACCAGCTTTTCCAGCAACTGATAGGATTTCCTGGTATCAACCACTTCCTCAATCGGTCAGTAGATTTAAATGTTTGTATTATCTTCCAATAGTGTGATCATGTGAGCTGTAGGTGCACCTTTGTGTGTGTAAGCTCAACACTGTGAACTTCGCTGCATTTCAATTGCTGTCAAATTGATTGAACCTAACTTCTAAGATTACCAAGAATTTCTTTAGGATTTTGTATTTTGTAGTTTTTATAC